>ML677366.1:37210639-37695581 GCA_007922305.1 Dermatemys mawii
TGGGAAGAGCAAGTGATAGAAGGAGGGGGGATGGAGTGAGCGGGGGCGGGGCCTCAGAAGAGGGGCAGGGCAGAGGGTGGGGCAAAGGTGTTTGGTTTTGTGTGAGTAGAAAGTTGGCAACCCTCCCAGGACAATAGGAAAAGACAGAGTTTTGCCATCATGGTTACTGGCCCACGGTCTCCTGGGACTTTCTTTTACACTGTTGGGCCTTTGTTGTTTTCATTCTGGTAGATGTCCTAACCAGACTGGGCCAGGGAGAAGAAACTTAATTGACACTGCCATCTCCACCATCTTCAGCACCCACTGGGATGTGAGATTTTGTCTCTCCTCATGTGTCTTTTTCAGTCCCCACATTATTTCTTACCTTTCCTGTCCATCTCCTTTTCCTTTCTGTCTAATAAAAATCTGGCGTAGCTATCTAAGACTCTTTTTGTAACAGTGCTGTGAGTCTGTGAGGCAGAAAATGCAATATCCTAAACAGCTTGATGCTGCTACAAGTTTGCCAGGTCTTCAGGTGGCTAATAAGAGTGTGCCTTGCCTGTCCAGCAGCGAGATTGTAAATGAGAGTCAACACAGGAAACTGAAGTTGCCTTTTTTATCTTTGCCATTCTTTTCTTTCCCTTATCATGTCCATTTGTCTTGTTTTGCCTTATAGGAAATAGGATTGGACTTGAACAGCAGCAGCAATAATAGCTTCAGCCCATCTCAACTAACTTCTCTTTTCCCTGCAGGTGGCCTTTATCTCCTCTTTCATTCAACCATATGAATGATCACAATCTGAGACTAAATCCACCTTAGTCACAAAATGATTGGCAGAGAAGTAAGTTTGTCACAGGGTTCTCAGAAGCCAGATTGGATGATGAGTGGCACAGACATGGAAACAGCTATGATGGCCACAGTTACGATTACATACCCATTTCCATTCTAACCCAGTCTCTTCAGAAGCTCATAACTGTCTGAAGTTTTCACCTTTCAGGCTGAAATTCTCCCTTTTTGGGTTAACAAGGAATTTTTTTTCTTGAAGTTCAAGTAAAAATAGTTGAAGAGACTGAGTAAAATGGGAATGATTAAAAATATTTTTCTACAATATTTTATTACACAGCTCTATAGTCAAAATAACTAAGTATTGAAGGGTGAAATTTTAGCATGGAAATGAGCCTCTTTGAGAAATGCCCTCACTTTTTCAGGGAAAAAAGGTTTAATGTGGCAGAGCTGTGAAACCTGAATAGTGAATATGCACAGCAGTTTGCCAAGCTCATATAGCAAGAAGCTAAATAAGGATTTGTTTCACACACAGTATGTCTATTGCTAAAACGGCTGGATAGCGAAGAGTCAAGAGGGCTCCTGCAGACTTTATAAGATCCTTATGAGGTTGAGGGAAGGTCTCTGCAGGAACTCTGGCTCTGGTCCTTCAGCTCTAGTAAAGTACTCTGGATCCTTTACCTAATCCCTCTGAATTTTGAATGAAACAGTGAAGTGAGCAGGGAATGAGGCAAGGAAGGCCTTGAAACAGCATTCCTTTACATGTCTGTATTTTTCAGTGTATTTTTGCTTTCAGGTAGCAATTCTCCCTTTGTTTTCGTTCTCTTTTAATTGAAGCAGCTTTTATTTGATGCTAGGGAAATATGTAAAAACAGCTACTCTGATATGCCATTTTACTGAGTGTAACTGATATGTGCACTTACCATGGCTGTTGCTCCTATCATTTCAGACTATTTAGATTGACCTTGATAAGATCAATTTTCTTAAGAATTCTTTGGCCAATCCACAGTTGAAAAGATCAGCTAAATACTTCACTTCTTGCTTAATTGTTAAATATCAGCAAGGATCAGTTGTATTGATTTAAATGGATTATATGGGCATGTTACAACGTTGGGACTCACCGCTGCAGCACCTCCCACTGGCATGTCTGGGAATTAGCTCAGTCCATGTGGAGCACCCTCTGCCGGCAGTGTCCTGTCTGTCTCTTGCACCCTGCTGACATCTGGACCCGTGTTGCTCCTAGCTCATGGTATCCTCTTCAGGACACTGCCTTCTGGCAGTGCCCCTTAGTCCACACTCACCCCCTTCCAGGGGTGGGGGGATTAACAGCAGTCTTTCACTTCGCTCCACTTGCAGTGGCCAACCACATTCCAAAGTCTAACCTCTTTCTTCAGAGGCCTGGTGCAGTCCGCTATGGCCACGTCTAACAGCCAGGAGTAATATTAGGGCGAAAGAGGGGGGCCCAGGCCCGCCCTCAAATCTAGATCCCGACCCAGGGACTCTCTGGCGACAGCCTCCCTGCTCTCCTTCTCTCACATCGTCTGTCCGTTCTCCCTGGGTCACTTCCCCTCTGACCCCTTTGCACCCTTCCCTCAGGGCCTGCAGTCTGACAGGTATTAGCCTGGAGTTTCTTCTGCTCCGCCGGGCCTGCCCAGCACTGCGCTGTCCCAAGTGCTGGTTTCCTAGCTCAGGAGACAGACCTTCCCTCCTGAACGTCTGGGAGAGATTCCCTGCTTCTCTCCCAAGCAGCCTTTATATAGGGCCCAGCCTGGCCCTGATTGGCTGGCCTCTGCTCGCACCCTGACTGACTCCCTTTCAGGCCCTCTCTGATTTGCTGTCTGCCTGCGCATCCAGTCTGGCCTGCCCTAGCCTAACCTCACATGGGGGTGGGACCGCCGCACCAACACAGGGTCCAGCGAGTCAAAGATGTTAACATGGCCCTGAAAGGGACCAACATTTAATTATTTTAAATGAAGTTCGTGGTTTGGTATACAGTGACTACAGCCTGCTTAGTGCCATGGCAAAACTCCATTACAAATTAATTTTAATGTTTTATTAATTATAAGGAAAAACAGTTGAAGCGTTTGAAATTTAAACTGTTAAATACGACTTTTATTTTACAACACCTCTTTTCCTTTAGCTGCAGATTGTCCTGAGAAGGAAATATCTCCTTGTTTGACAGTCCCTCAGGTGGTAATGTAAAAAGTGAAGAGGGTCATTTCCATGCTAAAATTTCATCCTTCAACACTCAGTTATTTTGATTGTAGAGCTTTGTAATAAAATATCATGGAAAAATATTTATCATTTCCATTTTACTCAGTCTCTTCAACCATTTTTACTTGAACTTCAAGGAAAAAAAAATCCCTTGTTAACTCAAAAAGGGAGAATTTCAGCCTGAAAGGTGAAAGCTTCAGACAGTTATGAGCTTCTGAAGAGACTGTGTTAGAATGGAAATGGTTATGTAATCGTAACTATGGCTGTCCTGGTCTGTGCCACTCATCATCCAATCTGGCTTCTGAGAACTCCATGACAAACTTACTTCTCTGCCAATCATTTTGTGACTAAGGTGGATTTAGTCTGATTGTGATCATTCATACGGTCGAATGAAAGAGGAGATGAAGGCCCCTGGCAGCAACATCATCAAAACCTAGCATAGTCAGCTGTTTTCCAGCTTCCTTTAAGCTGGTGGCTCTCAAACTTTGGAGAGCCTCAAACCATTTTTCCTTCCTTGCTGCGGACGGCGGACCCTTTTATATCTGCCGAAAAGCCGCCGAATGGATTACTTCCGCATTCGGCAGCTTTTTGGTGAACATGCTGAGCGCTGCCGAATGCCTGCTTTCACTTTCAGCAAACTGCTTCGGCAGTGCTCGGTATGTCTGCCGAAAAGCCGCCAAATGCGGAAGTAATCCATTCAGCGGCTTTTCAGTGGCGGCAGGAGCTCGCGACCCTCCTGGAAGCAGCTGACGACCGCCAGGGGGGTCGCGACCCCCGGTTTGAGAACTGCTTTAAGCAAATGACCATGTTTAGTTTTCAGACATAATTAATAAAGAGGGAAGGTGGCAGAGCGATGGCAAGGTAGTTGAAAATAACACAAGAAATAATATATTTAATCTTGTAAATACCTTGAAATGTGAATATTTTACTTAGGTTTTTGGTTGGGAATACAGAAATTCAGCACAGTATGATTAACATTATTGTAGTTTGAAACCTTCACAATTTACACCCTTGCATATCTTTTTGTTTTAGACTTTTCAACACTAATTCAAAAGGCTGGTTTAATATTTATGTGGAATTCTATTATACTGTGTTATAACAACTCTGCTCTAAGAATGTTTGCGTACATTTTATTCTGGCTAGCAAATACTTGTATTCAGTGATAATTGGCTTCACTGGGACTACAGCTTTTATGGAAAATGTGTTGCTTGCTGCATATGTGAGGAAGTAGCATGAGTGTGTCATTTAACTGATATTGTTGATCAATTGACTTGTGGATTGTTATAGAAGACTCTTAGTGACTTGTGAATTATGGTGCAAATCTGATCTAGCTGTGTAGTAAATTAAATTACTTTTCTACCTTTAGATATGTACTAGTGTTCTCTTGATTTTATTTGCACTGAGGCCATGGTTACACTTACAGGATTATAGCGGTATTGGTTATAGCTGTCCTTATATACAGCTATAGGGATAGCTCTATAGCGTGGCCACACTGACACCCACCAGTGGTATAGTGTGGCCACATTTGCGGCACTTCAGGCAGCATTGGGAGCAGCGCATTAGGGCAGGTATCCCAGCATTCAGCTGGGTGCAATGTGCTTTTCAAACGAGGGAGGTGAGGGGGGACATGTTGTGTGTATGCGGAGGGAGAGAGCCAGTGGTTTTTCCATCCTTCTGAGAGCCTGTCAGTGCGTGTCCATTCACAGAGGGCTTTGTTTTCACGCAGGCTCCCTCCTTAAACATTTGCATTGCTTATCTGCTGAGTTAAGAGAGAAACTCTAAAAAGGTACTTCTGCATTCCTCCAGCCGAGTTGAAAAGAAAGGGAAGAGACGTCAATTGCCTTAAATGGCTCTAGGCATCTCAAGAGATCACTTGTAGCACAGTGGGTGTCCACATTCTCGACGTAGCGCTACAGCAGGAGCGCTACAGCCCTTATTCCCCGTGCGGAGGTGGATTACCAGTAGCGCTATAACTCGAGGTTATAGCGCTCTACATGCCTCGCCAGTGTGGACGGGTAGAGGTTATAGCACTCCTGGGGGCTTTATAGCGCTATAAAGTGCCAGTGTAACCAGGGCCTGAGATTTTTCAAATCATTCTGGAATTCATAGAAATGCAGGGCTGATAGTGTACTTCATCTACTTTGGGAAAACTTAATTGTCTTAGCTTTTAGTAAGTTTATTAAAATATTTAGCAAAAAATGTGTTGGTAGACATCTTTTCATTTCACAGGAGTGAATGGAGAGTTGAAAATACTTTATAACTTATTTGAAAAAAAACCCAGATGCTTGAAAGTCAGGAAATTTATCAATTAAAATTCTGACACCAACCTTAGTTCTGGTCCTATACAGCCATTTTTCTCTGCTTCCTAGTGGGAGACACACGTGTTGCCATATGGAAGAAACAAATCTCCCTGTTGCATATATGAATTACAAGAATATGGTATTTAATCATATGCTACAACCAGCATTCACTTTTATAGGTTATACTGTGTACAGAGTTTAGTCTTACCTTGTAAGGCTGGATGGGTTATCATGATGTCTAAATTGAATGAGTAGGATACATGGAGTACAATTTTATCACCTCTCTATCTGGATTTCTGACCAATATTAGTAATATCAGCAAAGCCCCACCTGTTTTAGAAGATATGGTGTGAGCCCAGTTTATGTGGTGTGGTAAACAGAGGGTGGGATTATTTCTCTGTCACATTTGTAGAAAGTAAGATGATCTCATACTTGAAATATGGGTTTCTGGTCAGTATCCAGTGCATGGGCTTGGTTTCCAAGCTGGTATGTAATTTCCTCGGGGTTTGTGGCCTGTACTGGAAAATTTAGATTTGGGTGGGGATTGGAAAAGAGACAAAGAATAAATTGATGTTGGAACTTGAAGTAAATTTCCTGATTTATGAGAATTTAGGGTTTTGAAACTTTAACATTGTTAGTTTGTTAAAGGGAAATAATCTCATCCTTTTCCTAGATGAACTTTTGTCTAGGCATTTTGTTAGGCCTTTTAAACAAATTTTGAAGACTGCAGAACGAACCATTTTTATTATAATGTTTCAGCTAGATTTGTTGGTTTAGCTAGAAAGTGATATAGTAAAGCCAGTAGTGTACAAAATACAACTGTTATGCCATAATGCTGCATCCAGAGAACTGTTTTTATAAGGTAAGGAAATTAAATGCACAAAATACATAAATGCAAAGTTAAGCCTGAAAATGTAAACACTTGCATATAAACAAATTCCAAAAGTATATTAGTCATGTGGCTCTGGTGCACGAGTATAGTGGTATTTTAAGTTTAGTGTTTTTAAAGAGACCTAAGGGAATGCACTACATTCCTACTGTGCTTCAGTGAGATTGAATGACTGTGAAGTTAATGTATATCTTTGTCGTTTGTGTAGTAAATACTGATAATGTTGCCACTGGGAGTTGGCGGGGGGCACACTTTTAAATTTCCTGCTTTTGAATTTGAATTCTTAACTTAAACCTCTCCTCAACCCATAATTGTATTTAATAAGCCCTCTCACAGAATTTAGGATCTGGGAAGAGAAGAGCATTCCAGGAGCTTCCTGTCCTTCCCCAGGGCATGTTATGTCTTGTGATAATTTCAGGTCTTATTCTCAGCCCTGGGGTGCATGGCACTCAAAAAAATACTGAGAGGAAGTGGGGTCATGTGCAGTCCCTATCTGAGTTCCTGATAAGATTCTACACCACAGCTTACTGGAACAGTGACTAGATGCCATAATTTGGCCCAAAGCTTATATAGCTTGATGTCCAAGAGGGAACTGGTGTAGGCTTCACCATTTTTTCTGGGGTACCGTTTGCTTCCTAGAGACACAGAGAGGGAGCACACAGGGAATTGGGTGTGTTTTCTTTGCATATCTCCTCCTTCTCAAATAAAGGCTTTCAGAATTTGGCCCTCAGTGTTTCTTCCCCTATTAAAACGTATTTAATATGATGTTCCATGTAGAATCCGTATTGTATTCACTTGTTGTTCAAATAAACAGGTTTTTTTCTTGTTCTCATCCATATCTGCTGATTCAAGAAAGATGGAGTACAACTTTTGTCAGGCTTAGAAGTCAGATTGCTGGTCTGATCTTCAGAATTGTGGTAGTTTGGCATAATTTAGATTACTCCATTCTCTTTTCACCTTCCTCTCCAGGTCTTCCAAGGTTCACTAGCCAGCCAGAATCAACATCTGTCTATAGAGGAAACAGCGTAATTCTGAACTGCGAGGTCAATGCTGATCTGGTACCATTTGTGAGGTGGGAGCAGGATCGTCAGTCACTCTTTTTGGATGACCGTGTATTCACATTACCAAGTGGAGCTCTAATCATTAGCAATGTTACAGATGGGGATGGAGGATTCTATCGCTGTGTCATTGAAAGTGGTGGGTCTCCCAAATACAGTGATGAAGCAGAGCTTAGAGTTCTTCCAGGTACTAATCTATTTTTTAAAAGATTTTTCCCCATCAGTCTGTCTATTTCCATATTTGTGTATTATCTCTTTTAATGGTAAGATGAAAGGAAACCTAATAGGAACACTTACCAGATGGAAGGAAAGGAGATGTGGCAAGCAGCAGTCTGCTTCCAAATGGCAGCTGGGCCTTTAAATGTGACAGGAGGTAATGACAGCCCGAAAGCAATCAAGAAAAGTGTGCTGGGAAAGAGTTCCTATAAAAGGTTCCCTACACTGGAGAGTTTTGTCTGTGAGGGAGGCAATTGTAAAGAAAGGGGCTGGTCACTCTTTTGAGGCAAGATGCGTAGATAGGCATCTTCGGCTTTTCCAGAATGGAGTCTGGTGTTTGAAATAGCTATGCCCAAGATTTTCAAAAGTGACTGGTATTTTTGATTGCCTCAGTTTTGTGGTACCGAGCTTGAGGCATTTTTAGAGAGACCTAATTTTTAGAAAATACTGAGCATCCAGCTGCTGAAAATAAGGCTCGTTTAAGATGTCTCCAACTGAGCATCCAAAAATGGAGGCATCCAAACTCACTAGTAACTTCTGAAAAATCTTCACCCTGTTTATATTTGTCACAGATTACCTTTCTGTAATAAAATTAAGGAATAACTATGACATCAACTACTTGCAGGTTAGTATATTTAGTGTAATAGAAGACAACTGAACAGCAGTATGACTAGATGTTCTAACAGGAACACAGCTATAAAAACATATCAGAAATAAGAAATTGATTTGGGTGCCAAGTCCAGTCTGTAGCTCTTCTGACCAGTATGAGAGATTGTTTTACCTGGATTTTTCCATTGATTGTGCAGAAGCTTTGTCTCTTTCCTTCTAACTTTTTTTTTTTTGATGGTTTAGAGTTCTGATTCCACTTCCACTGTTTGAATACCTGCCCAATTAGGTAATTTTAAGTGTAGTTAAGCTGCAATGGAAAACGTAAAAACCCTGTGAATTACAGCTGCTTTTGATGCCTGTTAAAAGCAGGGTTTTTAACAGGTGTCAAAACCACACTCTGGTTTTTAACATGTGTCAAAAGCAGCTGTAGTTCACCGAGTTTCTATGTTTTCCTTGGCAGCTTAACTAAACTGAAACTTAAAAAATCAGGTTTGTAAGTAGATTTAGTTTTACTAGTCATAAGTCTTCAGGTTGCCTTGTTGCTGTGACTGGTAGTCTTTTTTTCTATGTGAATAGAGTTTGTGTCTCTTTTTTTATAGTCTTCACACTATGACTGAATTGTTGTTTTAAACTTGCTACACCTTGCTTTAAAATATTTGAGTATTTGCAGGGCCTTTCAGATGAGCTCTAGAGATTTCCAGGTTTGTGGCAATTATAAGGATTTTTTGGAATTTCTATCATGCTATGTGTAGCCCTCCTGGTTTAGGTTATATTATTGCAGAAGATACCCACGTTAGGGGCTACACTTAATGATTTCTCTTTCCTTGTTTGGGGAAATGTGAAAATGTTGAAAATGAAATTGCATGTCCATAGAGAAGGAATTTCAATCTTCTCCTGATTTTAGTGTCTTGTGTTTTTGAGTGGAAATCAAATTGTGCCATAGAATGTTCTGTGTCCCTATATCTTGGCTGGACAGGTAATTGATTGCTCAGAAAAAGTTCCTGGATTGTGGCACCAGTTTTTCCTAGTCCTAAAAAGACTTGAACTACTACTCCTCTGATTGATTTGCTTGGGCCTTAATAAAACCCTCTGACTCTACATCAGGGTGGGGAACCTTTTTTCTGTTGGGGACCACTGACCCATATTAAAAATCAGCTGCAGGCCACTGCCCCACAGGGAGAGTGGGGAGGCTCAGGGGAGGCTGAGGTGAACCAAGGGCACATGCGCAGACAAGCAGACACTACTACTTTCAAAATCTCCGGCTCCAGATGCATGGTGCAGTATAACATAGGTAGGCACCACACATCTCGAAGAACTTCCAGTTACAGGTAAGTAACCTCTTCTTACTGAGTGGCTGTTTCCCAGTTTTGTAGGTATGGATAGTTGCTCAGGTTGTTTCCTGGGGAATTGGAGTAGGCTGCTTTTGAGAAACCAGAACTCCAACACCAGAACAGTCAATTTGCATGGCTGGAGCTGGAATTTTGATACAACCAGTTAATCCTAGATTAGCCCTTTGTAGAAACTCAATTTATAGGTAAAACAAATTAACATCCTGTAGAAATGCATCTTTGGCTTTATAGTTTTGTATTTATCGTAGCTTCACCAGAAAGAGGTAGAGAAGAAACTAGCTGCTTCATTGTTTTGAGCACTGTGTTTACTACTGAAGGGGGGGGGGCAATATGCTGGTATTAACTTGATAATCTCATTGTCTTTATTCAGTGATTGATAACTTCACTGTCATTTTATTTACAAAATATTTGCAGATCCAGAGGTTCCATTAAACCTGGTGTTTCTGAGGCAACCTTCTCCACTTACCAAAGTTACTGGACACAGTGCAGTTTTCCCATGTGTCACTGCAGGATTTCCAACTCCAGTTATCAGGTGGATGAAAAACAGAGAAGAACTTACAATAGAAGGGTAAGTAATGGCTAGTAAATGGAAACTGACTTTCCCATTACCTAAACTTAGTAATATAGGAATTATTATGCCAAGTCAGACTTATGGTATTAGACCTAAGTCCACTCCACTTCTGCTTAATTTTAAAGTGACACAGTAGGTTTTCCTGTTCTAATATGGGGGTCTACAGGTTGAGGGTTTTGTTAAGCCTTGTGCCAAGTATGATGGGCAGACCAGCTGAGTCAATCCAGGACACTGGTAAAACAGAGGGTCTGTTCATTGGCTCTAAACCACAAGAGTGTCATTATGATGCCACATGATTGCATTTGTTTGATATTTAAAAACAGGAAATTGCACACAACAAAACTGTTAAAAGAATGTGAAGATTGCAAAATCAAACATTTGATGATACAGAAATTCCAGAATTAAGAATTAATGCCTTTGCAACCTAATTGGGCTCCCTTCTGCATATGCATTATGATATTCTTTAATTACATGATCAAATGCTATGTTTTCCACAGGATCCTTGCCTCATTCAGTACACAGAAAGGACAGTACTCAATTAATGAGCATCTATTAAGTATTTTTTTGTCCTCATTGTTCACTGTATGGTCCTATGCCTTATTTACTCCATACAAGTAAAGCTCTGCGTGGAAGTCATTTATTAGTTTCCTCATGGGCTTTTTTTGTGGTGCTTATCTCTAGAGTTTCTGAGTGGTTTACAAATATTAATTTATTTTCACAATGCATTTGTGAGATTACAGATGAGAAACGGAGGCATAGAAATGAAGCTTGGAAGTATCCACTAATTTTAGTGTCCAATTTGAGATGCCTCAGACTTGATTTTTCAGTGTACATAGCATTATATAGCACTTTATATATTCAAAACCCAACTCCCACTGACTTCAGTTTTAGCTCTATGTGTTCAGCCCCTCATCAGTTCAGATCCCAGGGCCTCAATTTGAGCACCCAGAAACATAGGAGCATGCAGTTAGTGACAACGTATGAAAGTTTGGTTTAAGCACTTGCCAGGAGTCACAAACAGGCAGGGATAGAAACCAGTTCTCTGTGGTAGAATTCAACTGTCTTACCCATGAGATCATCCTTTCTCTTCCTCTAATCTCCTGCCTGAATCATTATATATTTTACAACCTCTGCAACAAATGAGGCTGAGATCCTACAGACAAGTCTCCTTCACTACAACCTTGATTCATTGATTTAGGACTGAATATTGCATGTCTTTTTCTAGATTTAAAGGCCAGTTATGTGGGTCTTTTTGGGTCAGCTTCCCAAAGTATGTCTACTCTGCAATAAAACACCTGTGGCTAGCCCATGTCAGCTGTCTCAGGCTCACAAACTCAGGCTGCCAGACAATAAAATTGCAGTGGAGACCTCTGGAGTTGGGCTAGAGCCTGGACTCTGGGACCCCGTGGAGGACATGGAGGTGGCGTTGGTCCCATAACTCAGGCACCAGCCTGAGTGAAGACATCTACACTGCAGTTTTATAGCCCTGCAGCCCATCAGCTGATATGGGAGAGCTGCAGTTGTTTTATTGCTGTGTAGGCATATCCCGAGTGACCTGACAGCCCCTGATGACTCCAGACACTTTTATGAGCTAATGGTTACTGCATCAATGGACATCTAGACTCTGAGAAAGATAGTTAAGAGGAATATTTCTTTTTCTTTTAAAGCTCAGAGTAAATGTTCATCTCTACAAAAAAGAGGGAATAAGTAAGGGGTTGGGCCTTGAAAACCTTTTAAGTCTCTTTGGTCACCTAGGGGACGAGTGAGGTATTTGGCCATTGCTGGATAAAGTTGATTCTATTTGTGTTGTTGCTTTTTCCTTAGAAGAAATGTGTTTGTTAACATAAAGTTTATTTTGAGGGGTAATAAAGAAGAAAATTTGATTTGCCTGACTCTGCTGAAAATGAGTTCTTGATTCATTTTTCATAGAACACAGTTCTCCTTCGAACGATGGTCCCTATATGTCTTCCAATGCGACTGTATGTATGCTTCATGTGCATGAGACTAGAAGATATTTTTACTAGCAGTGTCTATTGGTTTATGCCTCTGCCTGCTGCCTCCTTGTGCTCTGAATCAAGGACATAAGGGGTGACACTTATAGTCTGCTTCTCCAGTTCTTTTTTGCTGCTTATGATTTGAGATGGAACTCCTGCAGTTTTGCTAGCTGTTCCTGTTGGGGTCTAGCTTTTTTCTGGAAATAGTTTAGTGTTGGATCATTGTTTTTTTATGAATTTAGGAGTTCATTAGTGTAGATAGTGTTTCAGGGTGTAGGAGTTCCCTGTCCATCACTCACCACGCACTCTTTCGGGTTCTTAATATGCCGAAGATCTCCAGTTTCAAATCCTGCACGGCTTGCACCCAGGTCTTCCTGGGAAGCAAGTCTCACGACTTGTGCTTATTTTGCATTAGAGAATCAGCAATCCTGTCTGTTCTGACTCCAAACACACTTAATGAAGTGGACAATGAGGCCCCAGTCTGCCTCCAGGTAAACTGACCCCACAAGACGCTCCCTGACTCTGGTCCGTCAGATACCATGCAGTAAATGCTGCTGTGTGATCAAATGGCTACCATTCTGAAACCGAAGCATCCATGGATGATTCACTGTGCTAGTTAGTATTTTGTTTTCCCTTGATGTAAATTTTGGGTATAAATTCCACTTTAAAAAAAAAATTGTTCTGCACAATTATACACTACTGCTTATCTTCTTATGCAAAATGTAGTAGGGAATACCTTTTTATCATTGCAGTATTTTTCATAGCCTTCTGTTTCCCAGCCAAGTTGTAAAAACCCCTAGTATTCATATACAAGAGACCTGAACACTCATTCTAATTTTCTTTCCTGTTTCATTCCAGTGTCGTCAAGCATGTTGAGGTCTTTTCCAACCCTAATCTTCTATGATTGTATCTTAGAGTAGCAATTCCAATTCAAAATTCTTCATTTTTAAAGGATTTTTGTCCCTTTTCTAATGAAGGATGAATTGATTTAAATCAAAGTTATTTAATTCTTTGATATTTTTTAATGATTTTAATCAGGCAGGAAATCTTGACTCAGATCATCTCTTTTAATCTTGTTTTGCAATTGTACTTTTTAGTTATTTTCCTGAAGAAAGATTCTCATTAGTTGGTAACTATTAAAATGTGGTACTACTTTTTGCTACTCAGGAGGATATCTGTACACTTACTGAGGGAATTACATAGTTTAATGTAATTTTTTTTCAGATTCTTGGTTTATTTTTATTTTGTCAGAAAATAGTCAGTGATGCATTTCTTATTTTCTAGTTGATGATTAATTTTATATTTGATTTGTGTTCATCTGTATTTGGATGGAAATTTGAATTCAATTAAAAATGCCCCAAACCAATATTTTAAAATAGTTTTACATTCGTTAAGTTAGAAAAACAACAACCCTTAAATGTGTTGGATACAAAAAACAAAATAAATTTATCAAAATATGTTTTGCATTTAAAACGTTTATTAAAGAAAGTATGATCCACAGTTAATATATTCAACTAATTGTTTTTAGTCACCATGTTCTTCATAATTTTAGAAGTAGTAGATCTCATCCTCATACTTCATTTTTATTCATAAATTGGCAAAGGAAAATAAGCTTTCCTTTTTTGACTCCTTGTTGGTTTCTCAACTCTGAATGAGCCAGTCAGTGAACTGAACTAACCGAATAAGCTAAAATGAAGTAAATATTCTCTATGTCTGCAAACTGTGAAAAGGTGGGTGTAGTATCTCAGCAAACTCTGGTTGCAGGTGCTCAGCTAGTGATGTCACCAGTTCAGTGGTTTGACTTTACTTAAAACTTTGGTAGCGTATATTTTCTGCTTGAATATTGTTTAATTTAATTTATTGTAATAGATTATATCAAGTGTAGGCCTTAGTTATAGTGTGTCATAACTTCAAATTTAATCTTAAATAGATTTATTTTTTAAAGAAAAATTTATTTGAAATTCAAAAAAATCGAGTTTAAACAAAATCTAATTTTAAAAAATCTGTTTGCTACTGAGTCACTCAGAGCTATTGGTAAATTCTAAAATAACTTGTTTTTGATAACTATAATACTTCTCCCTTATGACCATGGTCACAAATATAAACTTGTTAATTAAGGTCTGGACAGATTTTTTTTATGTACATTGAGACCTCTTTAAAAAAAGAAGATAAAGTTCATGTTTAAAAAAATGAATAAAGGATGGGATCTGGTCCCCAAAGAGTGGAGATGAAGATGGGGGGAGGGTCTCCTTCCTGTGAACCCTGTAGCTCTATGGAATACTGTGTGTGTGTGTGATTGGTCTGATTTCCAACTAAAGATCTGATAGTTTCAGGAATGAAAAGCGGTAAAGTGGAACTGAAGACAAGAGGAAGTATTAAAGCCAGAAAATAAAGCTGTTTTTCTTTAATTGTGCTGTAGCGTTAGCTTTAACAGTACCCTTTTCTTACCACTAGACTCATTATTTTATTTGATAACATAACCATTTTACATTCTGTTATTTAACTCTGGCAAGTCACCCTTTATAGAATTAAAGAAATTGTCCTCTCAAGCTATATGTTCAGTTAGAAACTAAATTCTAAGAAAGCGTATTGTTAGCAATTCAGCGGACTGCGCCTTCTGGAAAGAATATTTATAATGTGAGCCAGATGCAGTGGATGTAGTTGGTTTGATGGAATGTTTGTCAAAGATTTCAACAGGATTTAAAGTAATGAAATATGTCATATTCCAGCATGAGTAAATTTTAATGGTGTCAGTCTTTGCAGGTTTAAACAATTTCATGGAATTATTATTTGAAGAAGAGCTATGTGATGCACATAATAAATTGTGAAATTAAGTCCCCATGATAATATATTTGCCAAACTAATTCCTTTCAAAACCTCCCCTGAAATATTATTTTTAAAATCCTGGCTAACTCATACAAGGCTAAGACTCTAAGCACATTTATTACGCCAACATGTAGTGATATTGCCATGAGATTTACCAGTCACTGACTGCAAGAAATGACGTGTGCATTACTGCCTGTTAGATTCAGCAATGAGTGATGCAAGTCACGTTTTTAGAAGATGAGCTCTCCTCCCTCGGTCCATGGCGGCAGAGGATAAAAGGCGTGGAGGGGATTTGGAGTTCTGGGGGAACAGAACTGTCCTTGAGGAACAGAAGGGGCTGGGTTCTCGTGAGGGAAGATCTAGTGGGGCTAGGGACCTGGATGGGTTGTATGACAGAATGGGAGTTGCCTGGCTGTGGGGGAGAGGTACATTGGGGGATCTAAGCTGGAAGACAAGATAGGGTGTGGAAGATGGGGTGTTGGGCAGCTGTGAGGAGGGGAGTACATCTGGGGATCAGTACTAACTGGAGAACATGTCACAGCCCACTGTCTTTTGGCTTCTTGAGGGCTTATTGAGCTCAGCTTCCCACTTTGGGCATTTTGATTTCTGGGGTAGTCGTTTTCAAGTGGCATTGCAACATGGTGCATGAGTCATCCATGAAATCGATGATAAATCGATTCCTGAATCTGCTGCACGTCGACTCCGGAACTTCAGCTTCGCAAGAGGAGTAAGCGGAGTCGACAGGGGAGCTGCCGCGGTTGACTCACCACCATGAGGATGACCAGGTAAGTCGAACTAAGATATTTCGACTTTAGCTATGCGAATAGCGTAGCTGAAGTTGTGTATCTTAGTTCAAAAACACCCCCCTCCCCAGTTTTAGCCCAGGCCTCAGATTTGGCCCACCCAGTCCCTGTTGTCATGATGGAGGGATGGCTGTGCCAAACCTGAGCACCGCTGTGACCCTGTGCACCAGGTTGCAACTCCTGGGTTGAGGAGCTGAGCCCAGCAAACCCTGAGACCCTTTGACACATTCTGGGGAGCTAATTTTTGGTCATAATCCATAGGTTGAGAAATACTATTTTAAAGCTTGTTTAGCTGCGTGATCTATCATAGCTAGAGAGAGGTAGGAGGAAGTATTGGTGCTTTGTGTGAGAAATAGATTAAAGGAAATGCAATATGGTAAATTATAGTTAACTGAAAGCTTTCCTTTCAAGAGTAAGGAGTTAATTAAACAGATCTTTTAAAGAAGTGTAACTGATTAACCACCTCACATGCCAAAAGGCAATGAATAATCCCCTGTAAATGATTATCTAGCAAAATATTAGCTATTAGAAAGATTATAACCAAACTGTTCAGCACACTCTAGTTACAGAGGAGTCTTTCTCAATTGTCAAAGGGATGGACTAATCGTTTTGTGCACCATGCCAAAATGCATTTTTAAAAATAATAATGGCCTCTTAAATCCAGTTGCCCCATAGAAACTTAATTCTGCCTTCTTGTATGTCCAACCTGTGCATGAAAAATAGAACACGCTCTTGTAATTAAAAACTATTTTCTTACGGGTATGCTCAATATAGCTTTTCCTAACTTCCAAGTATTTGACTTTGCAATCTAAACTTTAAATGACCTTCTTAACATCATTTTTGTATGTAATTTTCTAGAGATTTTTAAAAGAAAAACAATAAAGACAAATTATATTATACAACCCTAATGCCCTTCTTCAAATAAATAAGCAGCCGTATCAGGATTTTGAGTCCTGGAACTTCAAGCACTGACAGAACAGACCTGTAACTATATTAGCTGGCATGAGGATGAGTTTTTTTATGTAAAGGGGTTTCTAGTTCTCTGTTAGGTCCAGGGTTGAGTAGTTCGTTCAGATGTCTCCCTCTTAACCACTACTGCAACTGCTCTAGCAGTGCCCGCATATTTTCACCATAGTGTTCGGTGCTGGCGCTGCTTCTGCTTTGGTGGCTGCATGGGGTCCAGCAATCTAGAATATTCACATTTTGTTATGTTGGCATGCTGCCAAAATTCTCTTGAGGAACACAATGAGCAGAAAATGGCAATTTTTAACAAATTATAATTTAGCTAAACCCAAATGGAATTTCAGGAGACAAAGAAAAGATACTTTTCCAACCTGAGGGATTTCTCTCTGCAGGATTTTAAAGTCCTTTTCAAATAATATAGCTGTTAGAGCTTCTGCAGAAAAAATTGCAAGCATACTTTATAGCGGAAAGCATTGGGCTAACTAAATGTAAGGGTTACTACCAGCTTTTCCTGTGTGTGTTCATCTATGGAAATACGATATTTAAATTCAGAATCCAGAAAATACATTCTTCTAGCAAGGTTCTATTCAAGAAAAAACATGGTAGTGTGTATCAAGAACTGGGGTAATTTTTTTAAAAAAAACATTTTTTGGTCCCTTTCCATCAGTGTGAGTTTGAGTTTCAGAATGGCAAACACACATATAACTGTGAGCAGTCTTGCTGCTTAATGTGGTAATGTACCTTTTGGCATACCTCCGAACCAAACCAGTGCTTGCTTTATATTTAATATTTTAATCTCTCAGAAAGCTAACTCGAGCAAAAACAGTTTCAGTAAAGAAGAATAAGAGAAATGGGATATTGAGGAAAAGAAGAGGGTATTTTTCACAGGAAGGGTATTTTTGTGTTGAGCACACAGCATGCACACAGAAAGATCTATTGATTGGGAATTTAAATGATTCATGATGAAATGCCCATTTAAAAAGTCAGAATAGAAAAACGTATGCTGCTGCAGCACAGAACTGCTGTTCAAATCTAGCTTGTTGAAAAGGCATCCCTATATAATCCTTTTATTTTGTTTTGATCTAAGTATATAACTTGTTTTTCAGACTAATTTATTCTTTCAGCCAAAAACAGCATTCAATAAGAGGTCCAGCTAGAAAAGCGAATCAATATTATTGGCGGGAATGATAGTATCTACTACATTTAAGCAGTGGTGCTACATAACAGCATTCTAAAAGTTCTACTTGTCAGGCTGAAATTTTCATTTTTGGCTTCTGCCCAAAGGTGAATTTTATTGGAAAGTATGAGCAAAACCAGTTAATCTGTGTTTGAATACAAGAGAGTAGGAGCAAAATACTTAGTATAAAATAAAATAATGCTTCTGACCATTTTTATCTGCGTGTACGTCAAAATGGGTATAGATAGAAAGGTGAACAGGCACCTTATAGGTCTCACGGAGAAGTGTCTTTGAGTGTTTTGATATAAACACGTAGGGGTAGGATACAGAGGGACCTAGACAAATTAGAGGATTGGACCAAAAGAAATTTGATGTGTTTCAACAAGGACAAGTGCAGAGTCCTGCACTTAGGACGGAAGAATCCCATGCACTGCTACAGACTAGGGACAGAATGGCTAGGCAGCAGTTCTGCAGAAAAGGACCTAGGGTTACAGTGGACGAGAAGCTGGACATGAGTCAACAGTGTGCCCTTGTTGCCAAGAAGGCTAATGGCATTTTGGTCTTTATAAGTAGGGGCATTGCCAGCAGTTTGAGGGACATGATCGTTCCCCTCTATTCGACAATGGTTAAGCCACATTAGTACTGTGTCCAGTTTCGGGCCTCACACTACAAGAAAGATGTGGAAAAATTGGAGAGAGTCCAGAGGAGGGCAACAAAAATGATTAGGGGCCTGGAGCACATGACTTATGAGGAGAGGCTGAAGGAACTGGGATTGTTTAGTCTGCAGAATAGAAGACTGAGGGGGGATTTGATAGCTGCTTTCAACTCCCTGAAAGAGGGTTCCAAAGAGGATGGATCTGGACTGTTCTCAGTGGTAGCAGATGACAGAACAAGGAGTAATAGTCTCAAGTTGCAGTGGGGGAGGTTTAGGATGGATATTAGGAAAAACTTTTTTCACTAGGAGGGTGGTGAAGCACTGAAATGGGTTACCTAGGGAGGTGGTAGAATTTCCTTCCTTAGAGGTTTTTAAGATCAGGTTTGACAATGCCCTGGCTGGGATGATTTAGTTGTGGTTAGTCCTACTTTAAGGAGGGGGTTGGACTAGATGACTTCCTGAGGTCCCTTCCAATCCTGACACTCTGATTCTATCATAAAATTGTTCTGAGTTTACTAAATTCTGAGCTGTTGATTGCAGTGTTGCCAACTGTCATGATTTTATCACAAGTCTCGTGGAGTTGTATACCTGCTCAACCCTCCTTCAAAATTCAGTTAAAAAGTGTGGTGTTTGAATGCTTTCATGTCCGTTCCAATGTAGATGTGTGTATACCCTGTGCATAGTTGTTGGAGAACTTCTTCCCTCAACAGTACCTGTTAGGGCAGCCCAAACGCCCCCTGTTATCATTCAGGTATAAGAAAGCAGAGCCACCCCGACATCGCCGCCAGTTCCTTCTTACCACCAAATGCAGCTGGAGTAATTTCAGACTTGTTGTGAGAAGTACTTCCCTCACTTCTCTCTCTCTCTCTTTGTGTGTGTGTGTATATATACACACACACACTCCCTTTTATTGTTGTAGAAGTAAGTTAGTTAAAGTTAATTTAGCTAGTTTTTAGCAGTAGGTTTTAGTTTTAGGGTTTTTTTGAGTTGGTTTTTTTAAACTAACTTATCTCTTTCATTGTGAGGATTGGTACAGGAATGATGCCTCACTCACTGAGATTTAAGGTCTGCTAGTCTTGCAGGAAGCCTATGCCAGTCAGCAGCCCACACCCAGCATATCTGAAATGTTTGGGAGAATCCCACATCAAAAACAAGTGTCAAATTTGTAAAAGACTTACGACCTGCTCAAAGAAAGATAGAGTGGTGAGGCTCAAGTGTTTACTTATGGAGGCAGCACTTTGTCATCAGTTGGAATTGTCACATATGGAAAAAGCCCCCCACACACCAGCTTCAATATGGAATACCCCACGAGAGATGTCTGTGTCTCTTCATCCCTTTCACTGGTGCCAAAGAAAAGGTAAATCTCTCCTCAGGTTCAATAGCTCTCTCAGGAGTGGGTGAGGTTCTGTGGCCTGCAATGTGCTAGATCAGGCCTGCACAACATGCAGCCCAGGGGCCACATGCGGCCCGCAGGGGCTCACTGTGCGGCCCGCGGAGGGTGAACGGGTGGGGTAAGCCAATTGGTGGGGTGGAGGGAAGCGGATGAGGCGGGGCTTTTCGGCCCGCGGCTGGGTTTTTTGCAGTAATATGGCCCTCACTGCTTTCCGAGTTGTGCAGGCCTGTGCTAGATGTTCATGATGGTCCCTTCTGACCTTAAAATCTGAGTCTGAGTCTAAATTTATCAGTACTGAAGCCAGGTAGAGGCAGAGACTCTGCAAGACATTTGAGGGAGAGATGCTCCCTAGAGAAGGCATTCCCTAAGAAGAAGGGATTGTCCTTTGGAACCTGTGCCAGGTCTGTTGAAGCTGTCCACTGAAAGACCCTGGTACCAGTCATTGGTCATTGCCACTCTCAGCCACCCCAGAGGTGTGTGCAGCTGCAAGGCACCTGCTTAGCCTTTTGCTGGTAATATCCCTGGTGGTAATGGAAGGTATACAGTAGGTACCAATATGCCTGCAGCTCCCACCTCACCATGTCAGGAACCTGCGGTTCTGTTACCTCCCAAACTTCCACAAAAGCCGGTGCAGTTGAGAGACAAGCCTCCAGTGTTATCCCCATTACTACTTTCCCTGGGCTCAGGCTTCCTATCCCCAGATCCAACTAGTTTTGCTTTTCCATTTTCAGAGGTTTCAGACTTTATGGTATATTCATCTGTGTTCCAGTCAAGAGGGAAAGCCCGTGTTTCATCAGAGACTTGGGGACCATGGGTCATTCAGCAATCACAGCACTAAGTTCCTCCTAAGGGGCAATGCCTAGGGCAAGGATGGGTCCCATGCCTATCAGTGGACATTCTGGATTCTGTTGGGACATCCCTTCTCATGCTAGGATCTCCCCTCAACTCTTATTCACTGTCCTCAAAGTCACTCCTGTCTGGTTCTACAACTGAGACATTATTCTCCAGTTCCTGATACCAAGATTGGTACTGAACAGCCAGAAGTCACTCTGATGGCTTCTCCAATACACCACCACCTCAAAATCCTGTTGTGTCGTCTTCATCACCAGGTAAGACTGTTGAGGTAACATGCGATTCACCACCACAAGAGGACCACAGGGCTCACCTATTAAAAAGGTGTCCTCTGCATATTCAGTCAGAGGAGCTGCATTGAAAGGTCTCACACATTGATGGATGTTCTGATATCAGCGACCCGTGCAAGAGTTACTCTGATTAGCAAAACCATTATGGAGGCAATTAAGGCATCCTGGCACACACACTTCCCCCTTGGCTCCTGAAGCAAAATAAACTAAGAGAGGAGGTATTATATCCCCTCTAAGGGATATGAACACTTGCATTCTCATCCTGCCCCATGCTCCTTGGTGGTGGCAGCTGCTAACAAGCAGGAGAAACAAGGACATGAAGCATCAACACCAAAAGGCAAAGATTCTCATCATAGAATCATAGAAGATTAGAGTTGGAAGAGACCTCGGGAGGTTATCTAATCCAACCCCCTGCTCAAAGCAGGACCAACCCCAACCAACTCAGATGGCTGCCTTCTTTACAAAAATACAGAGTATTTACAACCATTTATTTCTTATGTTGCATAGATGCTAAGCTTGATTTTTGTTGTATTTTACTTAACCACTTTCCAGCTATGGCTGGAGTGGTTTTAGTGCTGGAAAAATTATTCTCTGAAAGCAGTGATTGAATACTTACATCTTTCATGAAGTTTAATTACAGTATTTTAAAATAACTTGAATTGCATTTAACTCATAAGATTTGAAGCTTGAAAGTGCAAAAAATGCATTAATATTGTGTGGGATGTATATTGTTTAAATTCAACTTATATTTTAATAACCAGTCTAGTTAAAAACACACCATCCTTCTATGTTAATATACCATTAAAGAATCCAACATCAGAAGTAATGTAATCAGCTGTTTTTTTCAGTGTATTTAGAAGTTTCATTTGGAGACCTTCCTATTTCTTTCTATCAGTACTCCATACATATTAGTTTGTTTGCTACATTACCTGTATGTCCTGTCTTGCACAGCTCTGAAAGATTTCTGTTACTGGCGGGCGGGAACCTGGAGATCAGTAATATCACAGAAGATGATGCTGGGACATATACCTGCATTGTGGATAATGGGAATGACACAATTGAAGCTCAAGCAGATCTTACAGTTCAAGGTATGTAGAATGTTTGGTTTTGAGAAAGAACTGATTTCCACGTATGTGAATATATTCAGGGGTTTGTTCTTGGATGTTCATTGATTTCAAAAGGGATTCAGATTTTTGTTCTTTCTACAATAAAACCCAAACCAACAGCCTGAGTTGGTTTCATAGAAATGTCACATGATTATACTCATGCTATATTGTGCTCTTTTCATTAATGATTTCATAAACGTTTAAATGAGGAATAAAATTCTTATACATATGTATTAACCACATTGGACAGTTGCACACATCAGATGAGTACAACAATACAGTATTACATGTTTGGCACCATAAATTTTCCTAAGGGGAACAGTCTCTAGGTTATTAGGACTGAAAGTTGACCTACCTTTATAATTACCTTCTAGGTCTTACCTGAAAGGGACACTGTCACAGGTATTTTTCATAATCAATAAAGATGTTACTGTCTTAGAGTAACCTGCTGGAAAAATATAAAACTAATCAATTTATTCACTTAATTTTCCTTCTATTGTGTGCATACCATTTACTTCTAAGGTTGCTTCTGAATGCTATTTTTTTAAATAGAAATAACATTGATACATATATTTAAAGGCACACTTTCAGTTATGTAAACTTTGCAAGGTAGTATACAAATAAGGTAAGTTCTCTAGAGGGTACAGAAAGTTAGGTGAAATGTTGGCACCTCTTAATCCTTGCCACATCTCTCAAGGGATCTCAGGTATGAATTTTTAATTGGAACTTTGTTCTACTACAAGATATAGAAATGCTTCAAATGCCTGATTGCTGCATATATGCTGCATCTTGTCACAGAGCATGACTGATTTGTTTACAGTGAATTGCACAGTAATGACGGCTGCTTTTATAAAGAAATTTTAAAAACTCACATTGTTTTGCAGAGGTTACATTTCATTATGTTTTAATGGTAGAATTAGCCAATCTTATAGTAACTATGTCATAATTTTAGAGCTATTCATGTTTCATAATAAATGGAGAACGGCAGTCCTGTTTAAGGACCAATTCCTTTCTATAAACAGCATTTGCCTCTAAGAGGATTACCTTTTATTAGTTTGTCCTTGTAAGAAAGGAAAGGGACTCTGCAACAGAGTGTTTTGCCTTACAAAAAAAAAAGAAAAAAAGCTAATTCTGCATAGGTGGAATCTGGACTAATAACTTTTTTCCCTTTAGGAAATTAATAAATTTGCAATTCATTTTACTGTTTGCAGGTGCTAAGATTTTTTAATCCCATTCATTATTAAGACTAGGAAAAGACACAAATACACTTTAAATTGTCTTGAAGGAGAGAAATACTGAAGCTGAAACCTAATTTACATATACACAAAACCAACCACACAAATTCAGTATACTGCTTTAGGCAATCCAGAGTAATAAGCACAACTTTCTGTGACAGAAGTGTCCCTCAAAATGTATATTCATTGAACTCTGTCTTAAATTTTCATAAAGCAACAAGATGAGTGAGGTAATATCTTTCATTGGACCAACTTCTGTTGGTGAAAGTGCCAAGCTTCCGAGCTACATAGTACTCTTTTTCTATTTCATGGAAATCTGCTCTCTTCAGATGAGGTCATTTAGATGTGGAAAGATGCGTTCCAGGATACTTCCAACCTTCTATGTTGATTCAGGTTCCCTCTCTATCCAGAATAGTGCAGTCATATATCTGTGGTAGCTAAAATCTAGTTCAGGGTTCAAGGAATTTTTATATGTCGTTGTTAGGAAGCTTTAGGATTCTCAACTGAAGCACCAGCAAGTCCCAGAGTCTAATATTACCAAGAAATCTTTGTATGCTGTCTCCATTTGCTGGCAGGGTGGAACTACACCCAAGTATATTGTACTGGCATAGCAGCTCTGGAGAAGGAAAATGAGCAGATAGGAAAAATTTCCTGATGGCTAGTAGTCTATTTTTAACCACTGAGTGTTATATAGATATATTTTTTTCAAAAAAACAACAAATGCAGTCATGCAAGCCATGATATACAGATAAATGGTTCAGAAGGTCGCCTTTCAGGAGTGACTACTATGCTTATCTCTGGGATATTGGGTTATAAAATATGGGTTAAAAGCCTCCTCCCAAAATTTACCTGATTTGTTGTGAAATATCAGGTCACAGAATATCAGATTTCATATTGTCTATTTCCCCTCCATAATCTTAATGTTAAATTAACAAAGGAAAATTGCTCACCTGAAGTTTGTTACTGGAGAATATTCTTTATGGGATTGCATCTTAAGAAGGTGCAAGAATTTGGCTGCATACTCATTGGAGGGAGTATTCTACTGGGAGCAAATTAACAGTGCTCAATCTGCAGTAGATGCTTGTTAGTTTCTAGGTCACTGGTTCCCAAACTGGGGTTCGGGAACCCCTGGGGTTCGCAAAATGTTACAGGGGGTTATTGAGGAAAAAAATCCCTAATGGCGGACAAAGTTGTCCATAGGGACCTCAGGCAGCCTGGAACTTTCAGGAGCTAAGCAGATCAAAGCAGGCATATCTATCACACTGAGGAGATTTAAATGTCAAGACTCCTTATAAGAAATGGAAAGGAAGGTGGATATTTTGCTGTTTTTAAAATGAAAGACAGCTAGTATTGTTTTTTAAATTATTATGAAGAACAAGTTTAAGCTTTATTATAAGATGCACTGTTTGCTTGGACTGCTCAAGACCTGAATGCTTTGTGTAGGAGGAAGTCTTTGAGTTGGCTTCTTAAATACCTTCATGCTGTTTCACATCTGATACTCCTTGATGAAACATAGGAGCCTTGTCTTATAACAGGCTTATTCAAAGTGATACAAGCTATGAAAGTGATATGTTGGAAGAGCGTTGCCATTTTCATAATGTAATAAAAATTCTGTAATGATTAATAATAATTAATAGTGTGTAATAAGGATGACACAAAAACAAATTTTTTATTTCCAAGATCACTGCTCTTATAATTTATACCTCAGGCAGAGGAGAAAATCCCTGGAAATATTCATTTTTAGGAGGGGGTTCATGAGACTTGACGTTTTAGTGAAAGGGGTTTACAGGTTGTTAAAGTTTGGGAACTATGTTCTAGGTGGAATAAAAGATATTGATATTGACCTGTGAAATCCTAACTGGTCTGGGAACTTCCTGTCTGAGAGCGTGCCTCTGGCCTCATAAAATGCTGTTATCTGGCACTTAAGCTGGAACCTGTTTCGTTTAAAAGCAAAGAGGTTTGGTAAGAAGTTATTCTTTTTGAGAGCTGCTTCACTTGGAATTACTTCCACTTTGATCCAAAATAATGAGAATCTGTTGACCTTCAGGGTATGCTGCAAATGCCATCTATTGATCCTGACTGCAGGGCAGGGAGAAGAAACTTGGGGCGACTGGTGTTTTTTTTTTCTGGGTGTTTATATACAGGCTGATACATATCTATGCAAGGTGGAGTTATGTGAGGCCCTGTGTGTGTTGTGTAGTTAGATGGTTAATAGAATCCTCAAGGGGACTCAAGCTTTATTATGTACAAGTGGAAATAAAATCAAAGCTGTGAGACAAACTAAAGAAATTCAAAGTTAAGATTGATACTGCATCCTTAACTTGTCGCATTGTATCTGGCCATTTGGGCATTAAAAGGATCTGAGATCGGTGTTGATCTGTGACAACTAAGCATAATGAGACAGCTCTACAATGATGTTGGCTTTACTTCTGGCTTTCATTTGTTTGGTTGTGTCAAAACTTTAATATTTTTTTTCAAAGTTAGTCCTTTTATGTCAATCAGTTGCTATAAAATTAGCAACAAGAACATCTGATTTCTCATATGACGACATTAGAGAGAAATTATTTTTCTTTGGATGATAGTCTCTATATGGATTCCAAACATGGGTGCGTGTGTGTGCCATGTGCTGGAGCCAAAAGGTTTTCGTAACAGTGCCTGTTGACCTGCACACGTGCCATGCATCTCCCTTGTGTTTGCAGCTGAGGCTATAATAGGCTGTGTGGATTGATTCTGCTCCAGTTCCCTCTTACCACCACATGGCTGGAGTTGGAATCCCCTCCACATTCTTGGTTCTGCTAAAAGAGTGATTTTTCTAATGCCTTTCTGTATATAATTATCTGAATACTTGTTCCTAATAGATAGTCATCACTTAGTTCGTTCAGTAAGTTCAGTTAGAATAATTTTCCCTTCAGTTTGGAGACTGACATTGTTTGTCCAACAGCTACGCAAACAACAGTTCTGATGTGTTGGTCAGAAATTGTTCCTACTCCCTCTTGCAGCACCCTATGTCATCTTTAGGGGCCATCTTGCTCCATTTGCCCATAATTTGGGCAAGATCACCATGGATAATTAAGTACTGGAGATCATTCATCATGGGTACTCCATAGAGGTCCCCCCTCATTGCCCACCCTGGTCCCTCCATGGGGACTCCTCATCAATCCCTCCTGCAATAGGAAGGTGGTACTCTTCTCCTCAATGGTGCCATAGAGCCTGTCCTGCTTTGCTACTGGGGTAGGGGCTTTTACTCCCCATACTTCTTCATCTCAAAGAAGGTCATGGGACAGTGACCCATTCTGGACCTTTGAGTACTCAACAGATTTATCCAGAAATCCAAGTTCCGCATGGTGATGCTAGTGTTGATTATTCCCTCCTTCCCCATGGAGACTGGTTTGCAGCTCTTGACACAAAGAATGCCGATTTCCACATTGATATTCGCCCTGGCCCGTTCAAGTTCCTCCACTTCACTACCAATTCCAAGTCCTCCTCTTCGCTATCTCAACAGCTCCCCATGTCTTCACCAAATTCTTTGCCATTGTCACCACCCACATACAACACATCTGCTTCTCCATGTTTCCTTATCTGGATGACTGGCTCTTCATGGTGCTCTCCCAATAAGTCTTCATCACTGCCATCATAGATCCTTGCGCCCCTCCTCACCTCTTTGAGCATTTGTATCAATGAGGAAAAGTTGGTCCTCATACCTAACCAGGTCATCTACTTTATTGGCGCCTGATTGGATTCCATTGCTACATGAACCTTCCTCCTGGCAGATTGCTTCACCATGCTCAGTTCTATAATTGCACACTTATGCTGTAACCCCGCACTATCATCTGCCACTAGCCACTGTCTCTTCCTCCTTGGACATATCGCGGACTGCACCTCTGTCATGCCCCACATTTGCCTCCACATGTGTTGCCTTCAGCAGTGACTCCTCTCTATCTATAGACCACACAGAGACCTCGGAAGGTCCTGGCCTCCTTCATGTGGTGGGCCAGCCTTTCCAAAGGTATACCCTCTTTTACACCTCCTTACCCCACACACCATCACTTGGACCACCACACTGCCCAAGGGCTCTGGATACCATAGGAAGCCAGGCTACATATCAACATCCTGAAGTTGAGAGCAGTCCATTTCATGTGCCGGGCCTTCCTTCCCCTCATTTGGTCCCACCACATTCAGCTGCTCTCCAACAACATTGCAGCAGTGGTTTATATCAACAAGCAAGTTGGCTCCTGCTCACCATCCCTCTTTACCTAATTCGTCTAATTGTGGAACCAGTGCCTCAAATGTCATGTTACACTTCAGGCCCATGTACTTCCCAGACACCCAGAACTCACTGCAGATACACTCAGCAGGTTTTTCCACGTGAACCACAAGTGGGAACTGCACAACACTATTATCCTTTTACCTCTTCTGCAGGTGGGGCATCCCCCCCTTTGGGAACCCTTTGCAACCAGCGAGAACCATAAACTGACCCTTTATTGCTCCAGAGGGACTATAGGAGACGACTCTCAGGGGAATGCTTTTCTGCCCTCTACCCCACCACTGGAAGGGCAATCTTCTCTATGCGTTTACCCTCCTTCTCCTCCTCCCACAAGTCCTCCATAACATTTGCAGAGACTGAACTGCAGAGATATTGACAGCCCTATTCTGCCCCTGTCAGTATTGGTTCACAGACCTCCATCTCTCTGCTCACACTCTGATCTGCCTCTGTGCCAGCCCAGATCGCCTCACACAAGACCAGGCTCAGCTTTGACAATCCCAGTCCTGGTCCTGTCCACCTCACAGCTTGGCTTTTGGCGGGGACTCAAGAATACCTATGACATGCTCCACCCCGGTCCAACGTATCCTTACACAAAGTAAAAGGGCCTCCACCAGGCCTGCTGCTGGGCCAAGTAGAAGCGCTTCACCTCATGGGTGCACTAGCAACAACACCCAATGCAATTGATCTCCATACCCATCATCTTCAATTACCTCGTCAAGCTCAAAACCTCTGGCCTCGCCCTGAGTTCCATCCAGGTGTACTTTCCAGCACTCATTACCCCCCACTCCATCCAATGGTCAGCTTTTCCATGTTCTCACACCCCACCACCATCTGCTTTCTAAAAGGTTTGCTCAGTAACTTCCTGCTGGTGCAAAACCTTTGCTTCCATGAGACCTTACACTCATTCTCTCTGCTGTCCCAAAACTGCCCTTGAGTCCCTCGCCCCTTGGTCCCTCTCCCATATCTCCATGAAAGTACTCTTCTTGGTGGCCATTACGTGGCACAACGAGTCAGTGAACTGGTGGCCATGATGGCTGACCTGCTCTTCCAAGATCTTCTGCAAAGATAAAATTTCCTTGCACCTGCATCTGAAATTCCTACCAAAGATGGTGTCAGAATCCCATCTGAATCAGTGCATTCGCCTCTTGGTCTTGTATCCCAAACTCCACACCTCTCACTCTGAAAGGCCTTCCATTCCGTCATCATCCATTGTGCATTTGCCTTCCACCTTCAACGCACGCATGCCTTTCGGATTTCTTTGAGACTCTTTATCACCATTGTCAATTGATGCAAGGGGCTTGCCCTTTCCTCGTAGAGAATCTCCAAGTGAATCTCTGGATGAACTTACAACTTTCTGTACCTCACAGAAACATCCTGGAACCCCCATATTCACCACCATTTTATGATATTTTATAAGTTTTGTACATAGTGTGCCTTATGAGGCATCATTTAAGGAGTCTTAATCTACTGAACATTAATTCAAGACAAAGAAGGGAACAGTCTTACAGAAGAAAGGAAACTACTCTGATCTATACATCCACCAGACAAATGAAGATCCTAGTGTCATAGACAGTCCAGATTCAACAGAAGAGGATGACTTTCTAATACTATGTGAAGAAGTGGAGACAGCTGTGAAATCACTCAAGAACGGAAAGGCCACAGGTATTGACAACATCCCAGCTGTATTAATGAAATTTGTAGAAGAAATAGTAATGGATGTACTCATCAAAAACTGCAACAAGGTCTGGCAGATCAGTGAGTGGCCATCCACATGGACACAATCACCAGTCATCAGTCTGCCAACAAAAGGCAACCTGCAATTGTGTGAAAATTATCGGACCATAAGCTTAATTAGCCATCCCAGCAAAGTTATGTTGAAAGTCATATTGAACAGATTGAAGCCACAAGCAGAGAATATCATTACTGAAGAACAGCCTGGCTTTCATGCTGGAAGAAGTACCAAAGAATAGATTTTCAAACTTTGTAATCTATGTGAGAAGTACTTACAACACCGGCAGGACATCTATCACATCTTTGTTGACTTCAAGAAAGCATTTGACAGAGTACGGCATGAAGCTCTTTGGGCAACCATGAAGAAGTACAGTGTTGGTCATATAAGCTTATTCTTAACATTAAACAACTGTATGCCAAGGCCAGCAGTGGTTTTACATCACTGTTGGAGTCTGGCAAAGTTGCCTTCTTTCGCCCACACTGCTCAACATTTACTCGGAGCATATGACGGATGCCTTAGGAGATCACACATGCACAGTCAGCACTGGAGGGCGAACCGTCTCCAATCTTTGGTTCACTGATGACAGGCAGTGAAGATGAATTTGCCAACCTTGTGAAACGATTGGATGAAACCTCTGTAAAAGATGGCATGTAAATCAGTGCAGAGAAAACCAAGCTGATGACAAACAAAAATGATGGGATCAGCTCACATATCCCTGTCAGTGGACAAGAGCTGGAACAGTTCAATTATTTGGGGTTAATCATCACTAATGAAGGATCCAAGGCAGAAATCTGGGCAAGAACTGCGCAAACAGCAGCAGCAGTGGCAAAGCTAAAGCCAATTTGGAGGAATAAGAACATCTTCCTGGAATCCAATCTGAAACTGCTGCACGCATTGGTTATCTCCATTTTTTCTGTATGTGTGCAAGACATGGACCCTTACGGCAGAATTTGAATGGAAAATACAGGTAGTAGAGAGGAGACACTTCCGTAAAATTGTGGGCATCGCCTTCTTTGACCACATCATTAATGAAGAGGTCTGCAACATCATCACCCAATGCGCTGAGTTATATGAAGACCTCCTAATGATCATGAAGAAACATGAGCTGAAGTGGTACGGCCATGTATCAAGATCATCTGGGCTGTCCAAGATCATACTCCAAGGGACAGTACAGGGGAAGAGAAGAAGAGGTAGACAGAAGAAGAGATAAGAGAGTGGACAGGAATGGCCTTCGCAGAGATTGAAGCAGTGACACACAATCGTCAGGGGTGGAGACGATTGATTGCTCATCAGTGATGGTGCCCCAATGACCAATACAATGACCAAATTGAACTTCTGTTCAATTTATAAACTTACGTCAGGAAGAGCCATGGTGGCAGTTAGATGCTGATAAGGTTACAAGTTTATTCTTCATCTGGGAATCATTTTAAATATATTGCTGTATCTGAATCCCCTAGGATTTTTCCAAATACTGTGACGCGAGTTAGAGTGCTGCTAGAGCTTCCTGTCGTCTGCCTTCATCCTTATGGTGTAGATAATGAGTTTAAAGGGAGTTTCCCCTTTCTATTGAAATATTTACTGCAGCTTATACTGAGCCACAAATAATAAAATTATGGACGTGATGATGAACCTCCTCTTATGGGTGATACAACACACAACTTTCCCAAATTATACAGTTTTTTATAGGCTCTAAACCTCTGTCTCTTACATGTACTTCCCTCCATCTTAAAAATTCACTATATGGAGAGTAGTTGCATTTCTTTAGTATTGTAATTTGGCAAAGACCTGTTGATTGGTTGGAGTGACTGTAATTTGATTATTGTATTATTATCCTCTAGAAAAATTCTCAGCTTTTCTCACCTAATGATCCTCTGATCCCACTTAATCCTCTTATGTCATCATTCTTCTTATAGAATTAAATCAATAGAAATTCATACAGGAAATTGAGTTTTGGGTACTTAATTCCTTTATGCTTCATTAGAACTTCCTTTCCTGGACAAACCAGTTTCTTTCTTAGTATGCTATTGTTGTACTGTTTCTATTATTATTGAAATCTTTAACTACAGACTGTACTGATTAAAATGTGCTCTCAGTTTTTTCCATTAACATGTCATGTTGATAATTCACTGAGTTATTGTAGACCTGCGCTTACCAAGTTTGGGTAAAAAGACATTGTTTCACAATGTTAGGGCTATTGAAAGGGACAGCTCTTCTCAGAGATTCTTAACCAAGAGCTCCTCCCAAGGTACAGTGGCAGTAGGTGCAGCCCCATAGGAATTTTCAGGCAGTTGCTGGTAAGTTACTAAAACCAGTAGGTTGAACCTGTTAAATTATGGGTATAAAATCAGGAGAAATATTAGAGCTATAAAATAATATTGCTTAATCAAGTCCTACTCATGACCTACTCATTTGTTAAGTACTGACAATATCTTACACTGTACGGGACACAAAATGAAGGCAGACCTACCCTGAAAATCCTGCACTCTTTTAAAAATACAGAAAATGGGATGCACTCAAAGTCTTGAAGGAAGAATGCTGAGGAGAGTTTTTCTTTAACGTTTGAATTTTAAGAATTTTAAGGTTCATGCAGTGGGACAGTAGGAAGCCAATAGATTAAAAAAGGAGCATGATTTGATCTGATAAGCAAGGAAGATAATTCCAGCATCTTCATTTTGCATATGCTCAAGGCAGGCAGTGTAGGCACTGAGATGCCAGAGAAGAAAGTTTCAGTAATCAATTATGGCACTGACAAGTGTTTGCAAGAGAACGTTCAGATTTTAGATGTGATTTTAGATCTTTCAGCAGCAAATGCGCACAGATTAATATACATATTTTAGGTTCACACACACCCAAAGCAATGTTTATGCACAAATCCTTGATTCACACATGTCTTTGGGATTTTGTATGTGGCACTGAGCATAAGAAGATCCCAGGAAAAGTCGAAATCTGAACTCTTCTTCGGCTACACAGCTGAGTCTTACAGTGGACTCCACTGAACCTTCTCTGTGTTCTTAAAATAAAGTGCTGTTGAAATGTGTGTCCTGGTCCAAATTTGCTAATGTTGCACTGGGACAGTATTTGGTGTAAATAATCATACAAGAGAACAATGCAGGCAAGCAGATTCTGAAGTTGAGAAGCTTGAAGAATGTATTTATCAAGGTGGATTAGGTCCTGGTGAAAGATAATATAGTTCAGTGTTTGAAAGGATTTGGTACAAAGTCAGATTTCTGTTAGCTACATGGATCTTGTTTTTTCACTTTCCTTTCAACAGGAGGAGTGGTTCTATGGATCAGATTTATTTTAGCAATGTTATAGTAGATTGTGGGTATTGGGAAAACTGTTTTGATCTCAAACAGCAAAGGAAAGTATCTGTCGGATTTCCGCTAGGTAAACGAGGTGGTGGTGTTGAAAGAAATGGTGGGGAAACAAGTAGTAAATGTATTTCAAATTCAGTCTGCTGACTTCTGTTCAATTTATAAACTTACATCAGGAAGAGCCATGGTGGCAGTTAGATGCTGACAAGGTTACAAGTTCATTCTTCATCTGGGAATCATTTTAAATGTATTGCTGTATCTGAATCCCCTAGGATTTTTCCAAATACTGTGACGCGAGTTAGACTGCTGCTAGAGCTTCCTGTCGTCTGCCTTCGTACTTATGGTGTAGATAATGAGTTTAAAGGGAGTTTCCCCTTTCTATTGAAATATTTACTGTAGCTTATACTGAGCCACAAATAATAAAACAATATTTTCCATTTTCATTTCCCTAGAGTAAATTATAGAATTGATTAGCTTGCGTTAGAAGTCCTTTCACTTAAACAGTGAAATACTGTATATTTCTTATTTATGTGGCAAGAGTTAAGACAATACTGTGAAAGTAGCAATCTTATTTCTCGTATCTCTTCCCATAGATTTCTAGTGTTGCAGGAAATGAGCCTTTGAGTGTTCTAGGAAAGCATTCAGTATCAATATTATATATTAAATGCCATACATTGAATGTCATACTGATATATTAAAATCAGAAAACCAGTTTAAAGGGAACATCTTATTTAAGGTGTCTCTTAAGGGTGATAGAGTTGAGATACTATGTGGGAGTAATTAAATCACCCGCCATGTTCTATCAGAATAATTAATATAGAAAAATCAAGCAGTGTCAGGAAAGATATTTCAGGGGAATTGCTATGCTCTGAAGGGAGCAATCTAGAATATTTTTAGTGTACCTTCCCCATACTTACAATAATCAGTACCTCTAAGAAGATGGTATTCTGTAGATTTTTTCCTGGTGTGTAAATCTGAGGAAAACTGTATTTTTGCACTTTCTGTGCATTTTATGATCTGGATTACTTTATCAATAAGATCTAGATAAAGGCAATATATTATCTAGCCAATATATGTTTATATTATATTGGAAGTCACAACACTCAAATCAAGTTAGAAGAAGATCTCTAACATATTATTGCTATATTGCAGAAATGTGCTTGATTAGTAATTGGTTGTCCTGATGACTGAAACTTTATTTTTTGTGTTTTTCCCAGACCTGATAACTCTACTGTCTCACTCAAAACAGTTTAAGAAGGAGAAACTGATAGTGCTCCCAGTGTTCCTACAACTAGTGGAGCTGAATGACAAAATGAAAGGAAATTTGTAGCGTTGACATATTTGTTAAAGCAGGTATTAGAGATCTTATTTTCTAAGAAATGCTCCATAAACTTCATAGCCAGTCAACTTTATTTTTAATTTAGCTAGTTTTTACTGATGGAATAATAAGAGTGATCTCTAATGGGCAAAAATTTTATGTGGTTAACTGTAGGTATAAATTTATTAACCAAACTATTATACAAGAGCAAAACTGTGTTTTTGCCCCATCAAAGGCACGGGGGCTCTAGTAGATTGGTCATTGGACTGGGACCTGGCTTGTGTTCTTGGCTCTCAGATGACTGAGCTTTGTGTGACCTTGGGTGAGTCACTTCACTTCTCCGTGACCCCTGACATCCAAAGTCATTGATTATACTGTTAAGATTGTACTTTTAATAATATTTATAGTATTTTTCAGTTTGAAATGATAGATTTAATTTCTGCTATTTTTCTAAAGAAAAGAGAAATATAATCCAAGTACTTCACAAGATTTGACAAAATAGTTTGAAAAACAGTTTAGCCATATATATTGTTAGCTAGAAGCAGGGCTTGCAACAAATAGCTCTCCTAATAAGCAGAAACTTGACCTGAGAAGCAAGATGAATGGGAGGCTGTGACTCCTTCCCATAGCTCTGATCCTGATGAAACATCAGTGCTTGAAAAAAGTCTCTTTACCATATCTCTTGATTCTGTATTGTGGTGTTTGTTTTTCAAGTCTTGTTAATACTAATGTTGGGGAAAGTGGAATTTTTAAAATTTCCAGCTAATTTTTGAGCTGCCGGTTTAATTTTTTGCCATTTGTATTGAATGCCATATTGTAGAGCAGGGGTAGGCAACCTATGGCACGCATGCCAAAGGCGGCACGTGAGCTGATTTTTAGTGGCACTCACATTGCCCGGGCTGGGGGGGCTCTGTACTTTAAATTAATTTTAAATGAAGCTTCTTAAACATTTTAAAAACCTTATTTACTTTACATACAACAATAGTTTAGTTATATATTATAGACTTATAGAAGGAGACCTTCTAAACGTGTTAAAATGTTTTGCTGGCATGCGAAACCTTAAATTAGAGTGAATAAATGAAGACTTGGCACACCACTTATGAAAGGTTGCTGACCCCTGCTGTAGAGGCTTCAAAACAATTTATTTGTTAGGAGTTGTATAAATGAACTATAATCACACCAGCCTCAGGTTTGTACATACTTATTTAACTTTACAAGTGTGTTATTTTTTAGGGTCATAAGGAAACATCGGAGTCCACTTTGAGTAGCCATATTTTCCCTCATTTAAGTATTCTTATATTCTTCTTCGAGTGATTGCTCATGTGCATTCCAACAAGTGTGTGCGCACCATGCATGCATGGCCCCAGAAACTTTTCCCTAGTGGTACCCGTCGAGTCGGCAGGGGAGACCCCTAGAGTGGCACCGAAATGGCGAGGTATATATGACCCTGCCGACCCGCCCCCCACCCAGTTCCTTCTTACCATTCGTGGCGGTCGCTGGAGCAGCTAGTGTCTTTGTGCACTGTCTTAGCGGTTCTCGTTCTGATAGTTATCGTTCTTAGTTATAGTTGTAGTTTAGAGTTTGTAGTTAATTAGTTAGATTAGCATCCCAGGAATCCCTTTCCCGTTTAGCTACTCCGGCACTGGGGCATGCCTTGGGCGCCGTGGTTTAAAACCTGCGAAGACTGCGGGAAGCCAATGCCTAATAGTGACCCTCATTCCAAGTGCCTTAAGTGCCTAAAGGAGGGCCATCAGACAGAGAAGTGCCCAATTTGCAAGAGCTTTAAGCTGCGTACAAAGAAAGAAAAAGACTTTCGGCTTAATCTCCTTCTCATGGAGTCGGCCTTGCAGCCACAGGCGGATCCCACTCAGCCTACGGTGCACAGCGCACTGGCCTTGGTACGCAAAGCTCCGGCACCAAGGAAGGAGACGTCTAAGTCTCACCGGCACCGATCCCCGACATGCCGCGCGAGCGTCTCGCAGAGACACAAGTCTCAATCCCCGGTGCCTTCTAGGAAAAAGAGGCCTGACAGAGGCCGCTCCCCAGCGCGCAAGACTCAAGGTGAGCCCTCTAAAACCTGCTCTGCATTGCGACATCGTCGCCAGTCCTCTGAGGAGCCTATGCCAAGCACATCGGCCTCGGTGTCTAAGCCTCGGTCTCTGATGGGCGCGGATTCTCCAGCTCGAGACACTTTGGAGGACTTGGACCTGCCCTTGACGCCGGATATCTATGAAGCGGCCAGGGACCTTATTGATATGTCCCAAGACGCCGCACCGGCACCGTTCATAATACCGGCACCCATACCACGTCCCACGGCACCGATCATCCCGCCCCAGTCCAGTGTGACAGCGCCGCCCATGGTACCGACGGTGTCGGGCCATGTCATCCCCCTGGTACCGGGACCATCGACGTCCTCCACCTCACGTCCCACGACGTCGGATCTGGACCCTGTATACTTGTCTTCCGCCCCACGGCACCCTGGAAAGCCGACTGTTTTACCGACACCGCAAGGCTCGGCACCGCCGTGGTCGGCGTCGGACTATTCATCCAAGTCAGACGCGGGGTCATCTGGATCTGGCCACAGTCATCGCCGGTCATCCTCACACCGCTCAAGACGTCGTCATCTCCACCGGGACCTTCCACCCTCATTGTGGCCACCCCAGTGGGAGGGGTCCTCTACAATGGCCATTCTGGACGCCCTGGGCATATCATCAAGCCCAAGGGCAAGGCTCCGGAGCTACGTCCATGGTTTCCATGCCGCAGGCGCCTCCCTTGGCCACGATCACGTCACCGCCCCCTGATATGGCACCAGAAGAGCCGGTACCGGGCCCTTCAGGTGCCCAGGATCCACACCCTGTCACACCTTCCGTTCCCCAAGATGAATCTATCATCGACCCCTCTCTTAGGGAACCTGAAGGACAGGAGGAACACTTTCCGGGTACATCCTCATCCTCGTCATCGTCACCGGATGAGGCGGTGGCAGGCACATCACCAGGCCTGCCCTGCATGGATGTGGGAGGCCATCAAGACCTTCTCAGATGTGTAGCCCATAACCTCAGTTTGCCAGTGGAGGTTGTGACTGAGGAGGTAGATCCCACAGTGGACATCCTCGCTCCAGATGGGCCTTCCAGGGTGGCTTTGCCCTTCATAAAGACGATTCAATCTAATATGAATACCTTGTGGCAGACCCCATCCTCTATTCCACCAACGGCCAAGGGCGTGGAGAGATGCTATTTTGCTCCCCAGAAGGGATACGAGCATTTGTATACCCATCCGCAACCGGGAACCTTGGTGGTGGAAGCTGCTAATCATAGGGAACGTCAGGGTCAGACAGGTTCAACCCCGAAATCCAGGGATGCCAAAAAATTAGATCTTTCTGGCAGGCCTGCAACTCAGGATCTCGAATCAGCAGGCTGCTCTGGGTCGCTACGTTTTTAACTCATGGTCGGCCCTTACTAAGTTTCAGGAGTCTGTCCCAAAGGACTCGGCTGCAGAATTCAAGGCCATTGTTGAAGAAGGCAGAGTGGTCTCTAGGGCAGCACTACGGGCAGCACTACGGGCAGCACTACAGGCAGCTCTCGACTCCACGGACTCTGCAGCCAGAACCATGGCTACTGCGTTGGTGCATGGCTACTGCGATGACCATGCGCCGCATGCGCCAATTCTCTTCCCTCCCTCCTCCCCCCAGCCCCTTCTTCCCTGTCTCTCTTCAGGGACCCTTCTCACAAGCAACTTCTCTTACAGGAAGTTCACGTACTTCTATCATTGGGTGCTATAGAGGAGGTTCCTCAAGAATTCAGGGGGAAGGGGTATTACTCCCGTTATTTCCTTATTCCAAAGGCCAAAGGTGGCCTTCACCCCATTCTAGATTTACGAGGCCTCAACTCCTACATAAAGAAACTGAGGTTTCGCATGCTTTCCTTAACCTCGATTATCCCTTCCATGGAATGGGGAGACTGGTTCGCCGCCCTCGACTTAAAAGATGCATATTTTCACATATCAATCATTCCAGCCCACAGAAGGTTCCTAAGATTTGTCGTAGAGAATCGACACTACCAATTTGCAGTTCTCCCCTTCAGGCTGTCCACGGCCCCGAGGGTGTTTACAAAATGCATGGCGGTAGTGGCAGCATTCCTATGCCGACACCATGTTCATGTATACCCCTACCTCAACGACTGGCTCATCAAAGCACACTCAGAACAGTTAGTGGCCCAGCACCTGTCGCTAGTCAGAGCCACGTTTCTTCAGCTGGGCCTGATCCTAAACGAGCCAAAATCAATCCTTATCCCAACTCAGAGGATTGAGTTCATTGGTGTGGTGCTGGATTCCAAGGAGGTGAGAGCGTTCATCCCATTGCCTCGTCGCGACACAATCTCACACATTGTTCGATCCTTCATCAGGTTCCCAACAACTACGGCCAGGAACTGCATGGTCCTCCTGGGACACATGGCAGCGTGCACTTACGTGGTTCCGTATGCCAGGCTCCGGCTTTGTCCTCTGCAAGCCTAGCTAGCCGGTGTGTTCAAACAGGGCAGGGACCCTCTAGACATTCTCATGACCCTTCTGTCTCACGTCCTAGACTCCCTACACTCATGGCTCCTGCCCAGTTCGCTGTCTGTGGGAGTTCCCTTCCAGAAACCTCAGCCTTCCATAACGTTGGTGACACATGCTTCCGCCTTGAGCTGGGGGGCGCATCTCGGAAATACCACGACTCAAGGTCTCTGGTCCGAGAGCGAGCTATCTCTTCACATCAACGTCAGAGAACTCAGGGCGATTCGTTTGGCATGCCACACCCTCCGGGACCACCTACAAGGCAAGTGTGTTTCTGTGTTGACAGACAACACAGCGGCAGTGTTTTATATCAAGAAACAGGGTGGTGCTCGCTCCTCTCCCCTTTGCAGGGAAGCCCTAGACCTTTGGGAGTTCTGCATCAGAATTCAATATACCCTCAGGTAGCCTACCTTCCCGGGCGTCAGAACAGGCTGGCGGACAGACTCAGCCGCTCGTTCCAAGGTCATGAGTGGTCCCTCCGGCTGGATATCGCCCACTCTCTCTTCCTACGATGGGGCTTTCCCCTGGTGGACCTGTTTGCCACAAGGTCCAACAGGAAGTGCCAGAGGTTCTGCTCCTTCCTCAACCTCAGCCCCGGGTCGGAAGCAGGTGCTTTCCAGATTCCCTGGTCAGGGGGCCTGCTTTATGCATTTCCCCTGTTCCCTCTCGTCCACAGGGTACTGCTCAAGGTCCGACAGGACAGAGCAGCTCTGATTCTCATAGCTCCAGCTTGGCCCCGTCAACACTGGTACACCCACTTACTCAGTCTCTGCATAGCCAAGCCCATAACCCTCCCACTATTTCCGACACTGATCTCCCAGGATCACGGCCGCATGCAACATCCAAACATTCCCTCTCTCCACCTCATGGTGTGGAATATCCATGGCTAAACCCTGCAGAATTACAGTGTTCAGACCCGGTAAAGGATGTCCTTATGGGGAGTAAGAAACTTTCCACACGTGGCACTTACACGGCTAAGTGGAAGCGCTTCTCCTTGTGGTCCCAAAGCAAGGGGACGGACCCACGCTCTGCCCCTGTACCCTTCCTTTTGGACTACCTTCTTCACCTTAAACAACAGGGGTTGTCCATTTCAACATTAAGGGTGCACCTCGCTGCTATCTCAGCTTTTCACCCAGGTGTAGATGGGACCTCCCTATTTTCCAACCCTCTTGTGACTAGATTCTTTAGGGGCCTGGATAGGTTGTACCCTCCTGTCCGCCGGCCCACCCCTTAGTGGGACTTAAACCTTGTACTTACAGCTCTTATGAGGCCACCTTTTGAACCACTAGCCACCTGCCCGCTCTCCTACCTTTCGTGGAAGACGGCTTTTCTGGTAGCCATTACTTCAGTGCGGAGGGTTTCGGAGATCAGGGCGCTTACCTCCGAGCCACCTTACACAGTCTTTCATAAAGACAAGATCCAGCTGCGTCCCCACCCGGCTTTCCTCCCTAAAGCGGTGTCCCCCTTTCATTTAAATCAGGAGTTGTTCCTCCCTTTGTTTTTTCCCTAAGCCACATTCCTCTAATAGGGAGAGATCACTTCATACTCTGGACGTTAGAAGGGCGTTAGCCTTTTGCATACAACGCACGAAATCATTCCATAAGCCTCCACAACTTTTTATTGCAGTAGCAGAAAGAATGAAGGGCCTTCCGATTTCAACGCAGCAGTTCTCGTCGTGGATAACTTCATGCATTAGATTGTGTTACAAGGTGTCGAATGTTGCACCTCCCCCTTTAACAGCACACTCCACCAGGGCACAGTCCACGTCGGCGGCGTTCCTGGCACATGTTCCCATTATTGACATCTGTAGAGCGGCGACATGGTCATCTGTCCACACCTTCGCCTCACACTATGCCATAATCCAGCAGGCGGCAGACGATGCTCACTTTTGGCAGTCGGCCTTAAGAATAGGAATCAAGGACACTCCTAACCCTCCTCCGAGATGATTGCTCATAAGTCACTTGTTGGAATGCACATGAGCAATCACTCGAAGAAGAAGAAGAAACGGTTACTCACCTCTCGTAACTGTTGTTGTTGGAGTTGTGTTGGTGATGTGCACCACACCCCCCCCCCCCCCCCCCCCCGCCGCTGTCAGAGTGACCGGCAAGAAGGAACTGGGTGGGGGGCGGGTCGGCAGGGTCATATATACCTTGCCATTTCGGCGCCACTCTAGGGGTCTCCCCTGCCGACCTGATGGGGACCGCCAAGGAAAAGTTTCCCGGACCGTGCATGTGCGGTGCGCACACACTTGTTGGAATGCACATGAGCAACACATCTCGAAGAACAACAGTTACAAGAGGTGAGTAACCGTTTCTTACATTGGGCTGAATTCTACTATTAGCATACTTTATATTTCTGTTTTTCCTTCAGTAATTCAAAATACTGTTTGAGGTGTTTGAAAATGCATAGCATATTCAGGAATAGAGTTTGTAATCTTATTGTACCTAACACCAGTGGATTCCCTTGTAGCCTCATTATTACTGGTCTCCTTTTGCTGTAATGGCCTTACATGCTGATCATGTGGCAAAGGGTGTCTCCCATCCATTCTGTTTCTTTGTCTTCCACTACCAGTTTTCTCAGGTGGCAGTGACTTACAAGCTCATTTTGATTCATTTCTTTTCTAAGCTGTCTTCATAGCATTCTTGTAAGAGTTAAGCATTAGATGGTAAAACCAATCACTTAGAAAGTGCATTTGACAACTCTAAATCTCTGGCAGGTATATCGATGAGAGATAATGTCTACTTCACAGGAAACTAGAGATATTTGAAAACCAAATTAAATCCTGTAACATCAGAATAATAGGTCTGCCTGTAGATTTAGATGATATGGATTTTTGCATTAAGCTTTCACTATTGTTGGAAACTATGGTAGGAAAGAAATTTGAGCCACCATTGCAAATTGCTAAAACCTTTCTCATACTGTCTAAATCTTCTATATTGATTGCTGTTTCTAATTGAGCTGTATGTTACTGTATGTTATCTGTTACTTGAAATAAAATAGTCGGTATGAAAGAGTAAAGGTAATCTCTCATATTTAGGAGAAAGTATTCTGCTTTCCTAGATATCACCAGGGTTTCATAGGATCTCAGGAAAAAAAAAGGTACTATTGGAATAAAACTTGTCTACCAGTCTGGATACATGAGTCCTTTCTCCTGAAAAGTTTAAGGAAATCACAGAAGAAAGTTACCTTTTTTGATTACAGTGGTGTAAAAATGTTTCTTCTTTGAGTGCTTATTCACATCAATTCCAATCAGGTGTGCACGCACTGCGTGCATGGTTGTCAGAAACTTTTTCCCTTAGCAGCTCCCGTTGGATCGGCCGGGAAGCCCCCTGGAGTGGTGCCTTCATGGTGCTCAATATGTGACTCTGCTGACCTGATCCCCCTTCAATTCTTTCTTACTGTCCGTGGAGGCCGTTGGAACTGTGACTCGCTTGCTTTGCAGCTGCCCCCTTAGCGTAGTTACCTATTTTGATCATCTTGTTTTCTTGTTTTGTAGTTGTTAGTTATTAGTACAGTTATAGTTATAATTAATATAGGTATTCTTGAGTGGGATCTTTCTCTGTCCCCTCACCCCTTTTTGGACTCTGGGCATGCCATGAACCCAAGGCTTTAAGTCTTGCAGAACATGCCACAAGCCAGTGACCTCCGCGACTCCTCCCTGAGGTGTCTGGGTGGAGGAGCATCAGACCAAGTGCTGCAAAATCTGCAAGGCTTTTAAATCTAGGAGCAGGATTTCTGTTTGAAGCAGTTGCTCATGAACTCCGCACTTCATCCAGTGGCTTCAGGCCACCAAGGCTCGGGCCCAAGCACATCGGTTCAGAGCGCTCTGGAATTGGTTTGCAACTCGGGGCCGAGGAAGGACTCTAGTATGAGAGACCCTCGGCACTGGCGATCCCTGGCACCACAACAGAGAGCAATGGCCCAACATCGCTCTACTTCCCTGGTGCCCCATAAGTGACACAAAAGGGCTGAGAGAGCTGCAGGACTGCCAGGGGACGCTTCCCTGCACCCAAGGAAGGACCCAGCTCCCAGACAGCAAGAGTCGATGCTATCAACTCCAGTGCCCCATAAGTCACCGTTGCATCCGGCAAAACACATCTTAGTGTTCATCTGTTATTCCACCATGGGGAGATAACCCAGTCTGCTCTACGTAGACAGGAAATCCTATTATGCTCTCCTCTGTTCAGTTTGCATTGTGAGACGAAGACCCTACCTGCCAGATACAGAAATCATATCCACTGCATTCTAATACGTGCAACAACTATAGGCTATGGACTTTTCAGTGTCCCACTAAAAAAAAAACCAGCTAGTGCCTTACTGTCCTCTAGAGCAGAGAACAGAACCACTAAGTCTGTAAAATGTCATTTCCAGTCATTAATTTTGAAAATAATATAGTTGTAGTTACTTAAATGCTAGGCAGCTAGGAAAGGGCAGATTTAAGTTTCTTTTAGGAATATCTTATGCTGCTGTTTTACTGTGAGTGTATTTTAACTAAAAGAGAGAGAAATTAAAATACAAAAATAGGTTTTTTGTTTAAAAATAATATGGGGACACTACTGAGTCCTCCAGGGTCCCTGGCGGGTGATCACATTTATCTTGTGAAGTTCACAAATTGCACAGTGATCCCCATTCCTTTCTATATGCAATTATTGTGAAGAATTCACAAGCTCAATGGAGCCCCCAAGTCTCTCTGCCTTAATTTGGTGCTCCTTTGGATATGCATTATAATACTCTTTAATTACATGATCACCTGTTATTTTTACCTCAAGGCTCATGCCTCATTCAGTGCACAGGAAAAATGGTGCTACCATAATGAGCAGATATTCAATATTTTGTTTTCTCTTCATTGCCTAGTATGTGGCCCAGTCCTAATTTCCTGCAAACTTTTCAAATCCTGCTCTACAGACAGAATTACTGATTTTCTTATGGGCCTTTCTCTGACGCTCATCGCTATAGCAGCTGAGTGCTTCACAAATATTAATTTATTTTCACAACATCCCTGTGAGATGAGTGGATATTATCCCCATTTTTCAAACAAGGAACTAAGGCATAGAGAGATTAAGTTCAAAAGTATCCACTCATTTTGGGTGCCCAGTTTGAGACACTTATAACCTGATCTTTCAGATTCTGTAGCATTCTCTAGCACCGAGTATATTCAAGATGCAGACCCATTGACTTCAGCTGCAGCTGGAATGTTCAGCATTTCTGCAAATCAAGACACCAGGGTCTCAGAGCAGGCACCTAGAAAATGAGAAAAGTGAAAAGTTTGATTTAAATAACCTGCCTAGCATAATACAGGAATTCTGAGGCAGGGTAGAATTTTCTCAGGCAGTCTTCAACTGCCTTAACTGTGAGACCATCCTTTCTCTTCTTGCAGTCTCCTGCCTCATTCACTACACACCTCCCAAGTTCTGCAATAAATGCGGCAGGGGTCCTCTACAGACAAGTAGTCATCTCTGCACAGTCCTGGTTCTAACCAGAAAAGGTTTACTCTGTTCACCGAATGAGGTGGGGGTCCTAGGAGAAGTGGTGTGTAATCATGTAGTTAAAGACTATATCATAATTCATACACGCAGGGGGCCGAGGGGGAGAGAGGGGAATTAAGACTTCACAGGCAACCTTAGTTTTGGTGTTTCCTAAGTTCTGAGTGTTTTGACGCTTTAACTTTTGTGTGTGTGCAATTTCCTAGGTTTAAAAAAAACAAAACAAAATCCATCATGTAGCCAACATATTGCATCATCAGCAGGGTTGAAACCTTTATATCCACTGCACAGACCTCTGTCACTTGAGAATGGTGAGACCCAGCAATCCTGGATTCCATTCCAAGATCTGGAGGAGTGTATGCTCTAGTGTTCAAAGACCTTTCTGCCTGTTCCTCCCATAAAACTTGACCCCTACCCTTCTCTCCTTATCCAAGTCTTGTCTCTTCCCCCACCCAGGCTTCTCATTCGAATGCCATTTTCCAGTCCTCAGGCTTCTTATCATAATCTCAATGTCCCTTCCAGATAATCTCATATCCTACCTGTGTATTCCGGGTCTTTGTGAGACCTATCTCCCTCCCCCACTTCCCTGGTTCCCATTTCCAGTCGTCTTGCACAGACAGTCTCAGTGTCTACCCCTTAATCTCCCCTTCCACCAGCTTCCAATCTCCACGAGGAGTACTCGTGGCACCTGGAGACTAATAAATTTATTTAGGCATAAGCTTTCGTGAGCTACAACTCACTTCATCAGATGCACAAAATGGAACATAACAGTAGGGAGAGAGAGAACATGAAAAGATTGGGGTTGCCATACCAACTCTAAGAGACTAATTAAGGTGAGCTGTTATCAGCAGGAGAAAAAAACTTTTTGTAGTGATAATCAGGATGGCCCATTTCAAACAGTTTAATAGATTCATAGACATTAAGGTCAGAAGGGACCATTATGATCAGGTGTGAATAACAGTAGGGGGAAATTAACATGAGGAAATAGATTTCAGTGTGTGTAATGACTCAGCCACTCCAAGTCTTTATTCAAGCCTAATTTAATAGTATCCACTTTGCAAATTAATTTCAGTTCAGCAGTTTCTCGTTGGAGTCTGTTTTTGAAGTTTATTTGTTGAAGAATTGCCACTTTTAGGTCAGCCACAGAATTTGAAGTGTTCTCCTACTGATTTTTTAAGCTTATCATTCCTGATGTCAGATTTGTGTCCATTTATTCTTTTGCATAGAGATTGTCCGGTTTGGCCAATGTTTGTCAGCTATTTGAAATGGGCCATCCTGATTATCACTACAAAAGATTTTTTCTTCTGCTAATAGCAGCTCACCTTAATTGATCAGTCTCTTAAAGTGGGTTTAGCAACCCCATCTTTTCATGTTCTCTCCCTATATATATCTTCCTATTGTATGTTCCGCCCTATGCATCTGATGAAGTGGGTTCTAGACCACGAAAGCTTATGCCCAAATAAATTTGTTAGTCTCTATGGTGCCACAAATACTCTTCGTTCTTTTTACAGGAGAAACAGGCTCTCTACTTTCAGTTCTGTTAGAGCATGCTTAGTAAGGACGGAATCTTCAGATAACTTAATTGTGAATCTCTAGCAAGTCTTTCTTGAGCATATCTGAACTATAGTTTTTCAAAGGCTCATAATTTGGCCAGATGTGTGTGATTTTCACAGGGATGGCAGAAGGGACATCCTTGAAACAAAAGCCACTCTGCTAAATTTCATGTCCCTGTTCTAAAACATATGGAAGTGTTAGAGCTTCTCAAAGAATAGGTCACCATTTTTTTAACATGGGCAAAACAAGGTATTTTTCTGTTAGTTCAGCCTTTTTAAAAAGTGAAGTATTTTGGCCGAGATTTGCCAAAAAAGTTGAGTCTTGGGTAGCACCCAGTATGCAAAATTTCAGGCCAAACAGTTAAAGCTTGGGAAAGTTCTAAGGAACTGAAAATAGGGTCTTATAATGGGAAGTGTTGGGCAATTTTAATAATAGTGCTACCAGACTTGCCAACAGTAATACTAAATAAGGGCTTTTTAAAGGAATCTGGTTACAATATTAATTACAAAGAAATTAGAGTGTCTGTAATCAGGAGATACTGATAATGTTTCTGCAATTGGTTATGTGCACTAAGTTATTTTTGGGTGGGTGGCAGGGAACCTGCTATTTCTACGATAAATTCAGTTCCATGGTTGTAGTGACACTGAGAATGCTAATATAGACATAACTTGTGTGTCAGGCATTTTTATGCAGTGATGTTTGACCTGCTCTGTGAGGATTAGACAACAGGTGACAAAATTGCCAGTGGCTGCGGGAACTATATTTGCATTAGAGCTACCAATGTTTCTGCTACCAATGGAGCTGAATGAATGGTAGGTAAGAATTTTTTGCAGAAATTCTGAACGAGAAGCAGCCTGAAGGCAAATGGAGAAACTAGGATACATTCTTATCCTGAAACAATGAATTTTAGTTCACATTATCTCTCATTACTAAAAATAAATTATAGTGACTTAATTGTCGTAGCAACATTTCTAAGGTTGTTAGTTTTGTGCAACAAGGAGAATGATGATCCAGTTTTTTTTATGGACAGCATATCTTTACTTGACTTCCACCTGAAAGGGGAGAGAGAACCATGATCCTTAGCTTCTTAACAGCAAAATATGTTGTTGGATACTGGAGACCAAAATTAATCTAAGTGGTTATTCTGTTAAGGTACTTTGTTTGCAGGAAATACGATGTTTATTCAAGCCCTAGGGGGATCTAGATTAAAAAACCTGACCAAATAGTACCTCTAGGTAAGAATGTACTTGTCTGTTGAACAAAATAAACTTTCCCCCCTAAACTTGCATATATTATCTGTTTGAAAGACTGCCAAGGAGAACAGAACAAAGTGGGAGGGAATCAGTTTCCAGAATTCCTGAAATTAGAAGGGCACCAGTGGTTAGTACAGTACTGGTTTTAGAAAGTCCTGAGAGAGGATTTATGTGCAGTTCCTGTGTTCTAATGCATTTTCTAGCTATTATTAATACTTATTACCTACATTATTTTTCACAAAACATAAGGGCAAGACGTTTGACACAAAACTATGTGGCTGAGAGTTAATTCATAGAATCATAGAATATAAGGGTTGTAAGGGACCTCAGGATGTCATTTGCTCCAACCCCCGGCTCAAAGCAGGACCAGTCCCCAACTAAATCATCTCAGCCAGGGCTTTGTCAAGCCTCACCTTAAAAACCTTCAAGAAAGGAGATTCCACCACCTCCCTAGGTAACCCATTCCAGTGCTTCATCACTCTCCTAGTGACAGAGTTTTTCCTGATATCCAGCCTAAATCTCCCCTTTTGCAATTTGAGACCATTACTCTTTGTTCTGTCATCTGCTACCACTGAAAACAGTCTAGATCAATCCTCTTTGGAATCCCCTTTCAAGTAGTTGAAAGCAGCTATCAAATCCCCTCTCATTCTTCTCTTCTGAAGAGTAAACAATCCCAGTTCCTTCAGCAGCATCTTGTAACTCGTGCTCCAGCCCCCTAATCATTTTTGTTGCCCTCTGCTGGACTCTTTTCCAGTTTTTCCACATCCTCCTTGTATTGTGGGCCCCAAAAGTGGACACACTACCCCAGATGAGGCCTCAGCAATGCTCAGTAGAGGGGAATGATCACAACTGGCAATGCCCATACTTGATCTGGTAGCAGTGCCCCTACTCATACAACCCAAAATGCCGTTAGCCTTCTTGGCAGCAAGGGCACACTGTTGACTCATATCCAGCTTCTCGTCCACTGTAACCCCTAGGTTCTTTTCTGCAGAACTGCTACCTAGCCATTCGGTCCCTAGTCTGTAGCAGTGCATGAGATTCTTCCATCCTAAGTGCAGGACTCTGCATTTATCCCTGTTGAACCTCATCAGATTTCTTTTGGCCCAATCCTCTAATTTGTCTAGATCCCTCTGTATGCTATCCCTACCCTCCAGTGTAACTGAGAGTAAGAAATCACTTGATACAAGCACAAATAGCTCTGCAGAGTAGGAGGATCTGTTCAGTTCTGGTGATTTGGCTTGATGCCTTTTGACCATGATCGCATCAGCATAAGCAGGTGGATGAAAATTTGGATATGAATGAGCAGAGGCAACTAAGCATGGAACTCTAGATTAAGGGGCTCCATTGCAAAACTATCCATGACCTCAGGGAAGGCTTTTCTTGATTCATTACTGAATATTTGTCTTCCTAAAAGCCCAGAAGAGCATACTGTGCCTCATAGTTCTTATTTAAAGAGAAGCCTATTGGCTCCATCCATAAGTCTTTCTTACACGATTATAAAAACTGAGCCAAGCTGTGATAAGGAAGGGGTGTATGTATTGGTGATGGGAAAAAAAATAAATGTGGTGCTGCAGGAAATGCAGAATGGGAAGCACACAGTTGCTTTTGTCAGAAGACATGCTGAAAATAATCATCTAAATCCATCTCCAGATTTATTTTTTTTTACATTTTAATTTGTTTATTTTGGTTTTTATTATGCATCAGCAGAAGTGAAGGAATTGCCTGTGGGAGGTTATCACTTCTATTTAACAGAAGCAGGTTTTGTAGACATTTTGTAATTAAGCACATTACGCTAGGAATACCCTGACACTGCACCATTGATTTTTTTTTTCCTGCAAAAGAAAACTGACCCGCAACAAGGCTCTGAAATCTACTACTGCTCAGCAAATGGGGCATCCATGTCAATTCAAATAGATATAGAAAGTAGTTCATATTAAAGAAATTTTCTAATACTAAGGCAGAGATCAAGTAACCTGCCCAAGGCCCACTCCCAGGCTTTATTGATTGGTGCACTGCAGCTGTACTGAAGTGCTGAGCACAGGCTCCTCATGTGCCAGACACAGGCATTGAAGTCCAGGCCCTCAGATGCACCAAATTAACACAGTGAAGCCCAGGGCCCTAGCACGACCCGCATCAGGGAAATGGGAGACACTCACACAAGTGATGGAAAGAGTTTGCACTTGAATGGTGGATGCCTTGCAAATGCCACTGAGTTACAGCCAGAGCAGCCTGGCAGGGAAGGGGGAAAGTGTGGAAGCTCACCAACCAGCTTGTGAAGCAGGCTGAACACCACCACTTCTGCCTTGTGGGCTTTGGGAAATCCAGCTGCTCGGAGGAGCCACAGCTGCGTGGGAAGAGAGCAGCTCTGACTAAGAGTGCACAGTATGTGGGGGCTACCAAGCCAGAAGGGGATGGGAGAAGGAAGGAGCTTGGTCACAGAGGAGCCATAGCCAAGTTCTTCTTGTCAGCATCAGCCACCAGTGTGGGAGGAGGAAAAATAAGATTACTCTCCTCTAGATTAAATGAGGTACCAGTGGTTTGCATCAAGGCCTGAAATTCAGAACAACAGTGGTATACAGCAGGAGCAGCATTGGAGGACAGATCAAGAAGAGGCCTGTTTCTGTCAACGCTTGAAAAAAGTGCTGGGAAAGAACTGATGTCAACCTGATTCACAAAGATTTATTGACCTGCTGCCACTGTGGCCTGCCCACTGGTGTGCACTCCATTCTTCTAGTCCCCCACCATAACTCATTTATTTCACTTCTTAAGTTATAGCAGTCTTGTCTAAGAAAGGGAGCAATTTGGACACTTTTATTTTTATTGTGTAGACGTTACAAAATACCATTAAGAAACCTGAAACCAAATTATCAATAACACATGCAATTATCACAAAATGGCTCTGCTTCTAATTGTTCTTGAAAAATGCTGAGAGACAAAGAAAATGCTAAATTAGGCATTAAATCTGAAATATGTGCAATGCAGAAACTGATACTGAACTAAGGGAATTTGAAGGAACTGGTTTCTCCTTTACTTCAGCTAAAATTTCTTACAAATTAAGATCATTAATGGAGTTTTAAACCAGCTGCTGTTTCATGAAAGAGGAAACTAAACACTGTTGTAGAATGGATTATTTTTAAGCAAACCACGAGATTATTAACAAGAATTTTGTTGGTCTCCATAATCATAAGTAAATGTTTATTTCTGCAAAGATTTAATTTTAGGTGTATTTTGTCTTTTCTCCGAAGCCATGGTTAGGTCCTATCTACACTATAAATTTCAGCAGTGTTGTACCTGGGTCTCAAGACAACTGTGTTTTAACATGGTTATATGAATGGAATCTCTGGCTAAGTGGATGAGAAGCATGGCAATTCTGCTGTTTAATTTCTTTCAAAACTTAGTTCCATGGTTTAGAAATGAAAACTGGAAAACTCTGCAAATTCAAAGTTCTGTCTCAGCAGCAGCATGCCATTTGTCTTTTAGCATCCCAGAATAATGCAATCTGTTCCTGGTTCTTTTTCTTCCTTTTCCTCTCTCTAGCTTCATTGAACCCTCTTAGTTACTACTTCCTTTTGAAGCATTTCTAAAAAGTCTGCTCAAATGAATAGATTGTTGCTGGAGTGGCATTTTTGTTTTAGAGTAAACATTTAGTAAAACAAATTCCTGATGTCTCTTTGAACCCAGTTTGTTCTAATGCTGACATTCTCTTATGTTGTTTTGCAAGCTTCATATTTTCTCTTGGTTTATTATTTCCAAAAATACTAATTTGTATTTTAGAAAAAGTTTGACTGTCTGCTCAATCAATTTTATTATCAACTTGAGTTTATACATAAAAAGTCATTAGTATATTTTCCTTTTAAATTTCTTGGAATAAATTGTCTAACATATAACATATGGAACATAATATGAGACTTTCCAAGACTTATATAGCAAGATCAATTAATATTGGCCATTGTACTATATTACAACATGGCACTGGCTGTCACAGTTGGACATGCTTTTGCAAATGATATACCTTTTCCATAAAGAAATAGATATTAGACCAGTCAGGTGATAGCACTGATTGAAACTTCCTGGGTGCTTTTTAATGTGTGTAAAGTGCTGAAGGAGACAGCAGATGTGATCACAAGATGGAGATATACTGTACATTTTATTACTTGCCTGTCAAGAAGAAATATGACACTTGGAATTTCAATTAAAAATAAAAGCCCAAATCAAAGATTCAGTATTAATTTTTAAAATGCATATGCTGAAGACTCACAAGAAATAATGGGTGAATTGTGAAGCTCATTAAAATACCTTCCTTCTAGGTGAGAAGTCCCTGTATAGTAATGGCACCTTAATTGGCAAGTATTGCTGTGGTACAAGAGTCATCCTTGACATCTTTTATTGGTTAAATCAAGTTTTTGTGTTTGATTCACAACTTTATACTGTCTTACTTTCAGTTGCTGTTGTACATCTTGTCAGTTCCAGCAGTGATAGGGTTCTGCAATACTCTTAAATTTCCAAAGTAAAGTTTATGTGGATGAAGTTTAAAATAAACTGAAATGGTAAGTAACAGAATGGACACTAATCCAATGAGTCTCAGGAGAGTGAGATAAGGTGTGTGTGAATTGTGAATATCAGGATATGTTTTTGATGATAGTTAACATGAGAAGGATTGCTGTATTATATAGCAAGGCAATATTTTATTTCTCTGGTGGGAAGGGGAGAGTATTGCAATTAATGGAAGTCCAGTTATGAAGCAGTACTCTTTGGAAAAAGGGAAGCTTATGCAGTTATGGAAAATGAAACAATTCAATAATTTTATTTCAAGGGGCCAGGCCTATTATCTATGGTGACTTACTCCCTAAGCATTTTAGTAGCTAATTAATTTATCTTCACAATGAGAATAGTTTAAAGGAAAACCATCCATAGAGTTTGATTCCTTATATAAAACTGAGTTTGCTTAGTTAGAGCATCAATTTAAATTAAATTTATTATTTTGTAGTAGTCACGAAGGATTTAAAGGCATGCATGAATAATGTAATCACTTCCAATTTTTGCATGTTTTTCAGAGCCATTTTTTAGGTTGTGCTTCCTCTTCAGAAATGAGTGAAAGGGAAAGCCAGGAGAAAACCAAAATACTAGGTGGAAGGGAAATGCAAATCTACAGCAGTTACCTACTAAATGGCTGTTTTAGGATAGCAGCTTTTAGTGCAGGGGTGGGCAGACTTTTTGGCCCGAGGGCCATATTGGGGTTAAAAATTGTGCGGAGGGCCGAGTAGGGAAGGCTGTGCCTCCCCAAACAGCCTGACCCCGCCCCTTATCCAACCCCCACCCACTTCCCGCTCCCTGACTGCCCCCCTCAGAACCCGCGACCCATCCACACACACCCCGCTCCTTGTCCCCTGATCGCCCCCTCCGGAGATCCCCTCACTCTAACTGCTGCCCCAGGAACCCAACCCCTATCTAAGGCCCCCTATTCTTTGTTCCCTGACTGCCCCCTCCCGACATCCCCCGGGACCCTAAACACCACCCCCCCGGGACCCTACCCCATCTAAGCCCCCCTACTTTGTTCCCAGACTACCCCCTCCTGAGATCCCGCCCACCCACCCCCCCCAACCCCCATCTAAGTCCCCTTGCTTTGTTCCCTGATTGCCCCCTCCCGATATCTCCCACCTGAACCACCACCCCCTGGGACCTTTACCACCTCCCCCACACTTACCTTACTCAGCCGGGCGCTCCTGGACCTGGCCTCCGCTCTCCACCTGTACCACCAGGGAGTGTCAGGCCGTGGCTCCTCGCGCTCCACCTGCCCTTGGCCGGGGTGCGCAGGGCCCTGCAGCTCCTTGCACTCCACCTGGCCCTCAGCCAGGGAGCACAGGGCGGGCCAGCCCCACGCTCCACCTGGCCATCCGCCAGGGATCACGGGGCCCAGCAGCTTCCCACGCTTGGCCGGGCCCCCGGCCAGGGAGTGCTGGGACACGTGGCTCGCCAGCCTCGCCTGGTCGGCCCCCGGCCAGGGGGCGCAGGGCAGCCCGGCTGGGGACCTACGGCATGCCGCCTGGCCCTTGGGTCGGGTCCTCTGGCCCCGACCCCCCGGCCCCAGCTCGCGTGCCGGATGAAAACGGCTGGCGAGCCACATGTGGCCCGCAGGCCGTAGTTTGCCCACCCCTGTTTTAGTGTACTCATGATGTTGCCAAACTGTTCAGATTTCTCGCACCTCTACCAATCTCTCATACATTTAATTTGGGCATAGGAAAGGTTGAGACTGTGGCATTGAACATTAAATCATTGATGGTTTCTTGTGGCTTTTCCTTTTTATCACCATTCCTAAGGAGGTAGCCACATTTTGAAGATACTGTTATGCAAAATATTTTTAGAGATGGAAAGATTTCTGGAGCAATGTTCAACATCTCTTCCTACACTTATTCAAAGTGTTGCACTATTCTGAAAAACAACTATAGAAATGGCATCACAGGGTTTCATATTTGTGTCTTGGTGATTTTCACATCAAATGTACTCAGTTTATAAGTATCAATATGTTTTGATCTGCAAATGCAACTTAGGATATAAGAAAGCGTATTTTTCCTCCTTGTTCATCAAAGGTTCTGAAGACCAGATTTGTACCCTCAGTGATACTTGTGCAACCTTGTCTTCTGTGAGTTCTTACAACTATAATTGATTGGAACTTATTAAACGTTTTCTGTTGATGCACAAGAAGGATCAGAATTGAGTTCACACTTTCTTGGTTGTGTTGACTGTGGTGCTAACAGGTTTCTAAGTAGTAAGGTACTAGCTTTCTGAATATATAGAGGGAGTAGATCAGCTGAGTAAGATCTCATTTTTGCATAGTCACTTTTGGAGTAGAAATGTACTGGAAGGGATATGAAAGTTTTTCAGGCTGAGAAAATCATTATTTTACATGTTCTCTAATTCCTACAGCAAAATTGTATTTTGGGATTTTAATTTCAAATTAATTCTAATTATTCTAAAAGAATATCTTGATGAATTGGATCTTATTTAGTGAGTCAGCATACCATCATGTGAGAGCCTTCAGACTGCCTGTATGTATAAAAAAGCAAAAAGGGTAGACAGAAGCCTAATTTTAAAAATCATTTGTAAGCCATCTAATGAAAATATTCCTAGTAATATAGTTTTTGGTATGAGTTCAGTCAACACTGTCAAGTTCCATTTTTTGTACTATTAAATGTTTTGTTTTCTCCAGAGTGTGTGTGAGGCAATCTGAGAACTTTTTTAAAAAAGAAAAAATATCAGTTTTGTCCTTTTCTTTTTGACAAATTCTTTTTTCCATGACATGTCAATGCAGCTGTATTTAATATGACTACATTCCTGTTGTGGACAGCTTTTCTTGTTTACAGGCTGTCACTGAGTGTGGGAGAGTCAGGGCCCTGCACCCCCCACTTCCTGCAATTCACCGTGACTCTCAGCCAGCCAATAAAATAGATGGATTATTAGACGACAGAAACACAGTCGAAAACAGAGCTTGTAGGTACAGAAAACAGGACCCCTCAGTGAGGTCCATCTTGCAGGGTAGGGACACCCACAGCCAGCTCAAAACTGAAATGCCCTCCAGCACTTCCTCTGGCCTTTGTCTCTTTTCGGGGCAAGGAGGCCACCTGAGCTCTGTGTTCTCCAACACCTTCAGTTGGCACCTTGTAGGGGAGCGGCCCAGGTCATCAGTTGCCAGGAGACAGGGTGTCTGTCATTCTCTGTGCAGACAGCATCACACCTGTCCTTTAGGGCTCTGCAACAATCACACAGCCTTATCTCACCACCTAGGTACTTAAGAAATGCATAGGGGAAACTGAGGCACCCACACAATAGTTTGAGAAAACATTAAGAACATTCCCACTTCATCACACAGGCATTCTGAACAATAACAGAGCCATAAATACAAGGTTTATGTTTTGCTTCCCCCTTTTGGCTAGCTCCTTTATAGTACAGCATGAACTATCACATGTACTTCATAGACTGAAGCTTACTAAAAAAAAACAACTCAGCAATCCTAGAGAAAAAAAGACATTCAGAATGTGTAAGGACTGTGCAGCAGATTCTGACAGTTTTGGTGTAGGGGAAAATTAGTGTCTAAATTATGGTACTTGAAATTGTTCCTTTAATTTGTGCCTTTGGACAGTGATTCCTAAATTTAGTGAAAAATTCAAGAACATATATGGCTCTTAATTACTGAGATCTCCGTAATCAGAATTAATGAAAATAACTCTTCAATAGTAAAGGAGTTGTAACAGAAGAGGAGTTACTCAGTGAATACTTGTAATTGTAGTCATGTAGAATAAAATTATTTGGCTATTAGAGTATTTGTCATATTATTGATATTATGCTGCCTTCTCTCTTCCCAGCCTGCAGACTTTATTATTATAGGATCAGAACAAGTTGGTTCGTGGAATGCAGCATCATTACCGCTTACGCTAACCATAGATTTTTCTTCCAAAGACCTCTACATTATTTATTACCATTTCAGTATGATAGAGGGAATTTCTGTCTATAATTCAGCAAAAGAAAAGGGTATTTTTGGAGGAAAATAATGTGTATTTTGTTTCCCTGATTTAACTACAATAGCTCACAAATGTGTAATATTTCTTGTTTTATAAGAATACTCTGCCTTTAATGCTAAGATGGTGTTCCTTTTTCTGACAAATCATTGGTAATATTGAATGGTGTAAGGCACTGTTTTCAGGTTTCTTACGATAACAATAAACTTATCTAGTATGCTTCTTGAGGTTAATGTTTGCAATAAAATAAAGTAACTGCTGTATTTGGTAAATTAAAACTTGAATCATCCAGACTTTGTAAATCCTCTTGTTCTCTCTTGGTGACTTCTGTTTTTGCTAGTTATTAGCAATTGCTGATTTTTTGGAGTCGGAAGGAGGGTGTCAATATTGTACATTCTTTACGCTCTGCTATCCATAGCTCTTGAGAAACATTTTTTTCAAAAAGATTGCAAACACTTGGCATTTCTATCTTTTATTTTTTAAATTTGAAATGGATTCTTTATTCAGAATATATCTTCCATTGATTTCCTCTGGGGAAAACCCCTTACATATTGGATGCTTTAAGGTCCTCATCTCCAATACATGCCTGCCTGAATTCCCATTGCTTTCATTGTACTAAAGTAACTGAGAATAGAATAGAATTTGTTCTGAAGCATTTTTCAAGAGACCAACCAAAATCTAAAGTTATTAACTCCGTATTTGGGAAGTCTGGAACTAGGCTTTGAGGAGATAAAATTTGTTTGCTTCATTTTTAGATGCTGCTTAAACTAATCCATGAATTTAAGTATTTAATAGTAAATGTCAACAAATTTAAAGCTGTTGTTAATAGTAGATTAACTGAGATCCTTTGTGCTGAACTGCCAGTCTGCAAACTTAATAATAGTGGAAATCTAAAACACTGATTAGTAAATGAGCTCTTGTGCTGTTGGCCATTGAGTTTGAATTGGAGACTCTTCAGAGTGTCTTGTTTTTTACTAGTTTTGTTTGCTTGCTTGCTTGACTTTGTTAAATATAGAAGTTGCCATAGGAAAGTCTAGAAATATGAAAAGATGAATGTTGTGGTACAGCACCAATGTTGTATGACAGCGTGCTGCTACTTAGAGCCATGCAAAAGGTTAGACTTGAATTACAGAACTACTCCAAATCATGAGATGTGTTTGAATGTGTGAAAATGCAATGGGGTGAGATTGAAAACATCTTTTAAAAAGTGGTTACATAAAGATGGGTACATAACTATACAAAGTTGCCATGTAATATTGTAACTCTTGTCCTTTGTACACGTACATACCCTCACATCCTCATTGCTTGTCATCATTTGATATTATGCCTAAATCTAGTGCATGATCCTGCAAGATTAAGGGAGCAGTGCTGCAATTCCTGTTGACTTTGAGAGAAGGTCTTGTTGAATTAAAGATATCTAAGTGAAAGAAGTAGGTGGGTTTCCGAGCTATTTTTGGGGTGTGAAGTAAATTTGAACAGATTCACTCAGGGAAGGGTTCTCTGGGAGGCCTCGATTCAATGAGCTAAAAGCAAAATTACAGGAATTGGTTTACTTCCAGATGATGGAAGGCAGACCTCTGCACAGTTCATTTTCTGAGCATCTTTGTGAACCAAATTCTGCATGATGTATACAGTTCTAGTCTGCACAGTTATAACAGGAAGAAAAATAATCCTCCCCGTACATGACTACTAGAGAGATGTCTTTGTTCCCAGGGCAGCATGTAAGAGGTTACAAAACACTATGTCAATAAAGATGACAAAAGGATTTCTGAAGCACAGGACATCGAGTAAGTTATTTTAGTGCATGCAGTTTCTATTTTTTTTAAAGGCAAAACAGTACTGAGTTTAGGAAATCTATATCCAGAGAACAATTTTAATATGTAAAAATTATCTTTAAAATGCTGCAGACCTTTTGGCTTTTGCTGAGTTTTCATACTAATATACACAGACTGTGTTAAAAGAACATTAAGCTTGCAAAGTGGAGCTCTCGAAATTTAGGAAATGTCAGAATTAAGGTTGCCTGTGCAACCTTAATTTGGCCCATTTGTTCATATGCCTTGATGTAGTTTATAATTATATGATCACTGTAGCGGAGTGGCCACCCACTCTGGCCCTGAAAGGGTTAAAGCTGGCCCTCGGAGAGGGCGGGGGCTGCAAGAGAAGGATAGGCTGAATGGGGAAGGTAGCCACAGCTGGGGCCATGCCCCAATCAGGCTGCAGCTGGGCCTATAAAAAGCCAGTGAGCCAGGAGCATGTTCACTCTCTCTCTACCTTCTGAGAGGGAAGGGCCTGGCTACCTGAGGCAAAGGGTACTGAGGCTAGAGCAGTGCTGGGGAAGGGGCAGGCTGTGCTGGTGGGGCTCAAGCCTGGTGACCTCCCAGGCTGCAGCCTATACTAAGGCCTAAAAGGATACTGGGCTGCAGGGAAAGACGGCAGGTCCCAAACCCCACTTGCCTGTGATGACTGGCTTTTACACTTCAATCTGCCCCAGGGACCGGCGGCTTGATGACTAATGATCACTAATTTTTGAGACACCAGAAACCTATTTTTTCAAAGTACACAACTTCTTCTGACACCAGTAGTAGCTGTGAATGCTCAGCATTTCTGCAGCTCAGCATCCATGGCACAGAAAGTGGGGAACACAATTAGTAACCACCTCTGAAAAGTTTGGTTTAAGCGACTGATCTCACATCACGCAGGAACTCCATGGCAGAGGCAAGGATAGAATCCAGTTCCCTAGGGCATTATGAAACTTCCTTAACCCAAAGGCCATCTGCATTATTCACTACTTACCTTCCAACTTCTACAACAAATGAAGCAGGAGTCCTATAGATAAGTCACCTTCACAACACAATCCTGATTCATCCTCAGAGCATGTCTCCCATGTGCATTGAATGAAGCAGCGGTTCAATGCAAAGAAAAGTATATGATATATAATTAATGACTACCATAATACAGATGCATAGGAGGCTGAACTGAGGTTTCATAGGCAATCTTAATTCTGGCATTTCCTACAGTTTGAAGTCTTAATTGGGCAATGTTAATAATGTTCTTTTAACATAGTCTTTTGTGTGTAATTTCCTCTTTTTTTAAAAAAAAATGAATAAACAGAAATTGAATCAAGGTGACATATTGACACCAGCATGGGTCATCAGCAGTGTAGGAACCTTTACATCCCCTGCACTGTCTTCTGCCCCTTGAGCTAACAGAGTAAATGATAGCAGTTGTAGGTTGTGCTCATGTACGTGGACAACTGCTAGATGGGGATCGAACTTTTTTCCACTAGGTGTCACAGCTACTTGTGGACAGCCTAATGGTGAGACTTGGGAATTGTGGATTCCATGCCAGGCTCTGAAAGTGGGCACAGATTCTTCTGCACATTCCCTGTATGCTCTGGTCTACGAGAATAGCGTAGCTGAAGTCAAGGTACTTAGAGCGACTTACTGCAGTGTTTTCACGGCGCTGAGTCAACTGCTGCTGCTCACCCATTGACTCCGCTTGCGCGCCTCGTGGCGGTGGAGTACCGGAGTTGATGGGAGAGCGCTCAGGGATTGATTTATCGTGTCCAGACTAGACACGATAAATTTACCCCCGATAGCTACCTGCCGATCCGGGGGGGTAGTGTAGACCTGCCCTAAGTGTCCAGTCCTAATCTCACCCCTCCAGAATTGCAGGCCCAGTACACCACTCCCTACTTCTCATCTAGTCTGTGTCTCTGCCACCATGGCTTCCAGTTGCCTCACGTGTCCACTTTTCCTATCCATACTAGCTCTCTGTCCCAATCTCCTTTCGTGGGCTCCCTCAAATCTCAGTCCCCCAATTCAGTTTATTGTGCTAGTCTCTCTTCCTACCCTGTCCCAATTCTTCTACCACATTCCATCAGATCTCTCTCTCTCTCTCTCTCTCTCCCTACCCCCTCTCCTTCTTCTTCCTGCCCCACTGATTCTCGGACTTGGTATCCTTGCCCAGCCTGTCCTAGCCCTCTACCCTTCTGGTCCCAGTCTCTCCTTGAACCCTTATTGCCAGTCCCAGTTTCCCTCTGACTTTTCTTGTCATCCTCCAGCCCATTTCTGCCTCCCAACTCTTAGGCTCCCTGTCCCAATTTACTTCTCCTTCCCCCTGTCCCACTTGTGTTTAGCTCTTGTCCCCTCTACGTTTGAATCAGTTAGTTGCCTTTTTATATTGCCTAGTCCTGGCCTGCAGGTCCAAGAGCACAGGAAAGACAGGCTTTTTGCTCTCAGTTCAGATTCCTTGACCCAGTACAGCCCAGAGCTACATTGCAGGAAAAGTTCTGCTTGGCCTCTGGCTGGAGCATGTCCAGTGCAGTAGGAATTTTCAGGGTATTCAGCTCTTAAAGTCTAAGAAGTCTGTACTGAGCATTTATGAATTTCAGTTTTTCAAAGTTTTTATAACTTGGCCAGGTATGAGTGAATTTTACAAAGGTCATCTCCTTGCCAAATTTCAAGTCTCTTCTTGAAAGCATTGAGGTGTTAGAGGTTTTGAAGAAAAGGTTACCAGATTTTTTTAACATGGGCAAGATAAGATATTTTCCCCTAGTCTCATTCTGAGGAATGGCTGATCTGTATTGGCAGAAATTTTCCAAACGCATTCTAACTGGGGTAACACCCAGTGTGTAAAACTTCAGCTGAAATGGTTAGTGTGGCAAAGTTCTAAGCAACTGAAAAAGAGGTTCTTATAATGGGAAGTTTTGGGAAACTACAATAGTAATAGGTGGCGCTACCTGCACCTACTATTTCTGAAAGTCTGGTGTATAGTCTGGTGGAATGATTGGTTTTTAGTGGCGATAGATTGACAGGCTGTCATAGCAGTTGCTCCACCAGTGATGCAGTGACCTCTCTGCAATTCTAAATGTTTTAATGTGCCATAATAATCGTCTGTGGGAAAAGAGCTGTTGTTTTATTAAATTAAGAATTTTACTTTGGACTGTAAGTTATTGTTAAACATCAAATGTAGTGTATATTAGCACACACCAGCCAGCCTGGCTGTCCCTTCAAACCCTTTATTTTTTACTCTTCAAGAAAACAATCTCCATATCCAAAATAATATCCATAAATTCAAGAGTAAAGTTTGCTATTTTCCATGTTGTTGGAGTGCTGCAAATCCTTTCATTAAATAAGCTGAATAGAAATAGATGTGGCCTGCTAGATTTTTAGATTGTGGTGTTTAGCAGGGAGGAAAAAATCTAAACAAAATAATCTCCCAAGAGGAGAATCTGCCTAGAACCACCAGTCTGGCTTCTTTTGCAGCTCTGTGTTTATTAGAGGTGGCAAGTCCAGTAAATTAAAACAGAAACTGAAGATTTATGTTAGAAGGTAGTTTTGTGCTACAGATATGGAACAAGGGCCCAAAGGCAACAGGCCTCCATCTTCACAGGGCGGTGTCTGATGCCTCCTCACCATGTGTTCTTCATTTAGAAAATTAGGGATCTGGAATCCAATAAAAATTTCATTGGTTTTGGCACTGCTGTAAGAAAGTTAAATTTTGATGCGAATTCTTGTGATTCAGATGTTTCCCTGGTACGTGTGGTGGATTCAGGGTTAAATAAGCTTTTATTTGTCCTGGAAGAACTGGAGTGAGAGGATTTGTTAAAACTTAAATATTAAAACAAGGGGGAACACAGTGAACAAAGGAATTTCACATCAATACCTTAATCATTTATAAACTATCTATTTGTGAAACATCCAAAAAGTACTTTACGAGATTTACTCTGTACTTTGATTGTTGTATACTTATTGAATATTTACTTAGTACCCATTTATGTGCATATTATATATATTTTAATGTTCAATATTAATGATTACATTGGTAATCATTAATGTATAAAATTTCTCTTCTTTTAATAGAACCATCTGCTCTCTACCATGAGAAGTTGTTGTTCAAGTAGTCGTATTTTAAAGCCACATTGTGCACGCACATTTGTTTTCATTTTCTAGTTGGTGGGTCCTTTATGATCTCCTCTGTCCCACAGCACCTATCCATAAGCTATCTTGCTCAGCAAATTATTAAATTACTTTGAAAGCAAAGACTCCTTTCCTCTCCATGAAGCCTGGAGTTCTTCTAAAAAAAATTCCCTTCATTGCTGAACAGGTGTTAACAATGATGGATAATTTTTAGAAAAGCTCCTTGGCGTAGACAGGGTCATGGAATGTGGACATGGTATTGTAGTCTCTCTGGGTCCTGGGATTCAGGAACTGAGCTCATTCCTCACCTCTTATCCCAGTACATGAGTGTGTTGAGTTCCTCTGTACCACCAAGTCAGCCTTTTTAGTGAAAGGGGTTCACAGGTTGTTAAAGTTTGGGAATCACTTGTCTACACCTTGTCTCCTAAGATAGGACATCTAATAAAGAGAGAGTCTCTACAACTGAAGAATCTTAGCACACGTAGGCTGTTCTAACAAATTTGGTTTTAATTTAGGGACATGTCTCCTTCTCATTCCTTCCCTGTTATCTTCTTTGATAACCAAGACTTCATTGTGATGTGTCTACAGCACAAGTGAAGAATCCCTCTTCTGCTCCTGCTATCTTTGGGAGAACAGCTCTATTCTTCCACCTCTCTCCTCCCCAGTAAAGTTAAAGGTTGTTCCTACTATTTCTCTAATTTTTTATAAAGAAATGTTAAGATTTCAAAAAATAAGCACTCAACTAGTAGGAAACTCCAGAAGTCAAAAGTGACCTATAGAGAGGAAAAATAAAAGCATGGCTTGGGCAGGTTTTGATTCTCTGTGATGTATAAAGTAATCCTGTTTTTTCTAATATTCACTGCCCCCCCAATCTATTTCCCCTCCCTTTTTCTTTGGTGAGTGGAGAGCTAATGAAATTATGACATCACAAGAGACTCAAATCTAAACACCCAAGAGAGGAAAGGGACTTTTAGGCCTGTTCTACACACAGGTTTTGTACCAATTTTGTCTGTTTCAGTTAGTGGTATGATTTTATACCAAAACAATACAACCCATGAATTTACAGAATAATGGTATGTCTACACTACCTGCTGGATCAGCAGATATCGATCAATCCATTGGGGGTCGATTTATTGTGTCTAGTCTAGACCCCTGTCTCCCGTCGACCCCTGTACACCACCATCGTGAGAGACGCAGGCGTTATTCTCGTAGCTGAAGTTGCGTATCTAAGATACCGATATAAGCAGCTTTACACCAGTATAAGTGTGCTCACAGTTGGAGGGTTATACTGCTTTAACTGTATTGGTTTCTGAACTGTGTAGATAAGCTCTTAGTTGGTTTAAAAGAATTTAGCTTTTCTTTGTTACGCTTAATACAGTACCTGCCTAGCACCACCAACTAATCAACGTTTTGAATTAGTGAAATCTCGGATAAAGATTCAGCAGCACTATCCTGCTAATTAAGGTTTGAAATCTCACAATGCACATCCTCCAAAGCATGCCAAGAGGGCCTCTAGTGAAATCCGGGAAGATCAGAATTGACATCCCTGATACTTAAAATCTTTTATAATAGACAACCTGAAAGGTATTAATAACCCATTATCAAGCAAAGAAGGAGAAATTAGTATTCTGAATATTTTTCACAAGTCACCTTTAAAAGTTGGACTAAAATGCCAAGTTGTCCACATTGCATGCTTTATTTCTTGCATAGCATGTAAATGATAATACAGTAGAGACTCGATTATCTGGGATGATAGGGAAAAAATTAATCACGATTAATAAAATCCTGGATAATCAAGAATCTACTGTGGGGGTGGTGCACGGCTGCCCTGCGCCCTGGGGGAGGGGAGGGGTTGGGGTGCTGCGCTGGCCGCCCTGTGCCCTGGGGGAGGTTGGTGGGGGTGGTGCTCCGGCTGCCCTACACCCGGGGCAGGGGTCCCACCACCTGCCCCAGTCAGCTCCCGCTGCTAGCCTGGATGTAGGGAACTCAGGCTGGCAGCGGGAGCTGAGACCCCAGGTGGCAGGAGCCTGGGGGGAAAGCCCAAGGCAGCGGCAGGCTAAGCGCTTAGCCTGCTGCCGCTTTGGTGGTTCCCCTGCTGACCCCTTGCCAGCCAGGGTCCCGCCGCCGGCCCCACTCAGCTCCCGCTGCCAGCCTGGGTTTCCTATACCCAGGCTGGCAGTGGGCTGAGACCCTGGCTGGGAAGGGGCCAGCGGGGGAAACCCCAAAGCGGCAGCAGGCTAAGCGCTCAGCCCACCACCACTTTGGGGCTTCCCCTGCTGACTCCTGTTTTAATCCGCAGTTAATCCGCAGCCCAGTTAACCCTAGCCTGGATAATCGGGAGTCTGCTGTACTTTGTAATTACATAGCGCTTTCCATCACTAGAGTACAAAATGATTTACAGATGGAGGTGGTGACCTCATTTTACGGATATGGAAACTGAGGCGCAAAGAGGCTAAGTCATGGAGCTGGTGGCCTCATTTTATGAGCTACAAATGGTGGTGGTGGCCTCATTTTATGGATATGGAAACCGAGGCGCAAAGAGGCTAAGTCACAGAGCTGGGAATTTGACAATAGGAAAGGTTTCATCTTAACATGCAACTTGGCTCAATTAACATTGCTAGAGAAGTCTTCACTTTTGGACTTTTATGATGTGATTATGCTTCCTTAACACAGAATTAATGCTAGCTTTTGTTTTTAAAAAAAGAGGGAAAACCCAGAGCTTGCTTTGGCAGAAGAGCTAATAAACTCCTTGCTCCAAAGACCATTCTCAAGCTAAGTTAAGGTATTGTAAGGTCCTCAGGCCAGAGTCAAACAAATTGCAGGTCTTACAAGCTCTTCCACTCTACTGTAAAAAGGGAATAAATCCCATCTAATTTAGAGACTGGTCTTGTCGGCTCAGAGATTATCCAATCTATTTTGCCTTTAAATGGTATTTCTCTGGACAAGGATGTTTCCAGCATCCACCACCATCTGATCTATGGGTAATTTTATTAGTAATGTTCACGTTTTTCTGTGCTGCTTCAGAGATACGTCTCTTGGTGATGGCCTATGGATAGTGTTTTGTACTGTGAAGTTTCTGGGCAAGTTTTTTGACTTCGAGCATGAGCAAGATGCTTTTGTTTTTCTAACTACAGGAACTCCTCAATTAGCATTGTAGTTATGTTCCTGAAAAATGGGACTTTAAGCAAAACGATGTTAAGCGAATCCAATTTCCCCATAAGAATTAATGTAAATGAGGGGGTTAGATTCCAGGGACTTTTTTTTTTTTTTTTTACTGGACAAAAAACTACACACACACACACACACACACACACACACTCTCTCTCTCTCTCTCTCTCTCTCTCTCTCTCTCTCTCTCTCTCTCTCTCTCTCAGTTTTAAACAAACAGTTTAATACTGGTACACAGTAATGATGATTGTGAAGCTTGATTGAGGTGGAGGAGTCAGATGATGGGATATTTTCCAGGGAATGCCTTACTGCTCAATAATGAACTAGCAATTGGCTGAGCCCTCAAGGGCTAACTCTCACTCTCTACAAGGCAGCAGGAAAGGAGGGAGGGCAGACAGACACACACACACACCCTGTGTGTGTTTGAGAGAGATGTAAATTTCCCCTTTAAGTAAGAAGAGTGGGGTCAGAAGTACACTGCCTTGTTAGTTAGATCAGCAAGCTGAGACCGGACCACAGCTGCTGCCTAAGGCAGCAGATCCTTCTATCCATGTGTCCCCCCTGCTCTATGGAAAATGGGGTAAGCAGGGTGTAGGAACTGGGGAGGGAAGGGGACACCCTGACATTAGCCCACCTCTTCTTCCCCTCAGCCCCCCCCACCCCCCAGCAAGCAGGAATCTTGGGGAGAAGATCCAAGGCAGAGGGCAGGAGCAGCACATAGGAGTTGCGGGAGGGACAGCTGAACTGCCGGCAATTGATAGCCTTCTGGGCAGCTACTGCACAGGGAACTTAGTGGAGTGGGGAGCTGATCGGAGGGCTGTCGATCCACCCTAATTCCAGCCACGCTCCAGCTAGCTGCAATGGGCTGCTCCTCCTGCACGCAGTAGACAAAGCAAGCAGCTGCCAAATAACGTTAGAAGGGAGCATTGCACAACTTTAAACGAGCATGTTCCCTAATTGATCAGCAATGTAACAACGAAACAACGTTAACTGGGACGACTTTAAGTGAGGAGTTCCTGTAATTTCATTCCAGCAAGGGTTCTTCCCTCTCACTTTGTGTTTCTCTTCATATTAAATGCTTTGGCATTTGTGTGGAGGAAGCTATCAGCCTCTAGACAACCCGTGTTAGTGCTCAAAATTCTGCTCTCTCATTGGTATTTGTGCCTTTACAACTGCAAAATCCCATCTGAGAGATACCATTTTGCAGGTAATAAAAATTGTAAGTCACTATATGCTTTATATGGAAGGAGAGCTATAGAATTCCAGTGACTATTGCCATAGTAAACCATTTCCAGAGTTCAGAATTATACATCTAAATGTGATTGTATATTTAATTTTCCCAGTATCTAAAACCGTTGATCATTTGCTTGTTAAAAACAGATGTGAAATTTTTATTCTCCAAGTTAAGAATAAAGATACATTATGTTGCTACCACAAGAGCTTTCATCCTCTTAGGACAGTTTCAGTTCATACACAAAAGACACCATTTCCAATGTATTAAAAAGTGCTGTGCATATACTAGTTTACATTTTCATAATCTTTGTCTTTCTTGGTGCACTGCTTTTTTATGCATTTCACAGTTTTCAATTCTGTGGATATTTCTCTAACTAGATTCCATTTTGTCATCTTCTGTTTGCTATGCAAATTTTCCAGTTACGTATTAAATGTGTTTTTCAAAAGATGACAGGCCTTCTCAGAGGTTTGGACTTTTGACTTGTTTAGAAATAGCTTTTTTGAGGAGTTGCTTTTAATCTATTTCATAAACAAGCCTCTCCCTCCCTCCACCATTGCCATTAGGGAAGAGAGCATTTTCACTACACAAGCGCTTGTACTGGAGTAATTCCCTTTTGCTGCTGTTCACTTTAAGAGAACCAACTACTGTATGTGGATATACTGTATATTTAAATACCAATCTGTAAACATTATCTGTCTTTTTTGAAGGGAAGATGTTGTCAGGTGTGCCATTTTAGAGCAGAGATGAATTTTGTGTCTTATTCTGTTATGGACTTCCTGCTTTGAAAAGTGTTTATTAAAAAAGCCCACAAACTGATCAAACTGAAATAAGTGGCTTTTGCTTACAGTTTAAGTTACGTTGTTTGACTTGTACTTGAGCTAAAAGATAACTGAGACTTACTGGGGATTAACACGCTCCTTTTAATCTTTGAAAAATAATAATTTAATCAAAATTGTCATTAGTTTTATTTGTAGTCCTTTGACCAGTACCCGACTGATGTAGGGGGTTTGTAAAATTTGTTACTATCCATACTGTATATGCCATTGCCAAATAGATAACAGGAATCAATTAGTCATCTTACTGACCAAAGAAAACATTGGTATTGCCTCTTTCTAAAGAGGCTACACTGTGGAGTGAGAGGGATCCTGGGCTTTCGTTCATGTTGGTTGTTGCAAGGTCAGCAGTCAGTAGAACTTCTGTTATCTATGACTGAATTAAGGATGAAGTCCCAGCTTTGCATTTAGGGCGCAACAAGGCAGGGCAGGGAGCCCAGGCCCAGGCCTCTCCCTCCTCCTTATCCCATAGTTGCAGTTGGTGCTGGTCCTGGGGTTTAGAGCCAGGGTTGCCATTTAGGTAGGGTGGGAAAGGAGCAGTTGCCTTCCCTGAGCTCCTAGGGAGCTGACTTGAGCCCAGAGGATAGACTGCAGTGTTTTATGCAGACTTCAGGATTGCTTTGCAGAGTCACACTTTCATAGAAGAACTGTTATTGGCCCATGGCACTGTCAATCACTGCAGCTCTTGTGGGAGGGGTCTCTTCTTGCTGAATCTGCACACCTGCAGCTGGGAGCATGACCCAGATGAGAGAGGAGGGGGCTGCCTGGAGGGGCCATGATGTCAAGGGAGAATCCCCTCCACATGGTCCCCCCTCCCTCTCTCTCCATGCAGCGCCTTGGATGATGACAGAGCCCAGGAACAGCTGTTGTATGGGGCAGCCCTTCTCCTCTCGCCTACCACTGAGAGGTCAGGACATCAGGTAGGGCTGGGGGATTGGGCTCCTCCACGTTATCAGCGGTATGGAACCCGAGGAGCTCTGAGGGAGCTTGCTGCGACACGGAATGGTGTGTGACTGGGGGGAGTGGGCACAGAGCTGTTGGATGTGGCCACTGCCAAATGATTTGTAATGTACAGTGGGTGTGTGTCACTACCAGGTAGAATTGGGTAGAGTGTAGGGGGTGAGATGTGTTGCTGGATGTTATAGGAAACAATGACAATAAATGTAGAGTGATTTTTACATTTTAACCTTCAAAAAATCTAAGAACTTCTGGGGCCTTAAATGACCCCTTGGTTCCTGCTGAAAGATGCTCCCTCCCCCAAGTGGAATCTGAAATTGGTGGCCTAGGCTGGAGCCCCAGGAGCAGCCACCCCTGCCCCGGCTCCAGGTCATGCTGTTCCCTGACAGCTTCAGAACTGCTCCTTCCTCATCTCCAAGCAGTGGCACCAGGAGATAGAGACCAGCAGGCCCCTGGGGATGGGGAAGAAAAGGTAATTAAAGCAATCAGCAGCCAGCAACACTTAAAGGTTGCGTGACTCATCCTCCTGGGACTCCAGTACTTCCGGCTGCCGTCTCTGTGCACTGCCTCCTCCACCTCTTCAGCTTCTGGTCCTGCACCCGTGCACTAATTGCTGAGACCTGGTTTGTTGATTATGTAGGAGTGATTTTGCCTCAAATGGTGCCAGGCAGGACTTAGTGCAACCTGAGCCCCAGGTAAGGTGGTGTGTAATCATCAAGGAGATCATGTGGATGTCTTATATGCCAATGTCTTACTGTGTGTATAGGATACTGACAACACCCAGCTTTATAGCTCCATCTTGAAGATCTGGGAGAGCCATTGAACTGCTTGACCCATGTCTAGTCAAGACTGAGGAATGGGTGGGAGCAAGCTGACTGAATCAACTTGAAGAGGAGTTGGCTATGACATGAACATTCAGCAATCATCCCTCCATAATGCCAACTATAATAAACTTCAGAGCTAAGGATGACCCCTTCAAGAAATATATTTTTTCTGATGATGTTTTAAAGAAAGTCACACCAGTGAACTGGTGGAAGTCACTTAAGCACTTGGATTCAGAGACTGTTGAAGTGATAATATCACTTTTAACAGCAGTAGCTTCTTCTGCCCATGTAGAAAGAATATTTTCTTCCTTTGGACTAATTCATTCCAAATTGAGAAATTGTTTGGCACCTGGAAAAGTAGGCAAAAACTTGTTTTTCTTTTTCAGATTATGAACAAACAGGAAAATGAAAGTGAAGATGACTGAGTTAGCTGCCAGGTTTCAGAGTGGTAGCATGTTAGTCTGTATCAGCAAGAACAATGAGAAGTCCTTGTGGCACCTTAGAGACTAACACATTTATTTGGGCATAAGCTTTCATGGGCTAGAATCCACTTCATCAGATGTATGGAGTGGAAAATACAAGAGCGGGTATAAATACATGACAAGAGATGAGTTATCTTGCTAAGTGTTAGGTCAGTCTAACATTAATTGTCTTGTTAGACTGATCTCACACTCACAGAGACCCATATTGCTTGCACCTGAATCTGTCCATCAAAAAGGACAATTTACTGGCCAAACTCTCACCACGTGAGGACAGTTTTGAAGAGCATGTCCAGAGAGTGTCTTGACAAACAAAAATTTGGATATCTTTGAACATAAATAAATTTGTTAGTCTGTAACGTGCCACAAGAATTCCTCTTTGTTTTTGGTGATACAGACTAACACGGCTACCACTCTGAAATCTTTGAACATAGGTAAACCAAATACTGGATCATCATTACAACACGGATAGAAAAATGTGGATTATAAACTACTTCCTGTCTGGCTCACCAGTTACAAAAGCAGTTTCTCTTCTCTGGGTGTTCACACCTCCAGATCAGCTGCTGGAAGTGGGCCTCACCCCTCCTGATTGAATTTACCTTGCTTTCTGGCCTGTATATTTATACCTGCCTCTGGAGATTTCCACAACATTCATCTGATGAAGTGGGTCTTAGCCCACAAAAGCTTATGATTCCTAAGATCTGTTAGTCTATAATGTGCTACAAGACTTTGTCGCTTTTACTTCCTGTATGGCATCTGAGCTTCTTCAAAACTTCATTTGTACCTGTACCCATAGGGGTTGCTTCACAATCGACTGTCGGTTAGAACAATCTTGCCTTGGCATGTACACAGTTCTGCTCAGAGAATGAGGACTGTGGTGACCCATGCATTCTCAACAGAGGTATTAAGGATGAACAAGATGACGATAATGACTGGAAATGTCACCAGTACTATTACATTTCAATGATACCTTTAGAAATTTATTATTAGATTTGTTTTACCGTAGAGAGAGTTTGAAATCCCAAAGAAATCAAATTTTATATTGTGAAATAATAATTAAACTAACAAACAAATGCAAATGGTTCAAAGTGGTCATTTTAACGTGTTGATGATGTCATTGTTTATTCCTGTTCCTATACTAACAGCACCACTTGACAGCTCCATGTCATAGTTCATCTTAAGGTAGACCTAATAAGCTTTCAAGTGCTATTTGATGTACCTGTGCATAGAGAGATACATTATCAGTCGAATTGGTGGGGTCTGCTGCTTACCTAAAAGGGTAGAAGCTGACCAGACTACTTTGCTGTGTAAGTTTATACTCAGATGATTGCCCTTTGTGGAAATAAATATTCACATAAATAAAATCATGTAGAGATTAATATGTTTTACTTTTAGTGACGGCATCAAATTTTCAAATGAACAGTATTAAGCTAAGCTGTGAATAAGGCCTAAAAGATTTTTAATGTGTTTTCAGGTCCTACCTCACTCATATTGTATATGCCACTAATTTGATTCATAGATGGATAATTAATTGTATTCACAACTGAAAAACACAACTTCTGATTAGTTGTTATGCCAAATGGTGCTGAAAGGTTTAAAGTACTATATTAATTCTTCTCTCCCAGCCTGAGCTGCAAATTTGACATGAGATTTTTTAAAAAAAGAAACTTGGATTTTTTTGTTGTTGTTGGGGGAAAGGAGTGATTTGGTATGATAATGAAAGGAAAGCCATCTGGGGATTTTGGGGAAGGGCTAAATATAATTGGTTCTCTTACTCATTGGAGGCAGCGCATGTGACTGACCTGATAGCAGACCCTAGCTAAGCTGCTACATGTTGAGGCTGTTCAGTCTTCCTTCTCCAAACACAGGTAAAAAAGTTGCAAAGCTATGAAAAGGTACTTAGAGAAACCACAATGCAAAGCTTGCAGTAGAATAAACTTCTTTATTCCCCTCATTGGAATTATTGAAGGATGTCCATTCCTAAGCTTTGAAAATCTAAAAATGAATCCACAGATTATGCAAATACCAAGTCAAATATAGAATTCTATCTAGCATAGCACAGTAAGAAAACAATAAAGTGCTGCGGTTGCACTATTGCTAAACACTGGTTTCTATTGGAGATCACTAGGTATCAGTGTTTAAACATTTTAAAGTTTAAAATAGCTCCAAATAGGGACGTTGAAAGTATAATAGTCTGCATGTGAAAATCTGCATAAGCAGTTTGCAATTAAAATGGTTCTTTGCGTGGATAATGACATTAGGAGGGATGGGGAGGGAAAGCAGAGCTGCCAAGGCTGCTTTGAAGTTTAATTGTCTATTTGGTAATGAAACACATCATCTTCCATTACAAATCTTATTTTATATGATAATTGGCTCATTTGCTCTCTGTTTATCAATTTATCTGCTCTACCACAAACATCTGCATTTATGTTGAGTTTAATTGGTGTGAACGCTAAACAATGAAGTAGATAAACTGTAAAAGAGCACATTTTAAAGGCGTTATTTTTTAATTCATTAAATAGAAAATTGAAAATGAAATGTACGTTTTCCATATTAAACATTTGTAAACAACTTGGCTTTTGTCCCGTAGCTTGGAAGAGCACTCCTTATTTGAAAGACACAAACATTCCAACTCTAGTCTCTTAAATGAAGATTATATGGGAGTATGTAACAGCGCACACGGTTTGACGTCCATTTTTGTGGTAGTCTCCCCCAAGATTTAATTTAGATTTCCCTGACTTAGAGGGATCACTCTGCTCCTAGAGGTGTTGAGTCATTTGATTAAATTACGCATTACCGTTTCAGACTGTAGGGTTTGAGTTCTGTCTTGTAGGTGGAATTGGAAGAATAGTCCCTGCTCTGTTTGTTTCACGTGTTTTCTATGTTGAAAATATTGGGACAACCATTCAGTTTACCACCCCTACACACCTTTCGACTATTGATTTTCATTCCCGAGCCTTTCTTTTGCTCCCTTTTCTTCCTTTGTAAGTAACCTTGGATATATTTGCTGCCTGCTTAGTCCTGATAGATAGATATAAATTTCCCCAAAGCTTTGTAGTAATTTCTCTCAATAATATGCAGTCTTCACTTGCAAGACTGTTACATCTGTAACTTGCTGTTGGGGAATAGATGACAGTGGCCATTGGTCACACTTCTCTTGAAATAGGAAGACCAACTGTGTGTCTTCAGCGATGCTTCCAGCCCTAGTTGCCTAAAGAGTAAGATGTCTGAATTTACTTGTTCGTTAAATTTACTTGTTCATGGGATCATATAGTTCTGAATTTACTGAATTTACTTGTTCGTGGGATCATATAGTTGGTCAAAAGTGATATTGTGATTTAGGGTCTCATTCACTACTGGAATTTTGTCCCTATTAGAAAGCCACTACACAATTCAGCACAATTGGCAATCTTTGCTCAAATCATATATGGAATTAATTTATAATAACCCCACCTGCTAGGAGGTCAAAAAGTGGAGTATTAGAATCTTGTATGGTGTTTAGATGTAAATGTAAATAGCACTTAAACCTTGCAACAGGGTAGCTTTCCCCTTAAGGGCTGGGGCCGGGGTGAAAGTAGCTATAGGCACTTACCTGACTTAGAGGTGTGTCTATGCAGCATTTTGTAGTAAGCCTCACTGGTTGGGTCAACAGATTAATTCTGATGGGGCTCATAATAATGCTCTTTAACTAGCTGTATAGACAGTGCTTTGAAGTTGAAGCTTGGGCTTTGAATCCTATGGAGCGGGGTGGGTTTTGGAGGCTGAGCTATGTCTTCAAATCACTATCTATACAGCTGGTTTTAGAGCACTAGCGTGAGCCCCTCTAACTTAATTTTGTTGACCCGAACTGGAAGCCGTGCTCCAGAATGCCATGTAGACACGCACTTAAGGTATGTCAACACATTGAACAAACATTCCCAGCTGGCCCAGCTCAGCTGACTTGGGCTCATGGGGCTTGGGCAGTGGGGTTGTAAAATTGCTGTGTAGATGCTGGAGCCTGGGCTCTGGGATCGTCCTCCCTTGTGACACCTCAAAGCTCAGGCTCCAGCCTGATCCTAAACATCTACACCACAATTTTGAAGCCCTGCAGCCTGAGCCCCATGTGCCCCAGTCAGCTGACTTGGGCCAGCAATGGGTGTTTAATTGCAGTATAGACATACCTTGTCTGCTGGTCCTTGTTTCTTAGCAGTAAATCTGTTCAATAGTAGGGTTGTGTTGCATACCAAAAATTCCTATAACTTTTAATACTTGAAAGTCCAAAATATGGCCAATTTTGATATTGTTAAATGAATTTCAAGCATCTACATTTGAGTATTTTAATCCACCATTGATATATGTAATCAGATGGCATTCCTTCTCTGTTGTAAAAGAGAGTATATACAACACATATTGGAAACGGACTTAAATTACTTTCTGCCTGGGGTCTGCCTTTATAGTTAACTTAAATAACAACAAAACAAGCCTATGTTTTCTTGTCAAGCTTAGTTGTTCCTAGGGTTATCTCTGCATTGCCTCTTCTGACCCATTCTGTTTCTTACTCTAGTCAGACATACACACCATTTTATAGACCTGGAGTGGTCCTAACACTATCCACCTATTCTCACTGCTAACATATGTCATCAAAATAGCCGTGCATCTCTGTGCAGACACCTAGAGTTTCACGTTCTCTCCAAGTATACCACAGCCATTAACTAATGCTATTCTGGAATCCATATTGGTATGATCAGTTGTATTGGCTAAAAGATACACAAAAATAATTTAACTTTATCTGACTTGGTTCTATGTGAATGATCCATCATATTTTATTTTACCATCAAATAAACATGTTTTACAGTACTTCCATCTTTAACATATTGTTTATATAGCATCAAGTGAGGTTGCTAATGTTATACATGATGTCTACTGGTCTGTCCTTGTGTTTTTATTTTTGTTTATTTTGAGTTCCACAATGGTTCATGATATTGAACAGGCATATAAGACATAGTTCTTGCCTTACAATCTAAGTGAGATAGCATGCAGATGAAAAAAGTGTAGAAAATGTTTGGATGTGACACAAAATTTTGTAAACTGAGTTGTCATGTTATTCATAAAGACATCAAGGTGATTTATACTTTAAGAATGTGAGAGAGAGACAAAATTTCAGTCCTCAGTATGTGTTACTTTTTTGGGTTTTATCAACTTATCTGTCTTTTTGTTCCCTAGGATATGCAAATTTAATTTAATTTTTCATTCAGTTTATTTGGTGATGTTCTGCCTTGAGTTTCAGGCATTAGGATTCTGGGCATACCTATACCTTGTGTTTACAGGAAATCTGTATTATACTAGTTGTGGGATTTTGTCTTCCTTTTCAATATGATCAAATTGCTGCAGCTGACAAACTCTCTTGTTTAATATAACCTAGTTACAATTCTTCATTTTCTGGGGCCCCAACTTGACTTACAGTATTTCTACAAAGCAACTTATTGAATTTTTATATAACGCTTTTCATCGACAGATCTTGAAGCCCATTCCAAAGATAAGTAGGTGCTATTCCTATTTTACAGATGGAAGAACTTTGGCATAGAGAACTTAAAGGCTCTATTGTACAAACTTGCTTGTGTGTCTGAGAACTTTCCTCATTGGATTAGTTCCTTTAAAAAGTAGTACAAAGGTTGTACAATGGAGCCTTAAGTGATCTGCCCAAAGTCACATGGTGAGTCAATGACACAACCATGAATGGTCTTCCAGCTCCTGGTCTGAGTCCCTGTCTACATTATGGGCAGTGCAGGAGTGGATGTGACACAAAATTGTGTAACTTGAGTTGTTATGTTGTTCATAAAGACAGCAAGGTGCCCTGGCCATGATGCTGTAACCTCATAGTGTAGACACAGACTTCAGTGACTGAAAGAGTTTTTACATTGCTGTAGGAACTTCACCTCCCCAAGCAATGGTGGTAGTGCTTAATTTGTGCCAAAGCTTGCCAGGCTGAGTCCCGGCACCTCTGGGCTTGGCAGTTCATAGTTTTGGCACCTCTGGGCTTGCTGCGTTAATTATGAAAGTAAAAAAAAAATTAAAAAAAATAGCTTGAGCTGCAGTACCTCTTTATTACAAATTAAGCATTGAATGGTAGCTAAGTTGAAAGAAGCATTCTTCCATCAACTTAGCAGCTTCTACATCAGGGGCTAGGTTGACTTAGCTTTGGTAGTGATGGGTTTGGATTTTTCTCACGAGTTCCATAGCTATGGTGACCTAAGGTTTAAGCATAGACCAGGTCTAATGCCTTATGCCACTGATCTTCAAAGTGGGGTGCGTGGGACTCCCCACTGGGGTGCGCAGTGTCCCTGCGCTGCCGCAGAATCGGTACCGGGGCACCGCCGAAATGGGAAGTATTTTATTTATGTCTGCCGAAGTGCCACCGAAAGCAGCCGTGGGAGGAAAAGTTTGCAGTGCGCTGCCCGATCCCACTTCATGCTCTGCCTCTATTTAGAATGCAGCAGCATGCTGTCTAACAGGCACACAAGACGGTGCAACATACTGCTCAACCGCGGAAGTCTTATTGTTGGACCCCAGTTAAATTCTGCATTGATTTTTAAGTACTTTTGATTTTTAGGCTCTTAATGAGTAGTTCCATCATATATGACTCATCTTCTCCCATATATTCCCATCAGGTCACTTTAGTTCAAAATAGCTGGCCGTTTAATTGGCTTGAATATAATCTTGAAACAGCAATAGCTAGAACATTTTGTATCTATATCCCTTAGCGATGGAAGGCACTTTTTGCTATTATTCATAATTCTCATTCTGTTAGAATTTAAAAGTAGTTTAAATAATTTTTTTCTGCTTGCTTTAATTGTTCTTGAGCACTGATAATTAAAGCCATAATTTTCAAAGGGGCCTAATTGTAATGGGAGTTGGGTGCCTAACTCCTTTAGTCTCCTTTGAAAATCCCTGTCTACATTGCTACTGCTTGTTTTACAGAGTTTGGTGTACTCTTTAGCAGTGGTTATAATTAGAGCTGGGTAAATAAAAGGTTAATAACTGTCCATTCCAAAAAAATTAAAGAAAAATGTTTGGTTTGGGTGAAACCAAAACAGACTTTTAAACTCTTTGGTGAATGGAAAAGTAGGGGGGAAAATGTAAACTGAATGATTTGCTAATATCTATCCAAAAGGTTTTGTTTAGATGTTTCAGGCATTTTGACAAAAAGAAAGGAGGCTTAGATTTACAAAACTGAGGAGGAGGTCATGGTGCCTTCCTCGCCAATGATTAAGACACTGACCTGCGATGGGGGTGCGGGAGGGGAGTGATCTAGGTTTAGTCCTCTCTCTGTGATATGGAGAAAGGGATTTGAACTTGGATCTGCCAGTTTACAGTGCGTGACCTTGCAGTTGGGCTATGGCATATTCAGGTTATGTGGCTTTCTCCAGCTCTTCTCTAAAACTGTTCCACTTTGTATAAATAACTAGACAGTTACTAGAGCAGGGCCTGAACTTGGGCATCCCACATCCTCGGTTGGTGCCCTACCTAGCTTGCTACAGAGTCGTTCTCTCTCTCTCTTCTCCCTGGCCGAGTGGCAGCGGACAGTAATTGGGTTAATTTTGACATTACTGAAACAGAACATTTCAGTTCGATTAAAACTACTTAGTGAACTTGACACACGTACATAAATAGTTCCGGTCAACCCCAAACTGCTTTTTTGAGCAAATAAACATTTTGCCCCAAAAATTTCATCCAGCTCGACTTATAATTTGTTTACATTAACTCCTCACTTAATGTTGTCAAGAATCAGAGCGGTAGCCGTGTTAGTCTGGAATTGCAGAAGTGACAGAGTCCTGTGGCACCTTAAAGACTAACTAAAGTATTAGAGCATAAGCTTTCGTGGGCTAATACCCACTTTGTCGGATGCAACCCACCAACGAAGTGGGTATTAGCCCACGAAAGCTTATGTTCTAATACTTTAGTTAGTCTTTAAGGTGCCACAGGACTCTTTGTCACATCACTTAATGTTGTAGTTATGTTCCTGAAAAATGAGACTTTAAGTAAAACAATGTTAAGTGAATCCAATTTCCCCATAAGAATTAATGTAAATAAGAGGGGGTTAGGTTTCAGGGAAATTTTTTCTTGCTAGACAGAAGGCGTTATATATCTTTTCCTCCTCACCTGCTCCCCCTTTACTTTGCGAGCCGAGTTCTCACTCCTTCCCCCTTCCTTCCCTGCCTTCTCAACGCCAGAAGCCAGCTGATTGCAGTGGGCAGGGAAGGGAAGGGGGAACCTGCCTGTCGAGTCCTCCCTCCTCTCCTCTCCCTCCTCTCCCCTAAATGCCACAAGCCAGCTGGTTGCCGTGGGTAGGAGGAGGGGGAAAGAGGAGGAAGGCGCTGATATGTGGGGTCTGCCGGCAGGCGGGAGACACTGTGGTGGGGGGAGGGGGAAAGAGGCTGCCAGCTGTGGAGAAAGCAGGCAGCTAAGCAACGTAATAGTGGAGCATTGAACAACTTTAAATTAGCGTGTTCCCTAACTGAGCAGCAATATACCAACGAAACAACGTTAACCGGGGCGACTTTAAGTGAGGAGTTACTGTATCGTTTTATTATATAAAGGGTAAACTCCAATGATATTACCAAAGTCTAGATAAACAATAACTTTTCTCCTTCTACCTTTATATGTAAAGCTCCACCTAAATTTCTGAAGCAACCAGCTAATATTTATGCTCATGAATCTATGGATATTGTCTTTGAGTGTGAAGTGACTGGAAAACCAACTCCAACAGTGAAATGGATCAAGAATGGAGACATGGTGATCCCTAGTGACTACTTCAAAATTGTAGTAAGTACATTTTCATTTTCAGTCATTTCAACCTGTTGACCTATATCTTAATTCCCCTATGTATGTACATATAAGCTATGCTTTTTTATAGGGTCAGTTGTCTATTTTTACAGTATGTGATTAAGGTCCAGAAACATCAAATGGCTCCTTGAATCCTTTATTGCTGTGTAATCCAGTGTGAAGCATTTTATTGGAGAGCATAGACACTGTGTTCCTTACACTATGAGTCTGTTTCTTATAGCATACATCTTTTACATGAGCCATACACAGTAATGAATTAATTAGTGAAAGACAGTTTATCAGTTTGAATCTGAATAGCCTCAGTCCTTCTCATACAGCAGAAAACTGGCAAGCCATGAGGTGTATTCTGACCAAAGATTGCTTGAGTTTTGTGTAGTCATTTTGGCTGCACAAGAGTTAAAATCTCAAACAAAGATGTACCATGGGAATTTACTCGTGATATAATCCTGAGTTTTGGCTGAGCAGACTTTAAAGTATAATCCTGTACAGTTTAATGAAATTCATTACTGAAATATGTACTTTAAAGGTTTAATCTGAGGCTACAAGACTGTGTAGGTAAGAACTTGATTTCCTATTGTGCAGTCTATCTTTTACTATCATTTTTAGTTTTACTAACATTTGATGCATGATTGTATATACATGCCCATGATTAACTTCTGAATGTTAGGATCAGGTTATGACTTCCATAGCCTAGTAGTTTTGTGCCATTTTTTGGTGGCACAAAACTCTTGAAAATTCAAAGTAAAAGATACATTACCTGAGACAGGCTCAAGGTTGTTATAATAGCCATGAGATCTGAAGATAACTCCAAAGCCCTTTTTCCATGATGACATAATATGTGGGTGTTTTCTCAGAAAGTCATAGTAAACCATTTAAAAACTAATGTGCTTGCATTTATAGTTCATTTTTAATGAATGCATAATGAAATATTTTGCCTTTTCTCCCTCAGGAGGAGCATAACCTGCAGGTTTTGGGTCTTGTGAAATCAGATGAAGGATTCTATCAGTGCATTGCAGAAAACGATGTTGGAAATGCACAGTCTGGAGCCCAGCTGATAATACTTGAACATGGTAAGATAAACTGGGGAAACATGGTGCCAGAAGGTGGGGAAGAGCAGTTTCAAGGAGCTTTTTCTGCATGAAGCATTATGTCCACAATTCAGCTAAACCAGAAAGCCCTTTTAAAGCATGAGTCATTGCATTGTGTTTTTACTGTACATTAATAGTTTTTATAGGAAAAAAGAGTGAACGCCAAACCATTCCCCTTAAATATGAGAATGTACTATGTTATCCTGGAATGTTTACTTAAAAAAAAAAAAAACAAACACAACAGAGCCAGGCTAAGATGGTACTATGACACAGCTAGATAAAAATATAGTGTCTATAGCTAAATTGAAACTGATCAATGGGATTACAGAAGTGAAAAATGAGCAGTCATGGAACTTTACACAACTGAATTAGTTAAAAAAAAATCATTTCAATTTCAGAAGCTATTCTCTCTGTCAGAATTTATTTGTTTAAAGTAATCTCCATCACATCTGTAAACTGATAAAAGAATTCTTGAAAAGAACATTTGTGGAGTAAGATAAATATTTGAGATATAGCGCTAGTCAGAGAAATCATTAATAACATTCACACCTTTGCCATTTAAAGATATGCTGTCCCATATTATATATTTTAGGTATTAAGGGAACATAACTACTGTCATGATGGTAGAAATACTCAGTAAGAGAAACACAGTATAGTACAAATAACATCCTACGACATCATTTTGGATCACTCCTCCAGCCTCAGGTCACAGAACTTCTGGTAATAAGTCTTAGGAGGGTAGAGGAGACCACTGATACAAAGGAGAAGGAAGACATCAGGCAAGAGAGTATTCTTTTCATACTATTATTTGACTTTCGTATTGCCTGTCCGATCCTGGTCTTGTTTTAGAATTAAGAATTCTTGGTTATGGCAAGGAAGGTACCTGCTATGCATTCTGTTGTCCACAGAAAAGGATTCCTTTGGGTTCAGAAAATTTAAAGAAGAGTCATTGTTCAGATAGGACCATAAGTATGGTATGGCTGCACTTGCAATACTAGCAGAAAGAGAACATGATTTTGTGTGTTCAGTATGCAGAGAATGTACTGTGCAATGTGGGTATGTTTCAGTGCTAGTTGAAGTCATTTCTGTGTTTTGCAAAATTTGCAATATATTTTGGAGCAAGAGATGCCCCATGCTGGATTCAGCTGCTTTAGTGCTATAAACTGTGGTATTTCCCCATCTGTCTAGTATTAGGAATCTGGATCCAACAATGGTTTACTACTATCTGTGTGTTCAGGGAACAAAATTAAAAGTAATCTTGAGGGATTCTGACGACTACACAAATCAGATTGAGAAGTTCTCAGATGCTGGGAAATGGAAGGATAACTCCATATTTTCATTTTTTTAAAAAAATGTTGAGTTCTGGATTCAGTCCCTTCCCAAGTTTGTATAGCTTCCAAGCTCCCAAGAGCTTTGCTTTCCTCCTTCTCTTTCAACTTTAATTCCTTGGTGTCACTCCTCTGCTGCTTGCTTCCTCCTCCTATCTCACCTTCTATCCTGCTCCAGCAATCTCTCCTGTTACAGTAAAGGACTTTGCCTTACAACTCTGTCCTTTCTTTTGCATGCTGCCAGAGGATTATGAAAGCAGTGTTGGTGGATTCTCATATCAGGTGTAACAGTACACCTATGAAATTATATTTTTCTGCTACATGGCCTGCAATGTTTTTAGCATTGCACTTCATGTGTAACACCTATATGTTCTATATACTGCTCTTTGTTGGCATATCATCACAAGATTGATAGCATAATATACATTTAATTTTTGTTCATTTGAGAATGATAGCTTAACAAGTGGTGGAGCAAAGTCATGACTGAGCTGTGCATATTAAATTCTAACTCATGAAAAGTGGTGTAACTCTGCTGCCTGCAATCACATTTATACTCAGAGAGATAATATCGAAATAAGCTATTAAAGTTGCATATTCTCTCAGAATAAATCAACAGTTCTCAGACTGGGAGTTGTGACACACACCCCCCCCGGGGGGGGTCACAGGGCGATTCCAGGGGGGTCGTGAGGCCCCGATGCATTCAGCAGCATTTCGGCCGATGCTCGGAGTGCAGGAGTGTGTCTGCCGAAAAGCCGCCGAGTGGAACTCCTCCGCCGTCGGCAGCATTTCTGCGGACACAGAGCGAAACGCTGCATGTCCGCCAAAATGCCACTGAAACCAAAAGAGTTCAATTTGGCGGACATAGCTGTGGTGCCAGCAGACGTGGCACAGCGAAAAAGGGTCGCTAACCTAAGAAGTCTGAGAACCCCTGGAATAAATGAAAGGCAAGGAGGAAGTAAACTTACAGGAAAAGAAGTGTATGGATGTCTTAAAGTACATGAAGATAGTGACCTGGTAATAATCTTTGTTTTGATGTGCAAATTAATATATATATATATTACACTTAAAAGTTTTGGGGTTTTTTTTGCATGCTAACTCAAACAGCTGTTTTATAAATCTTCAGACTTGGCTCCTGGTGATGAGAAATATCAGCTTTGTGAAGTTTGAAAAATCAAATAAAAATGTACAAGTGGCAAAAAATTGCTTAATGTCTGTGCATGGTTTTCTTACCTATTGAAGGTGCATACCTAAGTCAAGTTCCTTCCCTTCCCAATCTCTCAGTTTCTCATATCTTCTAAAAGTGACATTGGAAAGTTCCTGGCTGGGTTGGCAAGCCTTCTAGGAGGCTTCCCTTTCCAGTACTCTTATAATTTCAAATCCTTACTTAAAAAAGGATTAAAATGAGAAGTAAGAGGCCGTATGAAATAGCTGTGAAAAGGGCATTCCATGTTTACAGGCCAATGCTTGAGAAATGGACACACTGAGACTACTGTGATGAAAGTCATAGGAACCTAAATATAATAAGGTACCAATATTGCCGGTATTGGGAAGAAGAGGTGGGATGTGGAAAACATAAGAAATTAGTTTGACTACGTGGGAAAGGCAGAATTATGCAGAACCTTGAAGGTGAGGATGAGAAGTCTTTGGTATTGAGAGAGGTTAAATAGATGTACAGCTGACCACTTCCTTATCATTTATTATTTTGTACTTCATGTCAGCTCTTAGTCACTGCCTCTTTAAAGTAAATAGTCTCAGGGCTTGTCTACATTTATTGGCGGATCGACATGTACTATAGACACACTAAATTGACCGCAGATCACACTCCCATCAACTCCTGTACTCCACCTGAACGAGAATCACAAAGCTAGTTGACTGTAGAATGTCTCCCATCGACATAGTGTAGTGTGGACCTCGCGGTAAGAAGATTTACTTAGATCGATCTCCCTCTCTAGTGTAGACAAGACCTTAATCTTTCTAAACTCTTTGTATGAAAGTCTTTCTTGGTGTGTGTTTTTTGTTGTCTTCCTCTAGATCTTTCCAATTTTGGTCATCTCCTTGCTGAAGTGAGCTGGCCCGGCTGGGGAATGGTTTCAAACTGAAATATATTGTGCTCTTGCGTTTTCTGCTGTAGATGTAATAAATATCTGTATTATATGGTAATCAGCCATAGAATAAGTCTTCATTTTCTGTGCATGTACAGTAATTTCACACTCCACAGACAGAATTCAGTGATTGTTGCAGTCCACTGCACACTAACAATTAAAGTACACTAAGAAACTATATATGAAACTGATTTCAAATTATAGAAATTAGGTATTTTGCTTTGATAACATCACCTTTTGTGGATGAGATTTTGTTTCTTTGCATTAATGAGAAATTCTGAAAAACTTGTGGCTGAGGACAAGCTATGTGTGGCAAAGACCTTGAAACAAATAGTGGGCGATTTAAAGGGGAAACAATTTGTTAATATTTTTGGAGGGGAGGGGTCGCTGATGCCATACTAACTATTTGAAAGGAGGGCTGATGGGAGACAGGCCTGGCTTATACACAGTTCACAGTGCTGTTCCTCTCTGGCAGTACTTTCTAAGGACTACTCTTCTGCAGGGAGCAGAGAATTGGGGGCAGCTCTGTCTGTATGGGGCAGGACCTGTAAAGGTCAGAGACCAGGCAGAATGGTCTAGGTACTATTCTTCCTGCCCTACCAGTGTCTCCCCTACACTTCCCTAGACTGCAGCATTCAGCATGTGGGTTGTGCACAATGCTCCCTCTCCCCACAGTGCAAGTATTTTGAGTCCCTGTTCCCTCTCCTGTATGTATGGGGATGCCTGCTTCCTGAGTTATTGCAAGTGATTCTGGAGTATGGCTCTGGTGGCCTTCCTGCCACACACTGACCCACAATTTAGCATCAGTCTTATCAGTTTCAGTTAACATTAAACTTTGCCGTTGGCCCCCGTGCACCCAGGGTCCCGGCTGCTGGCCCGACTGGTTCCATTATATATTATAATATGTACACATATATTGTCAATTCCAATATATTACTTACCAGTGAAGTTTATGGGATCCTATCTTGAAGGATTTTTAGAGAAACTAAGCAGCAAAAATGACTAGAGTCTTCATCTTCTAATGGCAGTACATTGATCTTGTGACCTCTGGTTAATCATCTTTTGGAAGGTGAAAATACTCCAAAGGTCCTATTAATATGTCCTTGTTTTCCTGCACATAATACAGCTAGAAGTCCTTGCACTTCAACAAGGACAAGTGCAGAGTACTGCAATTAGGAAGGAAGAATCCCATGCACTGCTACAGGCTGGGGACTGACTGCCTAAGGAGTAGTTTTACAGAAAAGGACTTAGGGGTTACAGTGGACGAGAAGCTGGATATGAGTCAGCAGTATGCCCTTGCTGCCACAAGGGCCAACGGCCTATTGGCTGTATTATTAGGAGCAAAGCCAGCAAATCGAGGGCAGTGATTATTCCCCTCTATTCAGCACTGATGAGGCCACTCCTGAAGTACTGTGTCCAGTTTTGGTCCCCCCACTACAGAGAGGATGTGGACAAATTGGAGAAAGTCCAGCACAGAGCAACAAAAATGATTAGGGGACTGGAGCACAAGACTTACGAGGAGTGGCTGGGGGAACTGGGCTTATTTAGTCTGCAGAAGAGAAAAGTGAGGGGGGATTTGATAGCAGCCTTCAAGTTCCTGAAGAGGGGTTCCAAAGACGATGGATCTAGGCTATTCTCAGTGGTGGCAGATGACAGAATAAGAAGCAATGGTCTCAAGTTGCAGTGAGCAAGATCTAGATGGATATTAGGAAACACTGTTTCACTAGAAAGGTTGTGAAGCATTGGAATGGGTTGCCTAAGGAGGTGATGGAATCTCCATCCTGAGAGGTTTTTAAGGCCTGGCTTGACAAAGCCCTGGCTGGGGTGATTAGTTGGCGTTGATCCTGCTTTGAGCAGGGAGTTGGATTAGATGAGCTCCTGAGGTCTTTTCCAACCCTAATATTCTATGATTCTAATACTATGGATATGAGTAAGAGTCATTGCAATTAAACATCATTGCACTCCTGGCCTCAGGCAAACCCCTAATCTGTGTCTGTTTCCCCACCCCTCATCCCATACTGCAGGGATTTAGGGCTCTGCTCCCAGGCCCAGCTGTGGGGGTGGACAGGAATAAGGAAGGGGCTGGCTTTCAGCATTCCCACTATTAAAAATATTCCAGTACCACTGCTTCACAATGAATCTTCTGCACCTATATTTTATCTTTGTCAAATGCCTTTATTAACTAAAATAGCCAGTCTTTGGTGAAAACAAAAAATGGGTTTTAGTTTTAATTTTTTACATAATATCTCTGAGTTGTCCAAAAACACAAAGTCTGATTTGCATTTCAACTCTACTGGTGATTTTTGCTAAGAAAAATTAACGTGCTTACATGCTCTGGTGTCAGTTCTGTGTGCAGTTGATTAACAGTAAGGCCAGTGTTGGAAAACATAGGAGCAGTGTCTCTATGGGTGCTCCACTGTGTGCGCCTGAACCTCTAATCGAAGATTTTTGGTAGCAATGTCAGGTCGAGCCCAGGGATGTGCTCTGCCTCCCTCAGGGTCTGCCTGGAGGCTATTTAGCACTGCAGGGGCAAACCCCTTTTACTTCCTTCTCTACCATCTTTGGCCTCTGAGGGAAGGAGCAGTGGTCCCTTCCTTATCTGTGTCATTAGCATAAGTAATGTTTGTTTTGTTACCTTTGTTCTCCTTAAAAGTAATTAGGCTAATGTTTCTTATATTTTATTCCTTTGTTTTTTTAAAAAGAGAGAGAGAGAAAAGAAAAGAACTTCAGTTTCCTGCCCTGTCTGGGGATGCACACACTACCCCCACCAACATCTAGTACACTCATAGTTATTTTCTTTTTCAGTTTAAAAAAAAAAGTGAAGAGGACGTTCTTCTGCATTCCTCCCTTGTAGAGGATGATAACCCCCTACCCACAGGCTTGCCTGGCTCTCTCTGCTCCTAGCAGTGCCTCCTGCCAGGAGTCGGTTTCTGTAATGGCCAGACACTCACTGTGCCTAGGAGAGCTTCACAGGAGCTTTGAGCTGAAGTAAAAATTCCTCCCTATGGAGAAAACACTTCAGTCTGCTGGGGACTCCGGTGGGCGTTGACCCTGGATTATCCCCTGAGCCTTCACTTCAAAAGGGGTCAAGTCATGAAGAGGAGAAGAGAGAGAGAAGGGGGAAAAAAAGAGAGGGCCATCAGCAGACTACCTCTGGAAAGACTCCTCCAAGCAACTGGCCAGCCAGAGGGGTGTTCCCCAGTGCAGCCATCTTGGCACTGTCCCCAAGCAACTGGACAGAGAGGGCTGTTCCTCAGTGCGGCCACTTCAGCACCGATCCCCGAGTAGCTGGCCAGCCAGTGGGACTCCCCAGAGCAGCCACTATGGGAGGATAACACCAGCAGAGAAACCTCCTGCTGTGAGCTCAGTTGCCGCACTGGTTCGGCACCGAAGCAGAAATCTGAGAAAGGGTTTCCTGCTGAGAGCGCTGAGAAGGGATTTCCTGCTGTGAGCGCTGAGCTCGGCTCTCTTCACCGACACCTCAGCACTGCAGATGTGAGGTTCTGAGAAGGGGCTTCCTACTGTGAGCTCTGTGCTGCTCTGCTCTGACCACAGAAAGAGGCGATAGTTACCTTACCCATCTCTAAAAGAGCAGCACAGAGAAGCCCTGCTGCCATTCTCCTACGGCACCGAGACGCTGGGGGCTTCCACAGTCATGCTCTGAGGCAACGATCTCTAAAAGAGCAGTACAGAAAATTCCTTTTCTTTTAAAGTCAAAGTAACTCTATGGCCATATCCCAAGTTTCTCCCTACTTTTTCTGCACTTTCCATATGAATCAACAGATCCATCTCCCTGTTTTCCCCCAAAACCACATTGTGACAACTGGAAGACAGTTGTGTACATGCTAGATCAGAGGTGGGGCAAACTATGGCCCGCGGGCGACATGTGGCCCGCTGGCCATTTTTATCTGGCCCGTGAAAGGCCGGGGAGCGGTGCCAGTGGCCCTGTGCTCCCCGCCCAGGGGCTCAGCAGGTAACTACCTCTTCTGCAGGTACAAACAATCCTGGAATTGTGCAGGTCACCCTGCCCGTTTTCCAAGCCTTGGAAAACACCATCCATTGACCTTCCACTACTTCAATAGACTGCATTCCAATGAAGGACAAGGCCCCCTGAAATAATTTTCCAGTTCATTTTCTACTGCATTCTCCTCATTCTCCTTTTTGGTGTAATCGTCACCTGAAAGCATCACCATGGCACTCTTCTGAGTTTCATGCATTTTTTTCAGCACTGGCTCATCAGCTCATCCGGTTGGCACTTCTCAGTTCAGCCCTAGCACTCAGAGGTTCTTCTACTTCTAACATTGATGCAAGTTGCAGAAGCTTTGATTTAGCAGCGATCTGGACAGCAGGTGAAAGAAACTGCATGTGTTTGTCATGGATCTAATAAGGAAGCAATAAGTGCAGGTTTGGCAGTTATGGCAGGATTGTTGGATTTCATGCAGTACTCCAGAGAGTGACTAACAGCTGCCTTGAAATCAGTGACTTTTTGACAGGAGCTTTCCTTCTGAGGGGAGCCTGGAGAATACTGTTGCAAATTAGATAAATATTTGAAATTGACTCTGACTGTTCAGCAGACATGGTAGTTGTAGCACATTTTAAAGTGGAAAGTACTGATAAGATATCCTCTATTAATTGCCAGTGCTCATCTTGCAGCTGAAGCATTCGGGTGTCAGATTGTTTTGTTATAGAGCAATCTGAAAGCGCAGCTGTTACAGCCCACCTTTGCTCATTTGAATCTTTTGAACACGTCATATACTGAATTCCAGTGAGTTTTACACGACTGGATGAGACAGTGTGGCATAAACGGAAGCTGTGTTTTTCTTTCGAGTGCTTTTGCAGCCATGGTGCTGTGGTGAAAGTGTGCAACTAGTCTACTTGTAGCTGCAGCAGCATGATCCACGCTACTTGAAGAAAACTCATCATTTATGGCTAGCTGCAAAGTATGGGCAAAAGAACTGACAGATTCCCATGTAACATATCTCAGTGTGTTGGGGAGAACAGTGTTACTTGCGTTATTGTGTATGCATCCCAAGACCAATCTTTCCACTGTAGCATTTAATTTTTCAGCAAGGGTTTCTGCTATACTTTTGGTTTGTAAACCTGTGAATCAAAGCTCCCAATTTTCAATGTAATGGCATGTTTCAGTCATGTAGCTTTCTGTAGTTAATACTGTCCAGCAGTCAGTGGTGAAAACTATTTTAATAGCCTTTTTAAATTTTTTCTGGATAGATTTCACACAGTCTTCATAGGACTTGTCTAATAGTGAAGTTATAGTCTGTTTCATAGGCACTCGGTATTCAGGTTCTACAGAACTCATCAGTGCATGAAAACCTGTATCTTCAACGACACTTACAGGCCGCATATCTATAGTGATCATGGTGAACAACAACTCCGTTAGTTTTTCCTAACATTATGTATTGCATTTTCTTGAACTGCCAGAAACAAATACTTCACCGTTGTTTGATTTTTGCCGCCTTTTTTGAAATGGGGGGGGGGGGAGTGGGTTTCAGCTTCAAATGATTGTGTTGCTCTGGTGCTGTTTGCATCCCTCAGCTCCGTATTACACAGTTTACATTTAATGATGTTTTCTGTTGTTTTTGTAAAATGATTCCAGGCAGTACTCCTTTTTAATCACTCCATCTTCATTATGAAACAGTAGTTACCAAAAATCGCAATAACTTGCATGATGTTGTTTGAAGGATGCTGCCAAAGGATGACGGGAGGAGGGGACATGGACAGTATTAATTGCTTGCTGTATTTTGCACGGGAAAATAAGGACTTATTGGTAGGACCTTTGGAGTATTTTCACCTTGCAAAAGAAGATTAACCAGAGATCACAAGATCAGTTTCCTACCATTACAAGATGAAAACTGGTCATTTTTGCTTCTTAGTTTCTCTAAAAACCCTGCAAAACAGGATTCCATAAACTTCACTGGTAAGTAATGTATCTGAGTTGACAATATACGTATTATAACATATAATGGATCAAGTAGGGCCAGCAGCCAGGACTTCAGGAGAATTATAATAGGTTGCACAGTTATTATTTTAAACCTTATTTACATACCTAGGTTGAGCAAATACTGATCTTTACCCTCATGCTTTTGCAATATAGGGATCAGAGATACAGAACTCATACAGTGTAACAAAGTTCTTTCCTACCAGCATTTTTAGAGTATTATTTTGTTCATACACTATGTTAAATCTTTGATGGCTGCTATACAAAACTGTTGTGGTGTTTTTTTATAGTGGCTAAATGTTGGTGAAAGGTCTGAGAGCTGCTACTAGGACTATAGTCCAGCCACTTGCAGTGTAGCAATCAATTGGGGGCTGGAAAAGAACAGGTGGTAGCGACTAGAAGGAGGTGTCTTGAGGGGAGGAAGACAGATGGTTTGCTGTCACCCCTATGTGGCAGGCACTTGACAAGTACTCAGGCAGCCAAAATATGAGTCATTATTGATTGCTGTCTACAAAAAATTCATAGACTATGAATAAATATGCAGATGTATGTAGACAAATGTTTCAAAACGTCATTTGAAATACACTATATACTATCTTCAAAATCATAAACATAGGTTCAAAATATACTTAGTTTACTTTCTGCTGCAGAAGCTAGTGTTTCCTCCCTGGTCCACCCCCGACCCCCCTCCGTTTTCTTAGTCTGTAGATGTTAGAAGAGAGAAATTCTGAGAGCAGGGGGTTGGATTGAGCTGGTACCCAGAAATATGCCATATCATCTGTTTTCTGTAGCCTTTAAGCTTTCATGAAAAATAGTTTATAGCCCTATGAGTTCTGAGAGAACCATATGAATGGGAACCAGTGCAGTATTGTCAGTAGCAATGGGCTTCAGAAAGACACAAACATAGGTCCAAGAAGTGTGAATTGCCCCCTTTTACCTACTGGGGCGTTAACTTTAAATTTGAATTATGAACATTTTTTGTCTCCTATTTTCCAACTCATCACTTTGAGAGAAAACATGTTTGGAATTGCATTCACAGTCTGACTTTTGAGACCAAATTTGGTTAGAATATTGCACCTTTCCTGGTTGCACTGAATGGATATTGGCTCTTCCGTTGTGGTCTCTTTCTGTGTAAATCCTAATTCTGAGGATGTTTTTAAAATGCACGTTGGCATAGCTCTTTCTGACTGTGGCTGTTGAAGAAACTCTCTCAGGATATCACTGCTGCATGGATCATCTCAGCTTGTATTGATCCATCTCAGTCTCAATGGAAGTTTAGTGGTCAGCTATCTAACATTCCATCTTACTTTAATTGTCTTATGGGTGTATGTAAGCACCTTGGGAGACGCAGCTCATGTGAAAGCCTTTCAAAGTATAAGGCCTCACGGAATTCGTTGAAAGATGTTGCCAGAGCCAACAGATTTCAACCACGGCCATGCTACAGATATTGGGTTGCACACCTTCAACAATGTTCACGTGAGAGGAAGTATGGGACTGTGGATAAAGCACTGGAGTGGGATGCAGGAGATCTGGGTTCAATTCACAGCTTTCCCACAGACCAGCGTGGTCTTGGACTCTGTATCTATACTAACTCCTAACTTGTAAAGTGGGGGTGATGGTACCTATTTCTTATCTCACACCCTCTATCTCAATTTGGGGTCTCTGGGCAATACATGCACTTTTATTTATTTATTTTTGTATCGGTATGAGACAACCTCTGAGTGGACTCTGAGAATGCAATGCAAGCAGGCCACCAACAGACTCTCACATTACATCTGGATGACAAACAATTTCAGCTTCTCTAGTTTGGTGCCACTTGAGGGCAATCTGCAGTTAGAGCTGGATTTCCAAATGTCTTCTACTCAACCTCAGATGCGACCTACCTGGCGATGAGGTGCTCTCACCTCACAAAGGGGGCTTCATTTTAGAGCACTTGATCTCTTCCAGCAAGACCTTTAGAGACTGTGTATGCCAAAAAGGTGCTTCTGATCTGGATTGATAAATCAGGCCACAATGTTTTACAAAACAAGCAGAGAAGATCCAGGATTATGCTTCCTCTGTTAGGAAACCCAGTAGATGTGGATCTGAGTAGTGTCCAACAAGACATTTCTTGTAACCACTTCTCTGGCAGTAAAGGAAAATATCAGAGAGAGGCTAAATTTATGGTTGTTCCCCACCAGTGTTCCCAACGATATAGAGTTTTAAATCTGTTCAGAACTGACCACAAAAAGCTATTAATGCTCTGGTCAAGGCACAATATACCCGGTTAAAAGGCACCATTTCCTTCCACCAAGTAGTGAAGAGGAAGCTCTCATGTTCTTCTCTATCAGTACTTCTAAGGGCAAAGGTTCTGACTAACCACAGGGGAGAGAGAGGTTCAGCTGTCTTAATTACATCATATTAGCCCTGGAAATATAGTTCTCAAACTTGCTGAAAATAGTAGTGATGAATTGCATCTGGTGGAAAGTTGAGTCATATGTGATCACATCCCTGTCAACATGGCTTCTGAGAGGATGAATAAAGAGATGTTTGATGTTTCACAGCACACATCTCAAGTCCTCCTGGCTCCTCTGAATGTATGTTCAAGACATCTAAACTTTATATGGAAAAGGCTTATGGTCTGATTTGAAAAAGTCCATATGGATCATTTCAAATGCTCTCCCCAATAAAATACATGATGACCTTCATTTGTGTGAGTCAGAGAAAATAATCTACATGTTAATTGTCATTATTTTGGACTATCGTGCACATGTAAAAGGTAGATCAGTTTCTAGGCCACTTGCCATTAGTTTAATGTGAAAGCATTTTTTAAATTTTTTTTTGGAGTTGAACAGATTGTGAATTGAGAAATAATATTGTAGTGTTAGAGGTATAATAGTGAAAGTGCTGACTTAATATGCCATATAATTGCGTAAAGCTACAAAAATATTAGGAAATTATGCAAAATATAAACAGTTGGAAGAGAATAAAAATTCTACATTGAATCAAAGGATGACTCTTTTGGGTTTCCCCCCTTAAGGCTATTTTGCCTCTTCCCACAAGCATAAATCGCTGGAAACACTTTTGTGTGTATGTTTGTGGGGGGATGTATTGCTAAGCAGTGGAAATCAGAAAAGGCCCCTATGGTAGACAAATGGATTTCAGAAATCTAAGTGTGCTACCAGTGAAGCACTAGTTTATCGACTGGGACTAAGTAAGATTTTTCCAGAAAATTTGAATACCTTTATACCTAGGAAAGGATATTTAAAAAAATCTGCTTTAAAATGGATCATGGAACGCAAGGGAGAAGAAAGCAGTAGTAATCATAACTATTTCTGCCCTAGGAATCAAAAACCTAAAGAGATTTGATCATTCCCGTGTGGTCTTGTGTGGGAAGTAAACTCTAGGGGTAAGTCTACTCTGCAGTGTAAGGTCAGGGTTCAAACTCAAGCTCGAGCCTGCCTTCCCCTGTCTATACACAAATTGTGCTAATCCAGGGTTTGGACTGAGGGCCCCAGGACCCCACATGGGTGGACGGTCTGAGCTGAGTCAAGCTGGGACATAGAATTCAAGTCTTACTGCTTTGCAGTGTAGATGTAGCCCCACTGGACTCGTGCTGTTGGAGTCTACCAAAAGTAGGCCACAATCTCATGGGCTGACTGTCCTCTGGACAGTAAAGTTTGGTGAACAGTCCAGGTTTTCCACACTGCACTACGAACAAAGGGTTAGAGTGGCGTATTTTGGGAGTGTGTGACATACCCAGGGTACAGTCTAGATTGAATAGCCGTGTCACCACTGTCTTCTTACTTGGGGTGCCCTTTACACTGCTTTGCTGCTGTAGCTTCCAGTCTAGATGTCTCACAAACAGTAAACCAGCATGTAAATCACTCCCAGCTGCATGTGCTGCAGCCAGCCAGGCGCATTTGGGCTCTTACCAGCCTCGGGTATAGTACAAGATGACTCCAACTCACTCACTGTAGTGTCCAGCCCAGGACAATACAAAAATGTTGTCTATTATTTCATTAAGCTAATAATATACCAATTATTTCAAATAGTTCTTTAGATACTTCAGTTTAAATACACTGGATTAGATAAAATAGTAAAACAAGTTTATTAACTACAGAGAGAGAGAGAGAGATTTTAAGTGAACACAAGTAATGGGCATAAAAGTCAGAAATGGTTACAAGAAAAATAAAGATAAAATGCAACTAGTGGCTAACTTAACAAACTATGTTAAATTCAAAGGAAAGTTTTCCTCACCATATGATCTCAGACTTTCTGGTCCAACTTCTTAGGTCAGAACCCCTTCTTCTGGTTAATGGCTGCTTTCTTTCCAGCTGAAATGCTTACAATTTCCAGCTGAGATTCAGGAGAGAGAGAGTCTGCAGAAAAGAATCTCACCTGTTGGAACTTCCTTCTTGAAGACTCTGTTTACTGCTTAAATGCAAATTAAGCAGAACACACATTTCTCTGTTTGAGACCAACCTGGTTTCCAACTTCAGTTTGGAACATGTATTAATAACACCATACAATGGACTCTGATAAAATACATGTGGCAACATGTGAAGTTATCAAGACAATATTGACCAGTAAATCGAGTTTTCAGATGATCCTTGACAAGGCATACTTAGTACAAAGATTATTATAATGGTGTGTAGGGTGTGAACACAAGGGTACTTTTGATCACAGAAGGCGCCAGGAAGTCTGCAATATTGGTGGGTAGACTTGAACCCACATAACACTGTGTAGACACTGGAGCCCCAAGTTGGGACCAAGGGTTCAACAATGCATAACCTGGGGTTACAAATGAATGTAGATGCTTAAGCCCTAAGTTAACAAACCCCAGAGTCTTGGGTTCTACTAATTCTGGGCTTTTTTAACAGTGTAGACATATCCTACACCTGGAGTCTGATTCACGTTTGAACCCAAGCTCCCTTTCCGCCCACACACAAATCAGTCTGACTCAGGTCAGTAAGTAATCAGGACCCAGGTCCTAGGATCTTGCTATGGTGATGGGTCGGAGACTAAGTCCAAGCCCTGTCATACTGCAGTGTGGACGCAGCTCAAGGCTCGGACTGGAGTCAGAAGGTCTATGTAGTGCAGTGTGGCTGTGTTAGCATGGCTGTGAGACCTGGGTCCAGCAATTGTAAACCCTAGTTTTCAAAGCAGTTTGGATGCTTAAGCGCAGGCTTGGTCCATGAGACTAAGTCCAACTGACCCAGGTTTACAGTGTAGTGTAAACATACCCAAAAAATGTAATGGTCATTTGCTAAGATATATATCTTCAGAGAACAAAAATTACAGGTGAATTTCTTTCATCAACCTGACACCCTCCACTTTGATCTATTAATTATTAACATATAGTTACAGTGGTGCTGGAACAACTTTTATAGTAGGGATGCTGAAAGACATTGAACAAAATTGTAACACCTGTATATGATGGAAACCAGCACCACTAGTTCCAGCACCTATGTATAGTTATAGGAATTAGTTACTCAGTAGACTAAGGATTATGTTTAGTTCAAAATAAACTGCTATCGTGTTAAGACAGATTTGTCTGTTGTGACTTTTAAGGCTTAAAATACTTAAGGCTGGTGGTTTGTCAGGGACAAAATGGAAATATAAGGTCTTTAGCAAAAAAGCTAAGTCTCACATTTGCAAAGAACAATGAGAAGAGTAATGAAGTTGTGTTAGTTTGACCAAAATATGTTCTATTTAACAATAAGTTATTTTAAAGTGTTTAATGATAGGTAATACTTGTAAATGATTTTAAAATCTCACATGTATTCCACTGCCCTTGTGCTCTCTGTCTTTACACAAACACACACGTACGTTTGTTAAAAAATGGAAGTCTCATTAGAATGTTATAAAGACCATTGCTTTTTATGAAAAACTCTAAAAGCAATGGATGTGGTAAACATATAGCCTTAAGATTGATTGAAGAATTAAGTGTTAACAAGTAGTCACTGTGCATGTGTTGGAAATCAGGTTGAAGCTTTGCAGATCTCACTGTCTGGACCTCTTACATTATTTTTGGTTAAAATATTAAAAGTGCCTCATCTGAATTATGGAAGAAGAGTTGGAAAAAAATCTCATTTTAAAAATAGAGTTTTAGGAACATATAATATCTGAAACCACAAAACTTCTTCAAATAACGTTTTCTAAAAACATATCCAAAACCTGACTAAGTTTTTATAACTAATTTTATCAGTTTTGTGGATTAGTTTGTTTAAACACAACAGTATGTTTATTCCTTTTATGTTGAAGGACCTTTTCATTTTAATGTACATTGTTCAGCTAAATTCTGCCTCTTGGGAAATCAGTAATATGTTTCTTATGCTGTAGATATATTAAGTACTGTAAGAATGCTGCAAACTCTGTGCTTTTTCCATTAAATCTATTTGATTTCTTGATTTAGTCAAATGACCTTTGCCTCTTTCCTGTTTGAGGTTCCAGTTCAGCAGGATACTTAAAATATGCCTAGGCTGAAGCATGTGAATAGATCCACTGACTTTAAGAAATTAAGTTCAAAACATTTGACTACTACTTTAGTATAACTCATTAAATCTGGAAGTTAAAGAGGTGTCATAATTTCAGTTCAGTGGTAGTACTTATGCTTGAAGTACTGAAGCTAAGCTAAGTGCTGAATGGGGATCTAAATTGGTAATTTTTAAAATAGCTGTCGGTATGCAATGCTATTCCACACTAACCCCCGGTGTAGACTCTCTGACTCTACACTAAGAGTGCCTTTGTGAGTTTAGCTTAATCTTCTTTGGAAATAGATTAATCCATAAAAAGACACTTTTAATGCAGAATAAGTGTGTCCATAGGCAGAGCTACTGCGGAACAGCTATTATGCTCTAAATTTATACCCCCGTTTATTTTGCAACAGCTTCTAGACGAACCCTTAATTACGCTTTAAAAGGTATTTGAACAGATATAGCAATGAAGTTAGCCTGTTGTTTGAGAAGGCAAAGGTATCCAGAAGATGAGATATATTATGTGTGAAACGTATAGGTTCGTAGAGGGATGGTTACGGGGATGGGACAGGCTGAGAGAGAGGATCAAAGGCATCATGAGTACCAGATCGCAAGAGTTAATCAGAAGAATTGAGGTGGAAAGTTAGGACCAGTTTTTCAGGCAAACTGACTGCTTTACTCCCATCATGAAAAACTAACAGCAGGGGCTGCACCCACCAGCATAACTTGCCTTGCATCAGTATCACTGTCCAGTCCAATGACCATCTCATCCATTGTGTACACACCCCACATATATACTCATCCTCCCCTCCACCTCCTATCATCTGAGCCATCACCTCTCTTATACAATGATGCCGTTGTCAGTAATGAATATTATCTTATGTCATTGTATAGCAGGGCTTCTCAGCCTTTTTCTTTCTGAAGTCCGCCTCGTGCTATAAAAACTCCAGGGCCCAGCAGGGATTGGGGGCTGGGGAGAAGGGACTTGGGGCTTCAGGCACCACCAGCCAATGGAGCTTCCCACCTACGATCTGGCCAGAGAGTGGGACCTGACAGGGGTGGAAGGAGAGGAAGAGGTGGGAGTGAGGTTGGAACTCTTCAAAGGACTGTCCTACTGTGGGTAAGGCACTGCAGTTTGGGGGGTGCAACACCCTTGTGCTCCCTCAACTCTGCCCATGGACTCAGGGCTTCAGCCTGCACTGCTCCTAGCTTTTGTGGGAGAGCTCGGGGTTTCAGCTCTGCACTGCTCCCAGCAGTAGCGCAAGGTAGAGGGGAGCTCAGGGTTTCAGCCCCATACTGATTCTGGTTTTAGTCCTGCGAGGAGGCAGGGGGGGCCAGGGACGTGGCTTCAAACCTGCACTGCTCTCTGTTTTAATTGTGCAGTGGAGGGGGGGGGGCGCCGTGGCTTGGGGTTTCAGTGGGGTAGCCAAGGACCTCTGGTTGATAACCGATGTTATATTGTACAGTATAAGGCCAGGAGGTCCCAGTAGTACCTCCTGGGTAGCACCATCCATTAAATTTCACCCAGTTGCCTCTGGGTTGAGCCCAAAAATTTGGGTTACACTAAAGCTTTTCAGTCATCGGAAGACTAAATTTGTGTGCTGTTGTATGGATAGTGATCTCAAAGGCCTAAAGAGTTAAAGGTGTTATAAATTCTCACTGTCCAATGTTAAACAGTGATGGATAAGTCTGGGGGTATGTTTCCACAGAGGCCTTGGTTCTCCTTGGCTGTTGGGCAAAAATCCATTCGTTCAGACTGAAAGTGTATTGATTAAACACAAGAAATTAGCATTCATATTGAAACTCTGTTTGAGTGATTATGCAAAACAAATGTAAACAAAACCTTTTAAGTCCCTCTCTGTTTGGAGGCAAAATATTGGTCTCATTTTCAGAACAACCTTCCTTTGATGAAAAGGTTAATTTTACTTTCTGTTCTGATGTGAGAATGGCATTCACTTATCTTGTTCTAACAGATACAATATGAAGAGGAGACAGGTTGGAAAAGATGGGTGAAATATGGCTTTTTATTGATGTTTTTGGAACACTAGACTAGTGGTCAGGAATGAGCGGCTGCTTTGGGTGACAGATTGATCATGACACCTACTGCATGGACCCTGATTCATTCTCTGGTCAGGGACATCATCTGTTTGGATGCTTTGTCCTTAGACAAGGCAAGTTTGGATGAATAAAGTGTAGTTTATTTAGGATTTGATGAAAAGTGGAGAGACTGAGAAATAGTATAGGCAACATGTTTTATGTTCATTAGTTTGTCCACCAGTTAAATCCATTTCCATAAGGCCAGATTTGTCATTGGTAACTTTTTTCGCAAATTTTCTTGTTTACTAAGTGTGATCTCACCTCAGTTCTTGTCTTATATCAGTAGGCCATATTTGTTTGGACGGCTTCAATTTTTTTTTCAGGTTTTGTTGCACCGGTTCATAACATTCATTTATTGAAAATAGGTCAAGTTGTTTTCCATAGTTAATTCTTAAATAGACAACAAGTCATAGTTCATGACGACATCATATGAACTTTCACATACTGTTCACAGTTGCTTAGGATAAATTTTTGGGTCCAATAATCAGAACAGTGCCTCAGGTAGAGGACAGGACAGACTAATATGTCACCATGGCCCAAGGCCTCTGCATAGCAGGGAATTGGTTAGGTGGATTATGCCCATGTGATCTATGCTCCATGCTGCAGAGGAAGGCTGAAAAATCCCGAGATCCCTGCCAGTTTGATCTGACCCTAGATCAGTTGGGCACTGAGCATATAAAGAAGACACATCATCAAAGCATCGAGAAAGAAGGTTCTCTTTACCACCTCAGAACACTGGTCCACCCCATCCAATGTCTTGTCTTCACTGGTAAGGCCACATCTGGAGTATTGCTTCCAGTTTTGGGGGCCCCACTACAGAAAGGATGTGAACAAACGAGAGAGTCCAGCGGAAGGCAACAAAAATGATCAAGGGGCTGGGGCACATAACTTACAGGAGAGGCTGAGGGAACTGGGCTTGTTTAGTCTACAAAAGAGAAGAGTAAGGGGGGATTTGATAGCAGCCTTCAACTACCTGAAGCAGGGTTCCAAAGAGGTTGGAGCTTGGCTGTTCTCAGTGGTGGCAGATGACAGAATAAGGAGCAATGGTCTCAAATTGCAGTGCAGGGGAGATCTAGGTTGGATATTAGGAAACACTATTTCACTGTTAAGGTGGTGAAGCACTGGAATGGGTTACTGAGGGAGGTGGTGGAATCTCCATCCTTAGAGATTTTTAAGGCCTGGCTTGACAGATCCCTAGCTGGAATAATTTAATTGGTGTTAGTCGTGCTTTGAGCAGGGGGCTGGACTGGATGACCTCCTGAGGTCTCTCTCAAACCTAGTTGTTGCAGGGTACTTTTGTGTCCCATAGGAGCGAAGCACACACACAGCTGTTGAATAGAAGTAGTGAGTTTATTGAAGGTAAAAGCGGCACAGCCGCAACGGGAGCTCCCTTCGTTGCTGCCACTGAGACGGGGACCCGACGCATCGGAGCAATGCTCGGGGAAGAAGCCCACTGCGCGTGGGCACACAGGCAGAGAAGTAACAGGAACATTTGCATCTCATGCATACCTCATGAATAACTAATACTTTGTTTCTGTCTTGTTAATATTAGACAATGCAAACAGGTGTTTCATTTCAAGGCGAGCAAACCGTGAGAGCCAATTCCAGCATGGGAAATATGCGATAACAGGGCAAAGACTGATAACCATGGCTGAGAGTACCCTTTCCTTCCCAGGAGTGGGGGGCAGGAAATAAGCACCCTTTCCTTTCCAGGAGTGTGGGGGGAATGAGCACCCCTTCCTTTCCTGGAGTCAAGGATGAGAGCGCCCCTAGCAGTCTACCATCACAATGTCTTGCGCATCCTTACACTAGTCTTCTGTGATTCAGCTGTGGCCAATCCCTGATACTTCAGAAGAATGTGGAAAAAATCCCTAGAATACATCTAACCATTGTATATTGGGAGAAAAAGTCATTCTTCACCCATGGGAGCGACCAGCTAATGACATGAGGTGCAAGAAGTGATTACAGTCATTGTCTTAATGCAGTGCTGCCTATGTTATGGGCGTGTTGAGAGCAATCCAGAGCTTTTTGTTCTTTTCATGATCCATGAACTGGGGAATTCATAATCTCTAAGGCCAGAGACCTTCATGACCATCCAGCCTGATTTCCCTCCCACCCCAACCACAGAACTTTTCCCAGAAGACAGACTAAAGCATATTTTAAAAAAGTATCTAATCCTATTTTATAGATTCCAACTCACGGTGAGTCCCCACATCCCCAGTAAGGTGTTCCAATGTTCAGTCACTCTTACTGCTAGGAAATTGCATCTTATTTCAAGTTTGAATTTGTCTAACTTCAGCTTCTTCCATTAGATCTTGTTCTGCCTTTTGCCTGCAGGACCCTGATCTCTTCTCCATGTACAGTGGAGCCCCGCTATAATGCGACAGTTGGGATTCAAAAAATCCCATTGCGTTAAAGGCGGGGTCACCTTGTAGGGGGGTTTCTGAGCAGGGGACAGAGAACAGCGGTGCTTGAAGCCTGCAGCCCCGGAGTTCTCTGTCCCCGGCAGGAGCGTGCCGCAGCTTTTCTCTGCACTGCCCAGCAGGGGAAAGAAGCTGCTGCCACCACCAAGTGCCAGGACATAGGGACATATCCAGGGAGCCATGATATGATCGCGCTATAACCAAATTCACGTTATCACGGGGCGCATTATACTGGGGCTCCACTGAATTATTGCTTATGCAGTGAGCCTTCTGTCTGACCAGCTGAATATATGAGCTCTTTAAAACACACATCAGAAAGCTTGTTTTCCAACTTCTGGATCATTTTTGTGGCCCTTCTTTAACTCTCTCCTTCTTGGAGTATGAACACCAGAATTGGACACAGTCTAATAGCTGACTTACCAGTGCAGTGTACAGTGGCAAGATCACTTGCCTACTTATACTTGATATTCCCTTTATGTAGGGGATGGTATAATGAGGTTATCTGCAATAGCATGCGGCCATCCACATCTGCTGTTAGCAAATATCTCCAGTGGTCAGAGATGAGACACTAAATGGGGAGAGCTCTGAGTTACTACAGAGAATTCTTTCCCACATACCTGGCTAGTATGTCATACCCACATACACAGGGTCTAACTGATCACCATATTTGGTGTCAGGAAGTTATTCCCCTTCCCTCCCTCCCCCCGCCAGGTCAGACTGACAGACACCCTAGCTTTTTTTTATTTTATTTTTTTATTTTTATTTCTCCCCCTTTCTCTGCAGCCTGTGTCACGGAACTAGAGTAAATGGTGGATTCTCTGTAATTTTTTTAATTCTTAAAACAAAATTTGAGGACTTCAGTAATTCAGTCAGATGTGGTGGGTCTAGTAGGGGAGTGGGTGAGTAAGCTTCTGTGGCCTGCAAAGAGCAGGAGATCAGACTAGATGATCACGATGGACCTGTCTAGCCTTAAAGTCTGAGCCTATACACTGAAGGATCACATTAGCCCTTTTTAACACAGCATCACACTGACAGTTCACACTGCAACAGTTACCCACGAAGACTCCAAAGCCCTTTTCTGAGTCACTGCTTTCCAAGACAGAGTCTCCCAGCGTGTACGTGTAGCCTGTGTTCTTTGTTCCCAGATGTATTACTTTGCATTTGGCTGTGTTAAAACATATTTTATGGGATTCTGATCATTTAATCAGGCAATTCAGCTCCCTCTGTAATAGTAACATGTCATCCTCATTATTTATTACCCCACCAATCTTCAAGTCATCTGCAAACTATATTAGCAAAGATTTTATGTTACAGTAAAACCTGCTTTAGAGACCACCTCTGAAGAGAGACCACCTGTCACAAGCAACTAGTTGCAGAGGCCACAGCTCTCTGGTGTGCAGACCTTTGAAGAGAGACCATCTCTTACAAACAACCACTTTTGTTAACTTCCATGAGTGGTCACTCTTCATAGGTTTTACTGTATCTGCCTTTCTTCCTCCCATGCACAGTGCTTTGGTCTTTATGCACTCCAACATTATCCGCTTCATGAAGGGTTTACTCAACATCTTTCCACCAGTACTCAAGACCACACTCCTGTAGGGCCTTAATCATCTTCTCTCTGCCCTCACAAACTGCTAGCAACATGCTCCCTTCTCCCACTTCTCAGTGAAAGTGACATTCAATGGAAGTAGCCGTCACCTCAGCCAGATGGGTCAGAGAACTAGCAGCCATTATGGCAGACCCCCTTTACACAATATTCCACAGGGACAAATTGTCCTTGTGTCTCCAGTCCATATTCCTCCCAAATGTGGTGTCAGAATTCCACCTAAATCAGAGCATCCACCTGTGAGTTTTCCACCCCAAACAACATGCTTCCTCCACTGACAGAGCCTTATTCTCCCTTGACATCCACTGTGCACTGGCATTTTACCTACACAGGACTTGAGCCTTTGAAACATCACCAAAATTACTTGTGGCCATTGCTGACCGAGCCCTTTTGTACCAAAGCATCTCTAATTGGGTATTGGGGTGCATCCGCAAATGCTATAACCCATCCATTTGATAGAATCACAGCGCACTCAATGTAATCGCAAGCTGCCACATCAGTGTCAGTAGTGGACAGGTCCTGGCAAGACATCTGCAAGGCAACCTAGCACTCCATCCTCATATTCATCATACACTATGCCTGGGGTAGGCAACCTATGGCATGCGTGATTTTCAGTGGCACTTACACTGTCCAGGTCCTGGCCACAGGTCTGGGGGGGCTCTGCATTTTAATTTAATTTTAAATGAAGCTTCTTAAATATTTTAAAAACCTTATTTACTTTACATACAACAATAGTTTAGTTATATATTATAGACTTATAGAAAGAGACCTTCTAAAAATGTTAAAATGTATTACTGGCACACAATACCTTAAATTAGAGTGAATAAATGAAGACTCGGCACCACCACTTCTGAAAGATTGCTGACCCTATGCCATTGCACAAGCAGCAGATACAGACACTGCCAAAGGCCAGGCCATACTGCAGACCACACTTCCATTGGTATTCTAGCACCCACCTCCATGCTAATCATTGCTTGCAAGTCACCATGTGTGGATACACGTAGGGACCATCACTCAAAGAAGAGGTGGTTACTTACCTGTAACTGAAGATTCTTTGAAATGCGTGGTCTTTATCGACTCCCCACCCTCCATCCCTCTACTTCAGAATGGATTCCATGACAGTAAGAGGGAGATTGGAGAGGCATCAACCTGCATTACCTATTATATGCTCAACTGGGAGCACAAAGGGAAACACTTGGGTCAATTGATATTGCTAAGAAACACTTCCAGACTCAATCAAATGCACACCCAAGTGTGGAATACAGATAGGGACTACACATCTCGAAGAACCTTCAGTTACAGGTAAGTAACCTCTTTTGTGATGTTTCTTAAGGCTAGGCACTATAACACCATATAACAAGTGAGTGCCATTACTAGATTTTCAGGTTTGTAGCTACATTACAATTCTACCAAAGGATTTTTTCCCTCTCTCTCTTACTCAGAAATAATAATTTGGCAGAGCAAGCCTTGATTTATACTTGATCCTAACCTCTTCTTGTATGTGTAGAAAGTAAAAATCAGCTTTTGCACCAGAAGGGAACTAATGTGTGAAATTTTTTAATTGGTTGCTTATATTTCAAAGTTGTTAAATTATACAGTAATGTCATTATCAGACAACAGAATGCCATTTGGAGAAAAAAGGGGTTTATTTTACATTTTGGCTGTATATGCAATAGAATTCATACAGTTAAAATATTAAGTGTGGGAGAAGATTAATTTTCTACAGATGTTATCTTAATTTTTGTCTAGTGGTGTCAAGAAGGAATACTAAATAAACATAAGCTTTTGTAGCAGGCTCAAAGCATAGTTAAAAATAAGGCATAAAACTAGGAATTTCAGTTTTTAATAATGTACTTTGTCTAATCCCAGTATAGAAACTGAAGTGAAAATTGTCACTGCCTTAAAAATATCCATGTGTGATATTTTTTTAAGATGATGTTTGTGATCAGGGGAGCGGGGTGGTGTAAACAGTGCCAAAGTCTTTAAAAAGACAAATGAATTCTACCTGGTTTTGCTGCTGACACACTAATACTAAAGTACTGTGGGAGGAATGAGGAAAAAATGAAGCCATGCCTAGATCTGCTTTCCTAGTTGTGTCCATCTAGGTCATGAAGAAATCAGGTTTTGCTGTGTCTCAGTGTGAAATGTTTCACCTTTGAGTTAGAGAGAAGAGCCTATCTCATTCTTTTCTTGTACAATATATTTATTGCAAATGCTTTTTAAATTGGATTCTTGTGCTAATAGTCAGCTAACAGAATAAAATAATTAATTCGTGTGTAAGATGAGTGTTACATCCCATTGCTGCAAGCTCCAGCCATGATCTTAAGTGGTAGGAATGTAACTTCAAATTTCTGTATGCTCTAACTTACACATGGACCTTTTAGAACTCTTTCTGCTAGTGACAGAAGTTTATTTTTTAGTACTATTGATGTTTAATGGAAACATTGAAAGATATATGTACTGAAGGATCAGTATTGTTTATAATGTTTCTGTATCTGTTCTTGTTCTTTGTCACTAAGAACTCAAGATCTTTATTAAGAGTTCATCTGCTCTTTCTTGTCCTATATGTGTTTTGCCAACATTTTGGATGGTTTCTTTAAAGAGAGTACTGTCAGATAGAACACTTTAGTGCATAAATAAATGATAAATAAGCAGCAGGGGCATATGAACTTTGACATAGAAATCTATTTGAAATACAAATACAAAAATATCGTAATTATATGAAATAGTAGAACTGTATCAAAAATATTTTTCAAACTTCAGGGTGTCGCAGCTATTCTTGAAGTGGCATAAAATACCCACAATACTGAATTACACAAGGTGTTCTAAACCTCAAAGGAGTGAAGTTCTGGAACAGCCTTCCAAGGGGAGCAGTGAGGGCAAAAAACCTAACTGGCTTCAAGACTCAGCTTGATAAGCTATGGAGGGGATGGTATGATGGGACTGCCTGCAATGGCATGTGGCCAATCTGCGACTGTTAGCAGCAGATATCGCCAATAGCCGGTGAAGGGACACTTAATTGGAGAGATCTCTGAGCTACTACAGTGAAGTCTTTCCCAGGTGTCTGCTGGTGGGTCTTGACGACATGGTGAAGGTCCAAGTGATCGCCATATTTGGAGTCAGGAAGGAATTTTCCTTCAAGTCAGATTCGCAGAGACCCTGGGGTTTTTCCGCCTTTTTCTGCAGCATGGAGCAAGGGTCACTTTCTGATTTAAACTAGTGTAAATGGTGGATTCTCTGTAACTTTAAGTCCTTAAACCATGATTTGAGGACTTCGTTAACTCAGCTAGATAGGGGTCTATTACAGGTGTGGATGGACGATGTTCTGTAGCTGCAACGTGCAAGAGGTCAGTCACTAGAGGATCATAGTGGTCCCTTCTGACCTTGAAGTCTATGTAGATAGAGGCACGTCAATAATAATTTACTTACCCATATCCAGAGCCTTTTATATCAAAGCATTATCATAGAAGATTAGGGTTGGAAGAGACCTCAGGAGGTCATCTGGTCCCCCCTGCTCAAAGCAGGACCAATCCCAGCTAAATCATCCCAATCAGGGCTTTGTCAGACCAGGCCTTAAACAACTCTAAGGATGGAAGTGACAAAAAGCCCTGTGGCACCTTAAAGACTAAAGTATTAGAGCATAAGCTTTCGTGGGCTAATACCCACTTCGTCGGATGCATGCAGTGGAAGTATCCAGGGGCAGGTATAAATAGGTAGGCAAGAAGCAGGTTAGAGATAACAGGGTTAGTCCAATGAGGCTGAACCAGCTTGTTACCTCTAATCAGGGAGGGTGAGGTATTCCTCTAGCAGCTGAACTGGAGGTGTGAACGAGAGAAGAGAAACTGCTCTTGTAGTTAGCTAGCCATTCATAATCCCTATTCAGTCCTGAGCTGATTGTATCAAATTTGCAAATGAATTGCAGCTCTGCAGTTTCTCTTTGCAGTCTGGTCTTAAAGATTTTTTGCTGCAATATAGTGACTTTTAAATCTGTAATTGTGTATGCAGGGAGATTGAAGTGTTCTCCTACAGGTTTTTGTATATTGCCATTCCTGATATCTGATTTGTGTCCATTTATCCTTTTTCGTAGGGAAAAAGGATAAATTGTGTCCCTACAAAAAAGGATATGCTCTAATACTTTAGTTAGTCTTTAGTCTTTAAGGTGCCACAGGACTCTTTGTCACTTCTGCAATTCCAGACTAACACGGCTACCCCTCTGATTCTAACGATGGAGATTCTGGCATCTGCCTAGGTAATCCATTCCAGTGCTTCTCCACCCTCCTAGTGAAATAGTGTTTCCTAATATCCAACCTAGACCTTCCTCACTCCAATTTGAGACCATTGCTCCTTGTTCTGTCATCTGCTACCACTTAGAATAGCCAAGCTCCATCCCCTTTGGACCACTCCCCCTCCCTTTCAGGTACTTGAAGGCTGCTATCAAATCCCCTCTTCCTCCTCTCTTCTACAGACTAAATAACCTCAGTTCCCTCAGCCTCTCCTCATAAGTCATGTGCACTAGCCCCCGATCATTTTTGGTGCTTTCTGCTGGACTCTTTTTTTCCAATTTGTCCACATCCTTTCTGTAGTGGGGGGCCCAAAACTGAATACAGTACTCCAGATGTGGCCTCACCAGTGCTGAATAGAGGGGAATAATCACTTCCCCGCTGGCAATGCTCTCAGTAACGCAGCCCAGTATGCCATTAGTCTTCTTGGCAACAAGGGCACATTGCTGACTCATATCCAACTTCACTTCTATCGTAATCCCCAAGTCCTTTTCTGCAGAACTGCTGCTTAGCCAGTCGGTCCCCAGCCTGTAGCAGTGCATGAGATTCTTCCGTCCTTAGTGCAGGATTCTGCACTTGTACTTGTTGAACTTCATCAGATGTCTTTTGGCCCAATCCTCCAATTTGTCTAGATCACTCTGGACCCTGTCTCTACCCTCCAGCATATCTACCTCTCCCTCCAGCTTAGTGTCATCTGCAAACTTGCTGAGGATGCAATCCATCCGATCATCCAGATCATTAATAAGGATGTTGAACAAAACCGGCCCCAGGACTGATCCCTGGGGCACTCCACTTAATTACCGGCTTCCAACTAGACATAGAGCCTTTGATCATTACTGATTGAGTCTGACAACCTAGCTAGCTTTCTATCCACCTTATAGTCCATTTATCCAAGCCATACTTTTTTAACTCGCTGGCAAGAATACTGTGGGAGACCATATCAGAAGCTTTGCTAAAGTCAAGATTATATCACGTCCACCGCTTTCCCCATATCCACAGTGCCAGTTATCTCATCATAGAAGGCAATCAAGTTGGTCAGGCAGGACTTGCCCTTGGTGAATCCATGTTGACTGTTCCTGATCACCTTCCTCTCCTCCAAGTCCTTCAGAATGGTTTCCTTGAAAACCTGCTCCATGATTTTTCCAGGGACTGAGGTGAGGGTGACCGGTCTGTAGTTCCCTGGGTTCTCCTTCCCTTTTTTAAAGATGGGCGCTATATTTGCCTTTTTCCAATCATCTGGGACCTCTCCTGATCACCACAAGTTTTCAAAGATGATGACCTATGTCTCTGCATTCACATCAGCCAATTCCCTCAGCATCCTGGGATGCATTACATCTGGGCCTATGGATTTTGCAGAGCATTTTGAAGACATACTGTATGCAGGAAATGTTTCCGCCATCTCTGCAGTGAAATATAACAATATCAGTACCACACACAAGATCAAGATATGGAAGCAAGAAGAATGCTGTATCCAGTTGAAACTGCAAGGACAATTTTGGTAGTTTTGAGTACAATTCCTCAAACAGAAATTTGTCCAGGGTTATCTGAAAGTTGGCACTTCCCAGCTGTATAGAGTTCTGTGCTAGGGCTAGAATACCACCCAGCAGATCACCAACCACAGTTCCAAAACAGATGCATGTATTTATTTCAATTTTTAAAAAGCGTCTATCCCAGACTCTGGGAATCCTTGATGGTCTCTTTAAAAAGCACTACACTTGAATAAACTAGCACCACAGGTAAGTAACAATGCATGATACCACTACAGATGTTGCTTGGATATCTTCTATTTAGTAGTATGCCCAAGTCTGCTTGTTTTGTGAGATGATTGTTGTAGCTTTTATTAATTAGTGCTTACAGCCACCGACAGAAATTGGTGCCCAGTTGTGCTAGGCACTGGACAAATAGTGAAATGAAAAGTGGAGGATATCTGCCCAGAAGAGCTGACAGTCTAAATAGACAGGAGACACAAAGTGTTAGATCAGAAGCAGACACAGAGAGGTGAAGTGACTTGCCCAAGATCACTCAACAGGTCAGTAACAGAAGCCTAATGAGATCACAGCCAGCAGTAGTGTTGCTGCCGTCTGACTCTTGAACTCTGTGATGTTCCTCTAAATGGCGCCATGTGCAGTAAAATTAAATATTTTTCCAGTGTGTACTGTATTTTTATTTGTAACTTCTCTGTAAAGAACTATATACATTTGAATATAGTGTATTAGATGTCAGGATAAAATTGTTGCTTTCTACTGTTATGAAAAATTGAAGTCAAACATGGCTAGAGACTCCTTTTCTTCAGAGATTTCAATCCTGCATACGAACACAATTTTAAAAATATTTACATTCCCAGGGCAGTCTATACAGGACATATTTTGTGTTCCCTTGGTATACCCTACTTTTTTAAAATTATTATTTTAAATTATTGTTTACATGAATATTAGAAAACTGATCTTCAAAAGTTTCAGTATGTTGTTTACTTCATTTTTGAAAATGCAGTTATGGTTTTGCTTGAGCCGCAAAGCCCGTTTTTGATCATTAGGTTTGCAGGTCTCTGAGGGAAGAAAGTATGACTGTGTGTTTGCTTTTTCCTTCTTTTTAGTAGTCTGTGTCTGTTATGATGAAAAACATATTCAGTGCCTCTTTCTTTTTACCTCCCTTCTGTTGGATGCTGGTATCTTCTCTGAAATGCAGCATTTCTGATTAGGATTATAGGAGAGGCTGATTTCCTCTCTGGACTTACTGCTGTGTGATGCGTCAATAAAGTCTGTCACACCTTTTTTAATGACGGTTTTATATGACAGGAAAAAATCAAATTCCTTTCTTTAAAGCAAAACATTTCACAATGCTGTGACTTTGGGAGGTGTTCTTTATTATCCTGGATTTTATGACTTCCTTTAAAAGTTTACAATGAAATATTTTTAAAAATGTACTCATTGCCAAAATTGTACACATCTGAATGTACGAATGTTCACAGAATACACACAGTATCCATATATTGTCTTTGTCTTAAGAGTTTGTTGTAGTGGTTTGATTTAGTTCTCTTTGAAACAGGACTAAGAGTGCATTAGCGAACTGTTAATGCAGGGTGCCCATCGTTAGACTGTGGCAGGCTAGCATGAGCTAGATTCACAGCTTAGCTTGCTGCGTACTAAGTGTCCATGTAGACAAGCCCTAAGAAAGGTGTAATTCACGTGTTTTTATACTTAATATCTGTTACAAAGTGAGGAAGTAATTCAGTCACGGTACCTGATCTGCTGAGACTGTCTGCAAAAGTGTCAATTTTATTGATATGGACACTTGTAAGAACTGGACTTGTATCACCAACTAATATTTATTTAGTTATATGATGGTAGTACCTAGTGCACTGAAAAACTTAGTCTAAGCATAAGAAAAAAAAACTAGGTAGATATAGGAAACAGATCGGGGGCTACCCTTTAAAAGATAAGATATGGTACATACGTAATGGTGCAATTATTTTATGACAATAACACTGCCACCAGGTGATGCTATATTGCTAATTCTGCAAAGGTATATGTCAAAGAATCTGATTAGCTGATAAATATAGCTCATGACTATTGCTCTTTAAAGTTTCACTGCCTCCTAACCAAGATCAAAGATAAATATTCTGTCACTAAATGTAGGATGGGGAGAGGGTATTCTCTGTGATGCTCAAAGCTGGGCAAACAGTGCTTTTGATGGAATTGAGATATGTTTGAAATTCATTCTGGCCTAACATTTAGTAATTCTTTGACTGTCAAACTATGTGGAAAAGACTGCTATTTTAACAAGTAAATAACCGTGCCAGAATAACTAAATTCAAAGTTGGCAATTTGGTTCTTATGAGACATTTATTTTTACTTTTACAATTAAAGGGGATAAAGCATTCAAACATTTTGAATAATTAATTCATGATTTTTGGTGAAATGATCATTTGCTGTTTTTGCAAAAAAGTTTTTGTAAGCCAAGCCAGAGGGTTCGTTGTTCTCAAGCAGCTATAATGTTGATCACCGTGTTTATAATCTTAAAATGGGTTTCCTTTTATGCTTGCAGCATTATATAAAGTCTTTTTTATATCCGTGGCTCTGAGCACTCACAAATGTTAAGTTAATTCTCAACAATGGCTTTACTAGGTAGACTGTAGCAGTAGTATCCTCATTTTGCATCTGTAAAACACAGAGAGTCCATCTTGTCCATGGTCATTCAGCCACTAAGTGGCAATGCTGTCAGCAGAAAGTAAGATTCCTGATTAGTTAGGTGTTCTGGTCACTAGACAATCATTTTTACTATATACATCTCTCTCTTTATTATGTCTGATGCATGATAAAACCTACTCCTTTTTACATAAACCATTACTTCGGTGTAGTTTAAAATGATAACCATTTTACTTTTTAAATTTTAATTTGGTATAGTCAGTGTTAGGTTGTTGGTATTGAAGTGCTATTGCCTAAAGCAGGAGCAAAACCCGTGACTATGCCATTGTGTGCAGTTAGAAAGAGAGAGGAAAAAGAAAATCTAAACCGGAGGGGCTAGACAGCATGGAAAATATTCATAATAATTAGCTAACCAGTAAAGCATTTCATTTTAGTAGCCTTTTGGGAGTGATGTTTTTTGATAGAGAGAACTTTTTTAAAATGATCACATTAGCATCCTGAAGTGCTTATCATAGAATAACATCACGTAAATGTATTTGAATTAGTGCTGTCTGCCCCAGCAAATTATTTTAATAATGATAAGATTCTCTTTGTTGTGTCATTGAAGAATTGTACCATCTTAATCCATCAAAATCTAGTAGCCATCCTCATTTTTTTTACTGGATGGAAAACTACCAAGGGAATGTTTTATACTGTGCTTTCACCACTGGAGACCTGGGTTCAGATTTGTGTATTAAGTTACCAATAAAAATGATTTTGGTTTCGGTCTATGCCCCTGTGTATATTTGTGAACATTACAAAGCATTTTGATACAATTGTCACAATAGGTAGTCACTATTCAAGAAAAGCCGGTGGACTAGAATGTTTGCCTAGGAACTGTATGACAGAACAGACTTGAGCAATTTGCAAGCCAATATGTGCTCCAAAGTGTTCATTCTGCACATTGCCACAGCTGGTCTAACTGGGAACCTTATGGTCTTCAGATCTGTCACATGCGTGATAAGGAATCTTCTCTTCAGCTGAGTCAGTAGGATTTGTGTTAAACTTGTCTTAGCTGGAATTCACTCTTTGCATATCGTAAACATAGAATATTTTAGGCCATGGTCTAGTCTAGGCAAATTGGCAGAGCTACGTGTGGGAAATCTACAGAACATACATTATAATGTATGGCAGAACATTTATATCTCTTTGGATGATAAACTTATTTTTCTGTTTTTTTAATTGTAAGTTAGTTATTTCCCACATTATAACATTTGATGCTAATCTCCTGCGTCATAGCTGGAGACTTACTGAATGCCTAGTGCCTGCAATGACCATTCGTCTTGGTAGTTAAAGATCATCTGCATCAGTTTTGGGCTCATAATACAGACATCTCATTGTGTTTTGTTGCTGAGTTTACTATAAAATGCATTGGAAAACTTCATTCTTGGAGCAGAAAGAGCAACATTTTGGAAGTTTTGTTTCATTTAAAATGTTTATCTAGTCTTTATGGTTCAGACAGATAAATCGGCCTCTTTTCAGTGTCCATTGGTCAAGCAGTTAAGTCTCATGTTTCAGCATTTCCCTAAATGTACTTTTAGCAACCATATAATTATTTAATGACAACCTTCTGAGCGCAGTGGAGCTGCTATGTAAAATATAAGGGGGACTGATTTATTTAAGATCAGCTGTGATTCTGCTGAACCATTTCTTTCAAATGATCAAGGAAGCCTACTGTCTGTGGATTTTGCAGCATCGTTGGCCATTAGACTGTGTGAAAAATGTTTGGTTTTTTTCCTTGAGAGCCCATTCAAAAATATGTATTAAAAAATTTCAATATCAGCAATAATTTAGAAGATTGATCTGTTTATCTTTCTGGCATTATGGAACATGATTCTTTATCCATGTTCTTAACATATCACTTGCATCTTTGACATGCTGCTAAAAAAATTGAGATTGATACATAACTACCCAGAAATAGCAATTTAAGGAATGTTCCAAAGGAATGAAAAATGATGAAATGGATGTGAAGCCTTATTTCACAAATACCTTGTTAAACTGTGCTTAAAAGTTTGAGACAATAAAGTGGTTCCTTTGTTGGCATTCAACTAATTTTAGTATAACTATTCATTGACATAGCTGTGCACTGCTGAGCATTGTGCTTACTAATCCATTTATAATGGCATGGGCCAAGGGATGTGCTGGCCGTCGCTTCCCGCATTGGCCTGGAACGGCAAGCTCCAGTGGGAGCTCCGATCAGCCACACCTGCGAACACTGCAGGTAAAGAAACCATCCTGGCCCCCAAGCAGTTTTCACTGATAGGCCACGTGCCAAAAGTTGCTGATCCCTGTTCTAAAGTACTCTGACGATGCATATTTTGAAATTAGAATATCAGGAAGTGTTGGATTTTAGGAGGGAGAACTGCTATTGTGGAAAAAGATTTGCTACTGAGTTTTATTGTTTTTAAATTCATAACAGATATTTGTTTCCCTTATTTTTCCTGGAATTGGGCTGAGCAACTAAAAGGGTGGCTATGATTAACTTTCTTTGAGAGTTAAGCCAATGAAATTGATGCTATGTGGAATTATGTGGGTACATTTTTCAAAAGTGCCTAACTGAGCTAGGGGCCTATGTCCCCCTGGAATGGAATTTAGACTCCAAACACAGTTAAGTGCTTATGAAATGTTACCCCATAGCAGTGGAGCAGTCATCTGTCAGGGATGGACCAGAAGTTACCACTTCAGAAGACGTATGGCTGCCTGATGTGGCTTCTGTGCAGTACAGTACAACTTGATATTTGTATAGCATTCTTCACACAAACTAAATCCCAAAGGACTTAATGGAATTAAACAATGAAGTAACAGAGATAAAAGTAGAAGGAAAGGAAATAAAATCTGCCGGGCAAAAATAGGTTTTCAACTGGAATTTAAACAAGAGTCTTCATCTATGTATGGAGATTATTCATGATTACAGGAGCTAAACAGAACACTACCACATTTTTATCCACAATGACAAGATTGTGTTGAGAGAACATAAAGGGTGTCAGTGATTAGGGACACAGTCCAGTGAAACAGTGAGGCAGATACTTAAATATGAGCTTCAGAGGAGCTCCACTGTCTTTAATGGGACTATGAATGTGCTTAAGGTTAAGCATGCACTTAAGCATTTTGATAAATGCTATTTTCCTGCTTTGCCCCCTTTATCCCTTTGTACCTCCCGCACACCTAGGAGTACAAGGTGAAGCAGTGTAAGGCCACATATACCCACATCTTTCCTGGGTTGCTGCAGCTCTTATTTGACCCAAGAACAAGGACCAGAATCTGGCCCAAGGTCTGTGAAAAATCCATAGAGATATAAGAGGGGAAAAAAACCTGGATTGGATTCTGAAATGGATGAGAACCTAGTAGAGTGGTTTGAAGATGGGAATGCTGATGGCACTACGTAGTTTGTCTGAGAAGAGCCAATGGCATTCTGTACATGCTGGTATTTGGAGGGGTTGTTAGTCTGTTGTATTTCAGTTTCTAGTACTCTACAGCAAAAACACACCTATCCCAGGGTCTGGGAGCCTTAGGCAATCTCTGAAAATTACTCTTCTTAAAGTAAATAGGCTGATCACAGTATCCCAGCAATAATATCAGTGTCACTGTAATTTAGTGGTCATGATGGCTTCACCTACTCTTTTCCCAAACATTGCCAATGTAAACAAGGTCAGAGAGGAGACTTTTTTAAAAGGGGGGGTGGGTGGGAGGATTTCAGCAAATGTGGACTATGTGGCACTTATCGTGGTAATAGGTAGAATGGCATATGTGATATGTGGGGCAGAGTTAAGGCCTACTCAGTGGGGAGGGAATGCAAGGTCTCAGAAAAAGGAGAAGAAAGATGAGAGAGAGAGAGAGAGACTTATTTGCTGTGGTCCTTTAACCAATAAAAGCACAGGTCTTTGAGACATTGTTTCATATTAAGTAATTCTCATCATAGACTTTATCACATTCTGTAGGTCTGATAAAAGCAAATATTCTAGGCTATCAGCCAATGAATATCACTTCTAGCACCATAAAAACATGGTGAGTTGTTCTTGGGGTTTTATTATTTTTTTTTTTTTTTTTAAGGACTTAACCTGCAATATGAAAGTGATACGAAGCATAAACTAAATTCTAAGTATGGTTGTAAGTGTATTGTATATAGCGCTTTAGCCATTGGTCTCAGTTGTTTGAGAAATGGAAACCATGAGAACAAAAAGTTCTGCTTGGTCAAGACACAGAGGATAGTTTGTTTACAGTTTTCATATTTGGAATTAAAAATAAGGTTCTTTTAGTAACACTATCAATAGCCCTGTCTTTCAGTGTCTGTGCTGATCTGCTGTCTTGTTCGTCATTCATGGAACCGTCACGTTATTTTATTCTGTGAATGTGCCTGTAGCTTTGTGCTTGCCACTCATGACAGAGGTGCTATCATCCACCAGCACTGTAGTTGTCCCTCTATGCCTCTAGTGTACAACAATCAGTCACTTCCTCCTCCTTCCTATTGATATCATAACTGCATAAAAAATTTAATAACATATTGTATACCATCAGCAAAGGAGTGAGGCAAAATCAGAATTTTAATAATTCACGCCAGAACCTCTACTAAAGTGTCTAAAGTTAAATGGAAAGCCTGAAATGTGCTGCAAGCTACATAGCATGCCTCAAAGATATTTTTAGCTTATTGTAAATACCAATTTAATCCTGATTTCCAAGGTCAAAAACATCTCCATTATCCGAGCAATCACAATGATTGTCAGGCTGTTCAACTAATGCTCATTCAGATTTTACATCAGTAATATTTAGGACATGATGATTAGGCTTACACATTGTTAATGTAAAATAAAGTACAAAATAATTTTCAAAAAAAACTGTACATTAAAGGAACAATAATACTTTGCTATTATTTTAGTATTATAACACAGCTTGGAAAACAGACAGTTAATGAATTAGACTTTTTGCCTCTACACACATGCATTTAGGGTCTACATGACTTCTCACCAAAATGTTTTTAACACTCTTACAAACATGTATTATTCCCAAACCATATTTCTGAAAATGGCTGAACCGCTTTAGATGACATTTCCAAAACCAAGTCAACCTGAATGGTTTAAGTTTTTAATAAAGTTGAAAGCAACTGAAAAAGAAAATCTTGTAATGGAAAATATCAGGTGACCTTAGCAATCAGAGTTGCTGCATGCACAGCCTACAGTACTGCATGTAACTGGGCTGCTTCTACACAGAATATTAGCAATAGATTTAGTGGAGGCTTGCATGGATTGCCTTAATGGGATTTAGAATAAAACTATTTTCATACAGTAGCTGCTGCTATTAACATGCATCAGATTATACTTTACCACTTTGTAATATATTAATCCAAGGGATTTGTCTCAGCATTAGTATAGAGGTGTCATATATGATGACATACAAGATATTCTACAACAAAGTTTACATAGCATTCTTCATGCCATGAAGTAACATTAGGTGAGGTTCTGTTAATACTCTTTAAAATTGTCATTTAAAAAATCAGTGAACAATGAGAAGTAACTAGTTGCTGGAGAGAAAAACCTGATTTGGGTGGAAGATAGGAGCACCTTGGAGAAAAAACACAACCTTCCTGTCTAAATTTCTTTGGAAGAATATCACTGCATCACATGTATTGACTGTATTACATCCCATATTCCTTCAGATACCAGTTACATGGTACTATGCAGCAGGTAGATGACACTATAGTTTGATATGTGACTGGAACTCTGCAAACTTACTTCATAATTTGCACATCAGAACTGGATAACTTTGCAGTGCCTCTTCAATGAGCTTTGTATAATCCCAAGATTACCTTTTATAACTGAGTCTAGTACAAATTAATACCACATTTTAACAAAGTAAAATAGAAAATCAGGTTTGAATGTACTATTGAATAGCATTGATTTTTTTTTTAAATTTCTTACAATGAAAAACATTGTTGGGCACTGATGTGTCCTCTTATGAGGTGATACTTTTCCTCAGTTCTCATCCTTCCCATTCCCTTGCCACTTCCATTACAATGAAGATTTGGCCTGCTTGCTCTACAGTGATGTGTCCTTTAATATTTCCCATTAGTTTTCAGTAGTTACCTTTTGCCTGCATGTCAGCCTTCAGTTTAATGGCCTTTTTTGTGTGTGTTCATTTTGTTTTGTTTCCCATCGTGGTTTTGTTTATTTCTTTTGTTTTTTTCTGTTTTCTTTTTTTAAACCGTCGTGATGTTTGCCCTTCATATTCCCCAATGTTTGCACATGACAAGATGTTGCCATCCCAACATTACCTCCCACTTCACTGACCAGTGCCACTACTGACCATCTAGCACCAGCCACAACTGGACCGTTGCCTTCGGCCCCTCGGGATGTCGTGGCCTCCCTCGTCTCTACTCGCTTCATCAAACTGACGTGGCGGACACCAGCATCGGATCCCTCTGGAGACAACCTCACCTATTCGGTATTCTACACCAAGGAAGGTATAAACAGGTAAAGACCTATGCTTGTGAACTGGATTGAATTCAGTTTTCTGTATCCTTTCACAACTCAAATACTGTCCCTTCACACTAGATTCTAAGCGCAAACAATATATGTATAGGTTTCAGAGTGGTAGCCATGTTAGTCTATATCAGCAAAAACAACAAAAACAGGCACCTTAGAGACCAACAAATTTATTTGGTATAAGCTTTCGTGGGCTAAAACCCACTTCATCAGATGCATAGAGTGGAAAATACAGTAAGCAGGTTTAAATACAAAGCACATGAAAAGATGGAGTTGTCTTACCAAGTGGAGAGTCGGTGCTAACAAGCCAATTCAATTAAGGTGGAAGTGGCCTATCCTCAACGGCTGACAAGAAGGGGTGAATATCGAGGGAGGGAAAATCACTGTTGTAGTGCTAATGAGGCCAGTGCAATCAAGGTGGCCTATTTCAAACAGTTGACAAGAAGGTGTGCCAGAGGGAAATTACTTTTTGTAGTGACCCATCCATTCTCAGTCTTTATTCAGGTCTAATTTGACGGTGTGCAGTTTGCAAATTAATTCCAGTATATTTATAGTGGCTCCATACAGTGTCCAAAAGCTGAAGGGCTAGAGGGGTTGCCAAAGTTTTACTGGAAACCACTTATAATTGGCAGTCTTTGATATTTGTTACGGGTAGGGTGACCAGCCAGCAAGTGTGAAAAATCAGGATGGGGGTGGGGAATAATAGAAGCCTATATAAGAAAAAAAACCCAAAATTGGGACTGTGCCTATAAAATTGGGACATCTGGTCACATTAGTTACAGGGAGAAATTTTCAAGGGACAAGTAAAATATACTTGAAAAACAAATACTGGTAGTTTTCAAACTAAAGCGTGTTTGTGGGCATCAGCCTGGTTCTGAATCATTGCAAAGGGTCAGTTTCATACTTTGAGCAAACTGCTTAATAGCTAAAAGTGCTTGTGAACTTTATCACCACCTATGGGATGCTGATACTGTGGTAAACTCTTGCACCATGTTAGCCCTTAAACAGTCAATAGACACCACATCACAATATCTGAAATGCCGAAATTATTTCATGTTCTAAAACCAGGGATATACTGTCAGATTCCAGATACTACAGTGTGGTAACTGTTGGTGACTGTTGACTTCTTTATGTACAACAATTGCCATTAAAATCATCATAGTGCTGATTATTCATGAATCTTGTGTTGGCACAATGCTTTACCAGCTTTCAATCCATCCAGCTTTCTTAGTGAAAGGATCTGCTGCTCAGCATGGCAGTATAGCGTCACCATGAAGTAGAAGATCCCCTATTTAGTAAACAGGAATTAATACTCAGTTTGTAAGCAGTGCAAGTCTTCAGGGGATGTCAGGGAGCTAGCGCCTCTACCATCTGGGATCTCAGGGGGCAACTTTCTGGGAATCCTTGCCTGCCTCCCCCAACTCGGAGTCTTCAGTGTGTAAATAAGTCAGGAGGAACCAGGAAGACACTTCCTGTTGAAACGGTTCTCTCCTGAGCAAAGGAGCAGAAGCATCCCTTAATCTTTAGAGTTGACTTGATTTGCTGCTAATACACCCTATGGTTCACTTAGTTTGGCCCACATAAATTCTGCTGTGGCCCTAAATCAGCAAGGTTTTTTAGCATTTGTTTAACTTTAGGCATGTGAGCCATGTCACTGACTTCAGTAAGACTTCTTGTGTTTAAAGATGGCACTTGTTTAAGAATCCGGCTGTATCAGTGCCTAAGGGTATATCTATACTGCAATACAACACCTGCGGCTAGCCCATGTCAGCTGTCTCAGGCAGCAGGGTTATAACATTGCAGTGTAGATGTTCTTGATTATGCTGGAACCTGAGCTTTGAGGACCGCAAATTGGGAGGGTCTGAGATCCCAGACGCCAGCCCGAGCCTGAATGTCTACACTGAGATGTTATAGTCCCCACAGCCTGGGTCCCATGAGCCTGAGTCAGCTGACACAGGCTAGTTGTGCGTGTTTTACTGTAGTATAAACATACCTCATGTGAGATGGACACAGCCCCAGTCAGCATTCCTGCAGGCTCTGCTGCTAATCTCTTTGCATAAGTGTATTTTTCTGCCAAATAAAGATGATAATGTTTACCTCCTTTAGAAGGGTGTTATGTGATTTAACATTTGTAAAGTGTTGAGATCCAAAGATGAAAGCTGGACCTGGATATCTGTGTACCTATAGCTAGAAAATTTTATATACTTTAAATAAAAAGCTAAAAGAAAATGTAATGAACTAGATTAAATGTAAGATATGACCATCGTCCTCTCTAAATGCTATGCTTTCTTGTTAAAAACGAGTGTGATTGCTATCTGCTTTATCACATTCAAATTAGGCATGACCTGACAAGTTGCTAGTGTTTATCCAGGCTGAATGTTGATGCTATTGAACTTTAATTAAGCAAACAATTGTTCAAATGCCTTGTTTATTAGGGGATTATGTTAGTTAACACCGAACTTATCTTCCATTCAGAGCCTGAAGCTAGTCCTCCATTCAAAGCTTGACACTTGTCATGCATTCAGTCACTAACTTCACTCTGCCTAAACCAATTGACTTGAAATTTCACAAACAAATCGCATGGTAGGATTCTAGAAGGTATTTGGAAGATATGTGACAACAAATGGGATGCACTCACATTTTGAATCAAATTAAAATTGGAAAAAGGTTCGGCATAGAAATACCAACTTTATTTTAGAAAGGACACTGACAACTTGAAATCTAATCAATTTTTTTAAAACAATGAATAAGAACAGAAGTTCTCAAGCTGAGATGCATGGACTGCTGATGTTCTTCAGAGAGCAGATTGGTCACATAGTACTAACTTCTCCATAGTTCCACCTCCAGTGTTTGCTATCTTACATTGCAACATACACTAAGGCTGGGATGTTCAGAGAGACCTACAGAGTTACATACCCAGCTTCCATTGAATTCCCCTAATACCCTTTGAATTTCACAGCCTTAAGATACTTTACTTTTCTTTCTAAGGTGGGTTATGAGGCAATCTCTATATTAGAATACAATACACACACAAAATTTGAACATTCTTAGCTAAGGCTAATTTTAGGTATTAGTTTGTTACCAAGTCCCTTGGTCATTTTTTTGTGATTTGCAGTCACATTTTCCAATTTAAATGTTTTTTCTGACCATTGTTGCGGAGAAAGATTCAAACGAACAAGAGAAATTGATTATGCACAAAGTAAACTGAAAAATGGGGAGACTTATTTCTTGAAATTCTGTTACTCTAATCTTAGATATTCTAACAATAGTAGGCTAAAAAAAAATTCAGACAGAAAATTGGTGAAGTTGACAATGGCTATCCCATTACACTTTTTGATGCATACTGCTGCTTTGACCAGTTGTATGGGTTTGTGGCAGAATTGTTTGTTAATCCAATTTTTAAAATGTTAAGAGAATGTTACAGTTACATAATTAATTCGAAGTAATCCCAATGTTAAGGTTGCATATACAAGGGTAACTGTGTCCTCTATTGCATATCTGTTATAAAACAGTCTTGAATCATGAGTCAGCAGTGTGCCCTTGTTGCCAAGAAAACTAACGGTGTTTTGGGTTGTATAAGTAGGGGCATTTCTAGCAGATCTAGGGATGTGATCATTCCCCTCTATTCAGCATTGGTGAGGCCTCATCTGGAATACTGTGTCTAGTTTTGGGCCCCACACTACAAGAAAGATGTTGAAAAATTGGAAAGAGTCCAGCGGAGGGCAACAGAAATGATTAAGGGGCTGGAGCACGTGACTTACAAGGAGAGGCTGAGAGAACTGGGTTTGTTTAGTCTGCAGAAGAGAAGAATAAGGTGGGATTTGATAGCTGCATTCAACCACCTGAAAGAAGGTTCCAAAGAGGATGGATCTAGATTGTTCTCAGGGGTAGCAGATGACAGAACAAGGAGTAATGGTCTTAAGTTGCAGAGGTGGAGGTTTAGGTTAGATATTAGGAAAAACTTTTTCGCTAGGAGGGTGGTGAAGCACTGGAATGGGTTACCTAGGGAGGTGATGGAATCTCCTTCCTTAGAGGTTTTTAAGCTCAGGCTAGACAAAGCCCTGGCTGGCATGATTTAGTTGGGGATTGGTCCTGCTTTAAGCAAGGGGTTGGACTAGATGACCCACTGTGGTCCCTTCCAACCCTGATATTCTGTGATTCTATGATCACTTTCTATTTGTTGAATAAAATAATATCTTATATTTTTCTTAAGTTTTAAGTGCACATATATTTTAATATTCCTATATTCTTGTACTATTTTCAAAGTCATAATGAGTCAATATATCTTTTTTTTATGAATTGACTTTTAATGGTGTTGGAATGACTTCAGTGGAACTACATAGTGTAATTGTAGCCATGTCAGTCCCAGGATATTAGACAAGGTGGGTGAGGTAATATCTTTTATTGGACCAATTTCTGATGTGTGTGAGACAAACTTTCAAGGCAAACAGAGCTCTTCTGACCTAAATGAAAATCTCTGTGTGGCTCAAAAGCTTCTCTCTCTCACCATAGAAGTTGGTGTAATAAACTATAATTCCTCACCCCCCCCCCCCTTGTCTGCAGGGAAATAATGCTACAACACTTTTGAAAACCAGGTCATGAGAGGTATATTTTCTACCAAGTATGCATATTAACAACTTAGAGCCAGATTCTGATACCCTTGATCGTGTTGAGTAGTACCTTACTCTGCTACTAGTGCCATTCATTGTTATAGTATGTGATCATGTATTTAAGGACTGTCTTATAGCAGGTCTACACTACCCGCCGGATCAGTGGGTATCAATCAATCTTTCGGGGGTGGATTTGTCGCGTCAAGCCTAGAAATCGACCTAAATACGTCACCTTCAGCTATGCTATTCCTGTAGCTGAAGTTGTGTATCCTAGGTCAATTCCCTGCCTCAGTGTAGACTAGGACTTTGTGTGTGTATATACAAAGGGGCAATTGTACTTGCAACCTCAACATTATCATTTCCTGACTTCTGTGTGACTAACAGCGAAAACTTAATATTCTTCTCACATAGCTATTTAGACAGAATTCCTACAGGAAAAAGAGGAAAAATTGGTAGGAAAAAAATTCCATAATGTGAAACTGCTTGTCTGGACACCACTGAATTACTCTGTCCTACTTAACTGACAGACCGTAATCATGTGTGCAGCTTTTACTTTATACAAGGTGAGCAACAAATTAGGTGGCTCCTGCAGAGTGCCCATCCACCAATGATTCACTTTCACTGAATTTCTCTGAGCCACACATAGATATGCATGGCCCACCTTAGCTGCTCGCTCTACAGGCTTAATGATAAGACTGCAAAATATGCTTTTCATGACCAGTGTGTGATTTTTCACTGCAATGCTTAGGCACTCCTTGTGAGCAGTAATACCATACCAAATGTCAGATTTCACTTACCAGCTGTTTCATCTGTAGAGCTGTTCAAAAAGAGGTTGCAAAAAAAAAATAAAATAAAAGAGGAAAGCTTATATTTTACATTTTCCTCATATTCCAAAGCAGCTGAATCAATTTTATTTGCTTAAAAAAACATCTTCAGGAAGAGAATAAGTTTAAAAAGGAGAGCTGAAAGTTATAGAAAATAAGCAATTGAAAACAAGGAGTTGCAATGCAACTACTTATGCGGACAACTATTGTGTCTGCTTTCACTACTCCTGATAATTACAAAGCAGATTTTGATTATATAAATTGCACATGGTCCAAATGCTGACAGATGCAATGTGAGGGGGTAATAGATATGGGAAGCTGTCTTAAGGGGGCAGGCAGTAGAGTACCTTGTGTCACATTTTGTACTAATTTGTGAGTGATCAGAGAGAGCCAGATTGAGGCAGTGAGCAGTTGGGGTCTATCTAATGGTCTAGGAACTATTCCCCTGATAAATCCACTAAATCTTTAAGTGCCTCCATCCTAGTGTACAGTATTTCTTTTCTAACAGTAGAAGCTACATGGGCAAGAAGGGCCGTGCAGATTATCATAGTTGGACTTGAAACCACGTACCCACAATTGTAGAAATCTATAGAAGCCATATTTTCTGTTTCTGTATCACTGCTCACATAACAGTAAACCAGAGATAACTCTCTCCTCGAACCGTGACCATCAACTTCATCTCACATCAGTTACTTCAGTATGGAGATATGACCTGCTTTCATTGAAGGATTTACATTTAAATTGTGACACATCACTTCATGTCACTATAGTCTGGACATTAAGCATACCCACAGAAGATAAAGTACTGCCTTCCTTAAAAATCTCTGTCATACCTGCCTTTTTGTCTCTTCACTAAAAATGACCAAAATCAAGTTAGTTTCCCAAAGCATGTACAAGGTTTCACGTGCAGAAGTGTGTTTTCATAATGTGAAATTTTGCATAAACACCTACCTACTGGGTCAGGCCTACAGACTGCTTAGAAGCTGGACCATAAATTAGGTAGCTATTGGTACAAGATAGTGGGGTAATTTGCATATGCCAAATACATGGACAGTACTAACTCCATCTCCTCCAAGGTTCAACTCCACTGATTCCAAACTCTGCAAATAATCTCTTTCCCCCTAATATCTCCAGCAAAATATTTCCATATGGGTACAATGGATAGATCTGAAGGGAATGGGGATGAGGCAGAGCTAGGGTGGCTTTGGTGTTTCTGTAATACTTTCCTAATGTTTGGATTCTTTCAAGTGTAACGTTAAATTTGAATTTCCAGGCTAGCATTTGTAGTGTTTTTTTTTCTTTTTCTTTTTTTAAATTACAATATTCTCTTGAGGGCTTTTTTTCCCTGAAGTAATTGATAGCTATTTGCAACCTTAATTCCATCTTACAAAGCTGTTTGGGAATTTAGGTGGAGTGAGATAGGATAGCCTTAATGTTCTGTTGGGTAATACAGTTATTCATATCAGACATCTGTTATGTTACCTATTATGTGTACCTAAACACATTGGAGCTCGTGAAGGTATTCAGGACTCCCTAAGACAGAGTATAAATGAGAGATTTATATAGCACTTAATTAGACTTATCTCAACATATTTTTAACATACTGTTGTGATGGAGGGCACGGTCCCTGTTATTACTGAAAGTTATACTTTGACATATCCACCTAATTTCTGGTAAATAAGTGTTCCCTTTCCATTACAAAAATTTTATTTTCATAATTTTGCAAAATAATTTGAGTGTTAAGTTTTTAGGTAAAACTAGTGAGTACATTTACATTTGGGTGATAAAATGTGATATATTTTGCATGTCAATGAGCCATTCACAGCTGTTGAACAACATTAGTCTGATTATACTTGTTCTGTGTATTTTAAATACCAACCATTATCTACAATATAGGCTATAAAGGGACCCCATGAATTTGCAAAATCGCATTGCCAACTGAAAATTTTGTACCTACTGTAACTGAAAAAGTTAGCTGGGAAAAACTATTTCTCTGTTTTTCCAGTTTGATAGCACTTTGGGGACAGTCAGTTTCACTGAATAGTCAATCAATTTCTCTCTTGCTGAAAAGACCTCTATAAACATCAAAAGAGCAGAATAGTATTTTTTGAAGTTCAGAACATGTTAATAGGATACGCTGTCAAACTGAAATTTTAAAAAATAGTCAATTAAAAATTAAGTTGTGTGTGTTCTTTTAAGCCTCCTTCTACACTGCCAAAGAGAAAGTGTGCCGAGAAACTGTTTTTATAAACTGATTTTAAAAACTGGTTTTAGGAAGCATGTTTTTTCCTCAATAGTAGTGATCTAGGCACAGTTTGTTTTGAAAACACATTTGAAAACCAGTCTCTACTTGGGCACAAAACTACCAGAAACTTTTTTAAAAAAAAACTAGTTTAATTGCACTGTCTTTCCATAATATAAACCAGACCTTAAGGCAGTGTGGAGAAAGAGGGGAAAATTGTGTGCGAGAAACTTTGTTTCTTCCTCTTCAGCACAAATAAGTTAATAGCAGGTAATCATTAGTGTGAGAATTGTCTGCCCTCTGCTGCAGAATTAAACAAAGTGCACTAATCAAGAGGGAAAGGATGGTATTAACATGTTAACATTTTCCTTTTATTAACTTACTGGGGCAGTTGCTGATGGTTACTTCTGTAATACTGCTCTTATTTTAATTTGAAGAAAGCAGAAGAGTTTGCCTTTTTCAAACAAAGTAGTATTTAAATTATATTTTTAAAACACCCAACTGGCCAAAAATTCACATGGAAAAAGTGAAATGTGTTTGAAAATAAAGGTAATAACTACTCATTTTTAGGTTTTAATGATTCCTTTCAATTTGAGCTGGACAAGACAGTCCTCCCACACTGAATGTATATGTTGAGGCATTTTCTGCTGTTTTGTAGCTCTGATGTTTGCTGAGTTTGGGAGCTGAGCTGAGCCCCTCTGGTTGCCATAATATTCAGATATGCATAATCTGTTCTCCCAGCTAGAATATAACTCACTAACGGTCAGCATTGTGGTTGAACTTCAATATCTTGTCAGAGGTGGCTCAAATTACTTGCCTTTTTATATCACTTAGAATATACAGATCCTCTGGATAGGGTAATGTGGCACCTTAGCTGATCTCCTACAAAATATCTCTTTAAAAAATTACTTCATTATCTATTATTTGTTGCTTTAATGGTAATAGACGCTCAGTTTTCCTTTGATAAAACAGATGATACTTCGTAGAGTTTATGTTCAGAGGCATCCGATCAGCTAGTCTTACCTCCTATGTATCAGCAGGCTGTTACATTTCACCCATGTATTGAGCTCAGTAACGATGTATGATTAAAGCATAACTTATGCTTGGCTAAAGCATATCTTCCAGGAAGGCATCCAGTTTTGATTTTAGGATAACGAGATGGAGATTTCCCTTCGGTAATTTGTTCCAGTTGTTAATCAAACTTGCCATTTAAAAATGTGTCTGATTTCTAATTTGAATTTGTCTGGCTTCAGTTTCCAGCCATTGGTTCTTGTACAGCCTTTCTTCACTATGTTAAAGAGCTCTGTATATAACGCATTAGATAGAACCCTATGAAGGTACTTAAATCAAGTCACCTCTTAATCTTGTTTTTGATAAAATAAACAGATTGAGCTAAATCTTGCATTGTAAGGCATTTTCTCTGACCCTGTAATCAGTTTTGTGGCTTTTTTCTGCTCCCTCTCCAATTTTTCAACATCCTTTTTAAAATGTAGATACCAGACCTGCTCACCAATGCTGTCTAGAGAGAGACAGTCACCTCCCTACTCCTACTCCCCTGTTTATATATCCATTGTCCTTTTTGCATTAGTCCTTTTTGCCATAGCACCACAGTGGCAGCTGATGTTCATGTGTTTGTCTACTCTGCCTGCTAAATCCTTTGGAATCACCACTTTCCACAATGCAGTTCTCCCTTCTGTACGTGTGACCTGCATTCTATGGTCAACTCTTTTACAGCTCTTGGGTGGAAATTATCTGGGCTGGCTGATTTTAAAATAATTGTACCACCTTAGAGACTAACAAATTTATTTAAGCATAAGCTTTCATAGGCTACAGCCCACTTCATATTTGCTTCAGCTTGGGGAGCTGTCTGTAAGTGAGGATTGGTCTGTCTTTTACAGACAGCTCCCCAACCTGAAGCAAATACTCACCAGCAACCACACACCACACAACAAAAACACTAACCCAGGAACCTATCCTTGCAACAAAGCCCGATGCCAACTATGTCCACATATTTATTCAAGTGACACTATCATAGGACCTAGTCACGTCAGCCACGCCATCAGGGACTCATTCACCTGCACATCCACCAATGTGATATATGCCATGATGTGTCAGTAGTGCCCCTCTGCCATGTACCTTGGCCAAACCAGACAGTCTCTGTGCAAAAGAATAAATGGACACAAATCTGACATCAGGAATCATAACATTCAAAAACCAGTAAGAAAACACTTCAACCTCTCTGGTCACTCAATAACAGACTTGAAGGTGACAATTTTACAACAGAAAAACTTCAAACTAGAAGCTGCTGAACTGGAATTAATTTGCAAATTGGATACAATTAATTTAGGCTTGAATAGAGACTGAGAATGGCTGGATCATTACATAAATTGAATCTATTTCCCCATGTTAAGTATCCTCACATCTACTTGTCAACTGTCTGATATGGGCCATCTTGATTATCACTACAAAAGTGTTTTTTTCCCCTGCTGATAATAGCTCATCTTAATGAAATAGCCTCTTAGAATTGATATGGCAATTTTCACCTTTTCTCTCTGTGTGTATATATATATCTTCCTACCGTGTGTTCCATTCTAGGCATCCAATGAAGGGGGGAGGGATGGCTCGATGGTTTGAGCATTGGCCTGCTAAACCCAGCATTGTGAGTTTGATCCTTGAGGGGGCCATTTTGGGATATGGGGCAAAAATCTGTTGGATGGTTTAATTAGGAATTGGTCTTGTTTTATGCAGGGGGTTGGACTAGATGATCTCATGAGGTCCCTTCCAACCCTGATATTCTATGAAAGGGGCTGTAGCCTATGAAAGCTTATGCTTAAATAAATTTGTTAGTCTCTAAGGTGCACAAGTACTCCTGTTCTTTTTGCAGATACAGACTAACACGGCTGCTACTCTGAAACCTTTAAAATAATTCTCACTAGTAGATGATGTCTAACTTCCTCACTTACTACTGGAATGGAAAGTATTTCATCATCCTACTTCTTTCCATATACAAAAGAGAAATATGTATTGAACATTTCTGCCTTTTTGCAACGTTATTAATAATTTCACTGTCTCTGTAATGGGATTACTGTACTCACTGCTGGATGGTGCTGCCTCCTGGTGGTAAGCTAAATCAGGCTGATGCCCCTTCCAGCAGTTATACTCTCTTAGTTTCTCCTCTGAAGCCCCTCTCTTGCTCTCAAGAGCCACAGCTGTCCTCTTTGTGACTCAGCCCTCCAGCCAGGTCACTATCGTGGTTTCCCTTTCTTGTGGGGAGGAAGGGTAAGATGAGGAGGAAGGTATCAAAGTTCCTGCTCTCCAGCAGTTTCAGGCAGTCTTCTTCACTGCCTCACAGTGCTACTCCTGCAGTGGCTGGCAGGGGAGCCCAGACCCACGCTCTACTCAGGGTTCCAGCTCAGGGACCTTCTACATAGCGGCCAAGATCCATTCCCTACAGCTTGCTGCCTTTCACTGAGCTGCTTCCATACCTCCTGGCTCTTCCCACTCCTACTGGGTTTGCCAGTATCTTCACTCCCTCCTCCCAGGGAGTAGCTTAGACAACTCATCTCTGCAGCCCCACCCCCTTTTCCCCAGGGAGTAACGACAGACTCCTTTACTGTCCCCTCTGCTTCCAGTTTCCTGTCTTTTGTGGAAGCCCCACCTCATAGGTGAGCTTCTCTCTTAATTAGCTGCCTCCAGCTGATCAGGCCCACCTGGCCTAATTCAGCTCTTGCAAGGCCAGTGTGGGGAGCACTCCTCATCACAATCTCTGTCTAATAATTGTCCTATACCATTGATATACTTTCTTTTGTTCCTAATATACTTTTCTTTAAAAAAAACCTCTTTTTTTGTCCATAGCCCTGCAAGCCATAGATGTCTGTAGCTTCCCTTATCAATTTTCTGCACTTCATAACTTCTAATTTATATCAACTGCTATCTGTACTTCTCCCATTTTCCATTTCTTCTATGTTGCTTTTTTTTAAAAAAAAACCTAATTGTTTCCTTCCCTTCTCCACTAAACGAGAATGGGCTTTTAACCAAATTTGTTCTCTTTCTTGACTATGGAACTGAAGCTTTTTGGCCATCTACTAAACTCTTCCTTAAAAATTCCCAATTTGCACTGTCATTTTTCTGTCTAAATTTTTTCTCCCAATCATTTTTGCTCATTTCCTCAACTTTGAGAAACTAGCGCTTTAGAAACATCAAGTATATATATCACTGATTGAGGGTATCCTCTATTTGCCTGTATTGAGTGTCATCAGGTCATGATCATTGGTTCCCGGACAATTACCAGCTTCCAGTCCAGTGATTAATTCATCTTTATCAATCATAAAGATGTCCAAAATAGAGTTATTCCATATTTGGTGCAATGTCTTTTTTTGTTAGAAAATTATGTATAATTTTTAAAAAGTCTAAAGATGTTTTACTACTGGCTACATGAAGCCTTCAACATTTGTCTCCCAAATTGAGGTCCCCTCTAATTGGAGCTTTTTCCCCCCACTTGTTGCTGGATTTAAACTGTATTGCATCTTTAGCCAGTCACCAAAAAAATTAAAAAGGAATTCCAGAAAAATATTAAAAACTCTCTTGAAGTCTGTCTTATCTACACTACATCCACAGCAGCCCAAATAAATGAAATTTTTAAAAGATCAGGAGCAAGTGATTTTTCAAATGTGTGTTTATAAACTATGGTTTGTGTGGATGGCGCCTAAAGAATCCTTTCAACACATCCCTCACATTAACTATAATATAGAACTACCTCCTCTGAGCCAGTTTGGATATGTTTTAAAGGCTGCCACACACATCTGTATGCATTTCAGGTCCCACTTGGACTGAATAAAATTGTTGTTTCAGAGCAGATGGAAAACTAGTTATACAGTCTGATTATGGTCTTTTCCCACTGTTAATGTCCTCAGTAATGTCACTTCTCAGCAATATAGCTGTAGCTAAACTCAGAAAAGCCAAATGTCATTAAAAACTACATTTCAATCTAGTTTGGGAAAGTACTTTTCATCATGTGAACTTTCAAGCTGCTGGGCTGATCAAAATGGGTGAAGTTTTACTTCGAGGTTGTGACATGAACTGAAAAAATCTGTTAAATTTTAAAAGTTAAGGATTGAGTCTCCATCCTAAACTTCAATATATACTAGTGACCACAAATAGACTCTTAGTGCCAGGTATTGTAAGAGTCGCTAAGATCACTCCTTGATATTATGCGCCATACTGTTTCTTTGAGACAAGGTGGGTGAGGTAGTATCTTTCACTGGACCAGCTTCTGTTGGTGACAATGACAATATTGCAAACATAGCTTTATACATTTTACAAAACATGTCCAAATACCAGAATGAACAACATCAAGTTTGAGCTCAAAAGAGAACTGAAAACTGATGCTTTACAAAAAATCCTCCGAATTAATAACCAAAGACATTTAAACAGGTCTTAATTTTTCTCCCAGAGCTTTGGACTTCTATGACAAATGTTAAGTTGAATTATTATCTGGTTATGAAGAATAAGACTATCCAACAAAACAGTGGTCTCCTCATTGTGGTGTTGTGTAACTTTTTTTATTTGCTATGTTTGTTCAAAATGAAGCTGCAGAACTAGAAGCTGTTTGTCTTCAGTGCTTTTGGCATATTAACATTAATGTGTAATCAATGTAATTGATTAATCATATCAATTATTTGTTAGATATGTACAAAGAGAATGTCTGTTAGATTTGTAGTATCCTTCTACTAATCAATGATAAATCTTCACTTTTGCTTTCCTGCCCAAATCTTTCTTTCCTAAAGGGAACGTGTTGAAAATACAAATCGTCCTGGAGAGATGCAAGTGACAATCCAAAACCTGATGCCAGAGACCGTGTATGTTTTCAGAGTTGTGGCTCAAAACAAACATGGCCCTGGAGAGAGCTCAGTACCACTAAAGGTGGCGACTCAGCCTGAAGGTAAGCCTTGAACATTTCTACCCCTTACTGACTTTCATTGACCTAGATCCAGACCTTTTCCCATAATAAGTTGCTATTTATGCTCTGATTGTACTTGCTGATCTTACTAGGCTGAATTTTTCAAGTCTGCCTCATATTATGATACTAAACTAGTCTGTATCATTTATATTTGGAAATATAAATTTAATATGGTAATATATGGATCCTTAAAAATTAAAATTAAATATTACAATTTCTTAATATAGTTGAATTAACATTCTATTTTGTCACAATATAGACTACTTCAGTTAACATGTCCAGATAAAAACTGAATTGAAAAAGGAGCTCTGTGGAGCTTGAAAGCTTGCCTCTTTCCCCAACAGAAGATGATCCCATAAAAGATATTACTTCACTCACCTTGTCCCTCTCATATCCTTGGACTAACACCGCTATAGTAACACTGAGTGTTAATCTGGAGTTGAGGTTAAGTAACTTAACCTTGTAATTGTTGGGATGTTATAATTGTCCCAAAAATATATGTTATAAACCCAGGAAATTCAGAGTTAAAGAGTAAACTTAAGAGAGTCAAACGTTTTATGTTACCCTCACAAAATTCCCTCTTAGTCTCACACTCTAGGGCAGGGGTTCTCCACTTTTTCTCTCTGAGGCCCCCCTCGACATGCTATAAAAACTCTAGGGCATGGCAGAGTCCTTAGGCATAGTTTGACTTCTATTTGGGGGAGGGGCAAGGGCTAGCAGAGCTTGAGCCAGCTCCTCATGGCAGAGTCTACAGAGGGAGCTCCACCTGCACTCCCAGCCCACCTCAGCAGGCAACCCAGCCTGTTTGGGTTAGGAGGGCCATGCAATCAAAAATTATAACTCAAAGTTGGGTCCATCTGGGAGATTTCAGTTTCTGTACAGTGTCATTGGCAGAGTAGTGAGGTCTGGTAGCTCTGTTCTTGGGGCTGTATCCTGGAGTTGGTTCACAAAGAACTTCCTTCTGGACCCCAGTTTATATAATGAAAATTGAGGCCTGCTTAGCTATATCTTAACCAATCATTATACTAAAATTGTACTAATCAATGCTAATATTTTGTAACAAAATTTTGTAACCAATCCTGTCCCATCACCTTAATTGATTTACACCTAGCAAAATTAATTATGTAACAGAAACAATCAAAGGATCAGACAGAGATCATACAGACAAACAGTAGAGAAGTGGGAACCATGACAAAACAATAAAGAAATGAGGATTTCACAACCACAACTATTGAGAAGTGATTTCTTGACAGACAGAATGCTATTAAACTAAGATTTCTTTAACCACCTTAAGATCTGTTTCTTTATCTGGTGACAGTGGGTGCCATTAGGACAGGGTGTCCTTCTTAACAGCCCGATATTACATTGTTTTAATGTAATTTAGATGGAATGTGAGGATGTGACTTCCTGCTTCTCAACTAATGGCTGTTGAGATGGCTGCAGATGAAGGCCTTAGGCTTTAGGCCTTGCAATATGTCTATAGACAAAGGTCTTCTTGTTACAGCTAAGATATGGAAACACATAGCTAAGGCACCCAAATCTTAGCTCCATCCTGCAGTGTTGCAGTGAATTAACCATACAGTTATGATTAGTTTAAAATTTTTGTAGTCCCAGATTAAAAAGAAGTTTCATTTCCCCCCTCATGTTAGAGCGGAGTTAAGGTTGTTTTGTTATAAAGAATAATAGGAAGAATAATTATTAATTCTTTATATATACACACACACAATATGGAAAGTTTGAAGAATCTGTTATTCTGTAACTCCATTCACGACAAAAATAATCTGACCCAGGAAACTAAACTTCGTAAAGGAGCCATTTCAAATTATTTTTACTCATAAATTAATTTGTAGATGGAAATAAATGCTGTAATTTTGGGGAGGGATACATGGTATTCATCATATGAAAAAGAGTGGGTGAATCCCTACTTCAGGTGCAAAATTCAGCTCAGCCTTAACTATAGAACCAACCAACCAATGTTCCATAATAAAATGCTGCAAGTGTATTATGTACAATACTGGCCTGTATATACATGGAAATGTTCACTTTTAAGGTATTGTATACTTAATCTAGTATACTGTGGAAGTGTGGTTTACTTTTCATGTAACTTATTTTCATGGATTCTGGCATATACAGAGTGATATACACAGGACTGGTAGAAGGATATTTCGTGCCCTAGACAAAACTTCCACCTTGCGTCATGCCCCGTCCCAGTCCGGGGAGCCCTGTGGCAGCTCCCCACCCCACCATTCCATTACCCGCTCTCCTGCCCCTCTGTTGGAGTTGCCGGCAAGAAGGAACTGAGAGGGCATAGGGCCGGCAGCGCCTGATATACCACTGCATGAGCATGGCAGTGATATACCACTCCAGAGGGGCCACAGCCAACCCTACAGATACTGCTAAGGCAAAAGTCTCTGACACATGTGCACGTGGGCACACACACACCTAGAATAGAATGGACACAAGCAACACATCTTATTATGCACTTGGCAAGCTTGTGATGACATTGGCTTTGGCAGAGCAGTGCTGCAAGACTACAGACTCCAAGCCCACCTCCATGGACACTGCTTGTGAGCCATCTAGAATGGAATCAACATGAGCAAGCACTCAAAGAAGAAAAAATAGTTACCTACCTTTCATACTGTTGTTCTTCGAGATGTGTTGCTCATGTCCATTCCATTACCCCCCCTCCTGCCACTCTTGGAGTTGTCAGCAAGAAGGAACAGAGGGTATAGGGCTGGCGGCACCTGATATGCTGATGCATGAGCGGGGCATTCAAGGGGGGTACCACAGCCGGCCCTCCAGATGCCACTAAGTCAAACATCTCACAACTGCCTATGTGGGCTTACACAAACCTAGAATGGAATGGACATAAGCAGTGCATCTCGAAGAACAACGATTATGAAAAGATGGGTAACTGTTTATCTGTTTAACTATTTAAATCTGTATTTTTTAAGAATGGGATACGATTGCCAATCATAAAGATAATAAAGAGCACTTTTCAATTCTGAAAGCCACGAGTTTCTCCCTGAAGTGTAATCTTTATTCTGGAAGGTGATAAGAGTGAAAACTTGCTGTCCAGACCAGAATTTTCAGGGGTACTTGTGATATTTCCAGTTGTGTTAAGCTTTTGAGGGTCTGGAAGTTAATGAGCTGTGTCTACCAACAATGGCTAGGCATATTAAAATATCAGTAACTGTACACAATTCATGAGAGAACAGACAGGTGCTCAGAATGTTGCCTATTTTTGTCATGCTGTTTGAAATGTAGTTTTATTGCCTCTTTTTCAAGTGTTGAGCGCTTGCAGCTCCCCTCTTCCTCGGAGGGAGATGGGGTTATTCCAACAGCTCTGAAAATCAGGCCATTAATTTTTATCTGTTATGACTCCATGAAGATCTTTCTGATCCCATCAACCCTTAGTTTCTATAAATATGATTACAGAGTTCTGTAATATCTCTGTTCTGTACCGCTTGTTCCTATATTCCACACATAATTGCCTCAGCTGAGCATAGAAAGTGCAAATACTTTGAATGTGCACTGTACAAAGACTGCTAGATCAACATAATTACTTAAGCATGTATTTTTCATCCCTTTTAAAGTGTATGGAAGTAGTTTACAAATGTTAAAGCATTTATTGTAAATGTAAGTGCCTTTGCAGATTTCTACCTCAGATATAAAATTTCCACAGTGACACAAAGAATGGAATAATTTTTATTTGTTTTGGAGGAAGAGAGGGAAGAAAGTATTAGTGTCAGAGATTCTTTGATTTTACTCCATCTGTTATACCAGCTGGGCTGATATTTCTGTGTTCTTCAAAGCGAGTTCTATTTTGGCATGAATGGAGACAGGTACATTCAGAATATATCTTTGAATGCAATATAAAGAGCTCCAACATATAATGTACCTTTGCAGAAGAACTCCTTTTGAAATCAGAAGTTGCTCTGTAGTCTGCCGGGTTTGCAAATAATGAGATTAAAAAATGAGGTTTTCTATCATGTGAGACAATACCATATCTCTCAGTCTGCTAGTTAGTGAAATGGAGTTCAGGTGTTCTGAAACTGAGGTATGTGGCAGAGGGTGGAAAATTACTAGAATGTATTATTTCTCCTTTACACCAGTTTTATGCTTATGTGGCTCCTTTGATGTCAGGGAAGTGACATCCATATAAAATTGGCATAATAGAGTGGAGTTTGATTCAATGTTAGTAGAATGTGCCTAAAAGTCTATGCACAATATATAGGGATAAGTTTGCAGAAGGGTGGATTCCCATTGCCGACACAACTTGTGCCGGCAAAATGTACAATAATATTAATGGGTTTGTTCAGTTATCCAGAATACTCATTTTTAAGGAGGATTTCAGGGTTGATTGCATTTTGGGTTTGCCTCAGTACATTAAGCAATGTCAAATGTAATAGTTAAGTTTGATGAATTTACACTAGTTTCATGTTTACATTCCAGTTCAACTTCCTGGTCCAGCACCGAACATTCGAGCATATGCTAATTCACCCACTTCAATCACTGTCACATGGGACACACCATTGTCGGGCAATGGTGAAATTCAGAACTACAAGCTGTATTACATGGAAAAGGGGACGGATAATGAACAGGTATGATACCTATATCTCTCTGGACAGAATATAATGCCAGTTTAACTTTGGTCATACAGCCATATACCCAGTAACAATACTTCATAGTTATAACACTTTTCCTCTGAGTTTCTCAAAACATTCTGCCAATCATTTGACTGGCAGTTTGGATAATGCCAGCATGTTAAGGCTTAAACAATGGAACTATATAAACTGAATGTCCCTCTGAAAAGAGGAACTGAGTTTTATAGTATTATAGGGTTCATGAAATATGAACAGGATGGAATTAAGGCAATATTCTATGTTCTAGTTCATCTAATTTAGCAACAAACTGATACATGACTTGTTCAGGCCTGATCTACACGTAAAAGTTGCACGAGTTGAACTAAAACTAGTTTAAAAACAAACTGGTTAAACGGATGTAAACTCCTATGAATTTTCTTATCAGTTTACACTGATTTGTGCTAGTTTAGCTTTTACCAAGGCAAGATGAATCGACATCCAATTACATATCAGTATGTGTTTTCATACTGGAGTTTGCATTGTTTTAACCAAATTGCTCATTTTAAACTGATTTTACGTAAGCTGCATCAGCCTTTACATAGACAAGGCCCCTAGTTAGCAAGCTTGTATGAAGAAATATTTATGAAACTACAAGGTTGGGTCTGAGTGGGTACTCAGAAAGTTTAAAGGAGACCTAAATACAAAAAGCCTCTCTGGGTTTTGGATTTGTTTCAGCAGTTCTGGTTTAACCACAATAACAATAACTTAACAGAAGTCTCTGACTTCATTCCCTCCACAAAGCTTACATGTATCTCATGTCTAATTCACTCCCACGTGAGAGTGTCTTCCTGAACTGACTGAGTCCTTATTGGGAATTATTATGAAATGCATCTCCAGGCTATTTGTCCCACAGAGCCCTTCTCTAAGGGCCACCACTGCAGTGGGAAACATCAGGGATGCAGTCATCTCTAGAGGGCACCAAAAGGCTCATGCACCATCAGAAAAGAATGTGTCCTGGGAATATTAAGAGCCAAGTCATTGAGCTTGCTAAGACGTAGTGGAAACAGTGAGGATCTTAAATTTAGCAATATTAACTCAGACTATGTCAAGTGGACTTTGTAAGTTTATAGACAGATTCATTCCTCTTTTCTGAGAGATGGAAACAGCTAATTTAAATTGGTGGCTTTAATGTGATCGCTAATCTTTCCATTGCTTGAGTTCGGCGACTAGTATTTTGGAGGAAGTGAGTGGGATCCTTTTATGTGACTAAGCTTTGTTGACTCAATAGATTGTGACTTTAATGGAAAAAGCAACAATGCTGCTGCTGTAGCTGATTGTGAGTTAGGTTGCAGGCTTGTCGGTGTGAGTAAGACAGCCATAGATAGCCAAGAAAGCTATAGAAAGCCATTTGTTAATTTTTGTGTATGTCTGTAACTCACGCTGGAGTAGTAGCTGAGCACTCCAGGTGAGCAGGGTCACTGCATTGGTTAGGTTTGGCCCAGCTGCCACTCCATCATGATAAGGCAGGGGTCAAGCCTGAGCAGCACTGTGACCCAGCACACCAGGTTGCAGCGCTTACCCGGAGCCAGGCCTGTTAGCATGTCAGCATTGCTTGCATTGTATCTTTTTTTTTTGTGAACAGGATGTTGATGTTGGAGGTCATTCCTACACCATTAATGGATTAAAGAAATATACCGAGTACAGCTTCCGAGTTGTAGCCTACAATAAACACGGTCCTGGAGTCTCTACACAAGATGTTGTTGTGCAAACTCTGTCAGATGGTGAGTTGCTTTATTCCAGTTTTCTTGTGGAAATCATTTGGCTATCTCTTCCGATTAAATGGATTTTTAGCTGAATAGAGCTTCAAGAGTTTCTTGCGAGACATTGCCCTGTATCATGATCTGGTTGAGGAATGTGCTCATGCTTGCTGAATGGATAGATCTCTTTGAGATTGTTGGAAGTGGGTGGAAGATATATATAGCATAAGATCTACTTAGCTGAACAAGTACTATACCTGCAAAAGCATCTGCATTTCTAATAGTCATGAAATTATTTCCCTAATTTTCACATCATGGGCTAATGTTTGTGCAATATATCTAGATCAGAAACAGAGAGAGAATACTACTGAAGCCGGTAACTCTAGATTTTTTAAATTTTTTTTCAGTTTCTGTAATTTACTGTATATAAGCAGATTTTTCAAGTTCAGAGTTGTCATTTTAAGTGTTCATAGGTTGAGATCTTGTATAATAAACATCAACCCCAGAATAAATACTTGCGTTGGAATGATTAAGTCCTAGTCTTAAATTTAAAAGATGCTTCTTTGTAGTGGCACATACAGCACAGCTATGATAAATTCATGATTTCTTTGATGTTTCATATTTGTTCTTACATTTTCCCATTTTTTCTTCTCCTTTTTTCCCTTCAATAATTCACGTTCTAAGTTTGCTAGCTGATGGCGAAAAACACTGTGTATTTTAGATCTGGTTTCCATGTGGGTATTGTTAAATCAGTAGTATTTATTGCTAAAAGCAGGCAATTGCTAGATTATTTCAGGCAAGCCAATTGGGAAGGGAAGTAAGTAAACTTGGCTATATTTAAAAAATTATAGAATGGCTACTATTAACACTGGCTTTGACATGTAATGCTTAGCTCTGAAATACTTATTCATTCTTTACTGACCTTCAGATAATTCTTCCCTTTTTCATGTTTTCCCCCCACTATTTGCAAGCAGGCTCCACTTGCAGAAAATTTTCAGTTTTTGTTTTCTTCTTAATCTGTTTTCGTCTTTGTGAAAGAGTGCAGGGTTTAATCCTCACCTGTGCTGAGCTCACATTCAGGGAGAAGCCTGCCCTTCTGCCTCCCCCATGCTGAGTCTAGGCAGTCCCCAGCGTAAATTACGGTAGCCATAGAAGGGCTTTCAATTGATGCTGTCTGAAATGGTTCCTTAGGAACTATTCTGCCAGCTAAGTGTCACCAGAGTTCAGCATGCTCTGATCCCAGCCTATGTAGTCTTGTTATGCTGCAGCCTCACCTTAGCCTCTTACTAAGGCTCTTTGCTTCTATGCCAGGAGAAGATTCAGCTATCCCTTTGGGATAACTTTACGTTAGTTTTGCACCACTGAATCAGTGCAGAGGGGACATAACAGGGTCTATATCCTTTGCTTCATTTTCTCACAGCCTAATTGTAAATGCCATTATACCAAAGTTGCTACCGTTTATCTAAACAGTTTAACAAAGAATTTCTCATTTTCCACCACTAAACAGACCAGAGCTGCTTTGTATCCAGTTTTCCTTTGGCAGGATTTCATGATATAAAGAATAGGGCCAAAATTTCAAATTTGGGTGCCCAGAATTAGGAACCTAAGTAAATGTCTTGATTTTAAAAGATGCTGGGCAACCATTTCTTCTAGTGTTGTTAGTGGGAGATGCAGATGCTCAGAAATGTTGAATATCAGACCTCTTTTATTCAGGTGCTTAATAATAGGCACTCAGGTTAAAAAAACAGAACCTCTGCCAACTAGATATATATAGCATAAGATCTACTTAGCTGAACAATTGCTGTGTATCATAAAGTATTCATGGTAGAGCTATTTAATCAGTATATAAAATATGGTCTAAGACAAGAGATCTTGAGATTTGACTCCTATGCAATGGACCAATATCGGAGGGGCGGGGTGAATTCTATTACCTACAGAGTTTTGGAGGAGTAATTTTTTAAAACATTTCTAGTCCCCAGTGCTGCACCCCAGAATCTGTCGCTGGAAGTGCGGAATTCCAAGGTAAGACTCTGTTAATTTGCCATTTTTGATAGGTGGATGAGTAGTAGATGGAGCCCAGGTAGACCAAAATTTCAAGCCCTCTTAAACTCTTCCTTCAAATCCTCCTATCCCTCAAGCAGGCTTTGACACGTCTGCCTCTCCCCGATAGACTGTCCCTCTCCAGATTACAGGGCCTGATAGGCTTAGTCCAGATCAGTCCTGTACTATTTCCCCAAGTACTCAGGCTCAGCGGAGGCTTTTTCTTTCCATGTGCATCACCTGATTTCTCCAACCTACATGTCCTTCGTTTCCAACGTCTTGGATAACTTTAGCAGTTTTGGTACAGCTCAAGACTCACTCTGGGAGATAGAGCTTGCTGTCTTCCATTCATTTGTATATCTTCTAACAAACTAGAGGAATTATGTGTTTGGAGCAGCACAAGCTCCATTTTGGGTTAGAAGTACACGTAACTAAATGGCAATGCACTAGGGCTGAGCACAGAGGCTCCGTACTACAGAACAGAAGAGTTTAGATCAAGTGCAAAAGCCCAAAGTAACACGACTGGATTGTGTTCCCAGTGATTAACTACTGCCTTGTGCATCTGATTTCTAATAATTTCATATATATGTGTGTAAACATATGTGCATATAAACATTATTATCGGATAGCCTTCTGGGTACTTTAAAATAGAGAACAAATGTGCACGTTTGTTTTTATTTTAGGCACAAAGATTTTACAATTTGAGTATTTTTATAGATTAATTAAAAATTCTATCCTGAACGTCCCCTGTTCTACTGTTTGTATTCTTTTTTCGCCTGCAACAATACTTAAAGCAAGATAGTAATACACGGAGCATTAGGAAGAAAGCAGTTTGATTGGCTTGATCGAAGGCAGTGATTTATAATGCATTTTACCTTTCACAGAGCATCATGATACATTGGCAACCCCCTCCTGCAGGAACACACAATGGTCAAATCATCGGCTACAAAATTCGCTACCGTAAAGCATCTCGTAAGAGTGAGGTAACCGAGAGCATTGGTGGGACACAACTTTTTCAGCTAATTGAAGGTAAGCTATTTTACATCACTTAGTCAAACTGAAAAAAGTCACAATTATTCCCAGGCTCCTATTATCAGAAGCTGAGTAGGTCCTGATTGTTTCTGGGAATGGCAGGTTTGGAAGCAAGGTTCTACACACTCCTAGTCTGTACAGGTGACCTGAAAATGGGCTTTACGTGATCTAATTGTGGTATGTTTGGAGGCAGCGTGGGACATCAGGTAGGACAGGACTGAGGTCATGACCTGCGTTCTATTCCTAATTCTGCCAATGGATTGCTTTGTGTACTGGATAAGTCCTTTAAATCCTCTGTACCTCAGTTTCCTTATCTGCAAAGTGGAACCTTTGTAAAGGATTTTGAGATCCTTGGTTGAAAAGTGGTAATGTAAGTTTTATATTGTTGATAGTAGAATTGTACTTAATACGTCATATAATAAAAGTAATCAGGACAGTCAACACATAAGTGAATCTAAATGTGTTTTGTTCATTTTTTAATCTCTAAAATCACAACTAGCCAGCCACTGTTTTTGCTATATGGGATAAAATAATTAGAGCCCTGCAAATCTGTAGACATCCACTTTATATCTCCTGGCTCACAGTCTTTTTATCATGGCTAGCTGTGGCCTGATTGAGGCGTGGCCCAGCTGTGGCTGCTTCCCCAGTCAGCCTACTCTGTTAGCTCCCCAGGGCTGTTTTAATCCCGTTAGAGCGGAGTGGGGTGACGGACCCACTACAGCAGTGGTTCTCAAACTGGGGGTCGCAGGGCGATTCCAGGGGGGTCACGAGCTCCCGACGACTTTGGCAGCATTTCAGTGGCAGCTCCAAACACTGGAGAGTGTCCACCGAAAAGCCACTGAAGTGAAAGCTTCCACTGTCGATGGCAGTTCATCGGACACAGAGAGGAATGCTGCATCCGCCAAATTGAACGCTTCCGCTTTCAACGGCATTTCGGCAGACACACAGCGCTCCTCTCTGTGTCCGCCGAAATACTGCCGAAAGTGGAAGTGTTCAATTCGGCGGCATTTCGGCAGACATACCCCCGGGGCGTGACAGGACGCGGCCTCTGAAAAAGGGGGTGCTGAACAACAGCGTTTGAGAACTGCTGTGCTACAGGAACTGATTCGAAATTGTTTATAAACAAAACTGAAATAGAGTGTTCTGAATAGCGCAAATACAAAAATACAAGAAATAAATTCTAAACATTTATTATAATAAGCTAAAATGTGAATAATGAAGGTGATTTTGAATTGATTTTTAACTCTAGTGTTCGTTTAAAAATTAGTTGATCTGTGAAACTAATATTACTTTAATTGTACCACAAAGCTTTTACACTCGGAGGATTTTTAAGTTTTGGTTTTTGTTTTGTCCGTGGATCATTTCCTCCAAGATGTTACATTCTTCTTCAAGTGATTGCTCACGTGTATTCCACAGTAGGTGTGCGTGCTCGCCACATGCACCCAGTGCCGGAAAGTTTTTCCCTTAGCAGTACCTGCAGGAAGAGCGCCCCCGCGTGACTCCTGGGTGGCACCGAGCCTCGTGGCCGGGACACTGATACCAGTGGGCACAGTAGCCCACAACAGAGCCCCTTGTGGGGCTGTGGCCGGGGCCTCGGCAGCCTCCCTCTCCAGGCCTCCGTGTAAGTCGTCAGTGGGACGCTTGCTTGTCTTCGGTGTCGTGCCTGGAGGCCGACCAAGTGGTGGACCCTCCGGTGCCTCCCAGACACCCAGAGCTCGGTGCCAACCTCCTCACCCTCCCAGGAAGTGGCGATGGCGGCCCCACCCCCTTTGGTCTCGCATGAGGATTTTCGGGCCAACCAGAACCTCCTCAAAAGGGTAGCCTCCAACCTTTACCTCCAAGCTGAGGAGGTAGAGGAGCCCTCTGACTCATTGTTCAACGTATTGTCCTCTTCTACCTCGAGCAGGGTGGCCTTGCCCCTCCATGGCAAAGATCTCACGTGCCCTGTGGCAAATGCCAGCCTCGTTGGCTCCCATATCTAAGAAAGCGGAGCGCAAGTACTTTGTACCGGCAAAGGGGCATGAGTACTTGTGTTCCCACCCAGTGCCCAACTTCCTGGTGGTTGAGTCAGTCAGTCACATTGAGTGGAGGGCCAGCCACCCCCTACCCCAAAGAATAGGACTCAAGGAGACTGGACTCGTTCGGCAAAAAGATTTATTCGACCTCCAATTTTAGCTGCGGTTGGTGAACCACCAAGTTTTGCTGGTCAGATACAAGTTCAACTTGTGGGACTCTCTGCCAAAGTTTGAGGCTTCCCTCCAGGCGTGTGACAGGAAGGCGTTCCAGGCGCTGGTGGAGGAGGGCACTGTGGCCACCAGGGCTTCCCTGCAGGTGGCATCCGATGCAGCCAACACAGCAGCAAGGTACATGGCATCTGCCGTCTCCATGCAAAGGACATTGTGGCTCTTGCTGTCTGGCCTGTCCAGTGAGGCTCAGGCCACCATCCGGGACCTCCCATTCAACGGCAAGGCGCTGTTTGCAGAGCAGACAGATACTAAGCTGCATGGCATGAAGCACTCTTGCACAGCCCTCCAAACTTTGGGTCTCTATGTCCCGCCTCTGGCTAAACCCAAGTTTAAGCTGCAGGAGGCCCCCATGCAGCTCGCTCAGCAAAATTTTGAGGCCTGCTGCGGCTTAAACTCACATCCTATAAGGAGTTGCGAGACTATAAAAGGCATTCCCCATAAGCAGTCATGACCAACCCCACAGCCTGAGTCCTCTAAGGGCAGACAGGCAGGGAAGAATCGGTTTTGACAGGAAGCTCGAGGGTGCCCTACCAGTGCCGCTCAGGGATCCACCCTCATTAAAGCTCCCCTTTTCCAACCTGGTGTGTGCTTTCCTACCGGAGTGGTCGCGACTGACCTCGGACCAGTGGGTCCTCAACACCATCTCCAGAGAGTATACCCTCCAGTTCGCTTCCTCTCCGCCCAAACATTCTCCGTCCCTGTTCTGTCTGAGGGCCCCGTCACAAGAAGCCCTGCACAAGCAGGAGATGGGGTGGCTTGTGGGCCTAGGAGAAGTGGAAGTGGTACCCGAAGAGATTAAGGGCAAGGGGTTCTACTCCCACTATTTCCTTACCCCGAAGGCCAAAGGGGGACTCAGGCCCATTCTGGACCTGCTGAATCTCAGTCGCTTCATGGTGAAGCTGAAGTTCCACATGGTCTCCCTAGCCTACATTATCCCCTCTCTAGATCCCGGGGAGTGGTACACTGCCCTCGACCTTCAGGACGTGTACTTCCATATCCACATATTCAAGGGACACAGATGGTTCCTCTGGTTTGTGGTGGGTTGGGAACATTACCAATTTGTGGTCCTTCCGTTGGCCTGTCCACTGCCCCTAGGGTGTTTACCAAATATATGTCAGTAGTTGCAGCCTATCTCAGGCGCAAGGGGGTACAGATTTTTCCCTACCTGGATGATTGGCTGGTGAAGGGCAGCTTCTGGTTGCCGGTGAGGGGCCACGTGATGTTATTCCTGTCCACGTGCACCACCCTGGACCTCTTGGTAAACAGTTGAAAGTCCACATTAGTCCCAGTACGAGACAGAGTTTTTCTGGGCCCTCCTAGACTCCTTGTTGGCCACAGCCTCCCTCCCAAGGGACAGGTTCGAGACCTTAAAGGGACTCATCATTATGGTGACGAGGTTCCTGACGACCACAGCCAGGGCATGCCTACAGCTCCTGGGCCACATGTCTGCGTGCATGTATGTGGTCCGCCAGGCCAGGCTCCGAATGAGGCCTCTTCAGCTCTGGCTGGCCTCGAAATTCTCCCATGCCAGGGACAGGATGGACAGGGTCCTCACCATCCCCGACTCGGTCATTGCCTCCCTAAAGTGGTGGTCCTCCCCCAAGAACATGCTCCGAGGGGTCCTATTTAGGGACAGGGCCTCATCTTTGGAGCTGGTGTCCGATGCCTTGGACCTGTGTTGGGGTGCCCATGTGGGAAGCTTTCGGACCAAAGTTCTGTGGTCGGCCCAGGACTTGACCCTACACATAAACGTCAAGGAGCTGTGGGCAGTACGCCTGGCGTGCATGGCCTTTTGCTCACGTTTGAAGGGGAAGATGGTCCGGGTCCTCATGAACAACATGGCCTCGATGTTCTACATCAACAGGCAAGGCGGGGCTTGATCTTCTGCCCTCTGCCACGAAGCCCTCAGACTGTGGGACTCCTGTATAGCCCATGACATCTCCCTAAGGGTCTTCCACCTACTAGGCACCTGCAATGAGCGGGCAGATCTCCTGAGCAGGGATTTCTCCTCCCAGCACGAGTGGTCTCTCCACCCAGAAGTGGTTCACCAGCTCATCCAAGCGTGGGGAACTCCCCAGGTGGACTTGTTCGCAACCTGGCAGAACTGGCGTTGCCCTCGCATCTGTTCCAGTGGGGGTCTGGGGAAGGGAGTCATTTCAGATGCTTTCCTCCTGTCATGGTCGGACTGGTTTCTCTATGCTTTTCCCCCGTTTCCTCTGATCAGCAAGGTGGTGCAAAAAATAAAGATGGACAAGGCCAGGGTCCTGCTGATTGCCCCATTGTGGCCCAGATTGCATTGGTATGGGACCCTCACAAGCCCGACAGTCACCTGGCTGCGGCTGTTGCCGCCTCGCCTGGACCTGCTTTTACAGAACCTGGGCTACCTCCTCCACCCCAGCCTAGCAGCCCTCCATCTCACGGCATAGCTGCTCAGTGGTTAGGTAGGGAGGAAATGACATGCTTGGAAGGGGTCCAGCATGTCCTCTTGGAGAGCAGGCAGCCCTCCACATGCCGTGCCTATTCGGCGAAGTGGGCACAGTTCTCCTCATGGGCAGGGGAGAAGAGGGTCTCCCTGGTGGCTGCCCCGATCCAGCTGATCCTGAACTACCTCCTGCACCTTAGATCCCAGGACCTAGTGACCTCATCCATCAGGGTGCACCTCACAACCATCTCAGCCTTCCACTTGCTGGTGCAGGGCCACACGGTGTTTCCCATGCCCTGACAGGCCAGTTTCTCAAAGGACTGGACCGTCTCTTCTCGTGTGTTCGGCCCCCAGTTCCGCAATGGGACCTGAATCTAGTATTCTGCATTATGGGGCCCCCGTTTGAACCCCTGGCCACATGCTCATGGTTCCACCTCTCATGGAAGGTGGCCTTCCTGGTAGCGATCACATCGACTAGGCGGGTCTCAGAGCTTAGGGCCCTGACATCTGAGCCCCCATACACGGTTTTTCATAAAGACAAGATCCAGCCCTGGCCACACCCTGCATTCCTCCCGAAGGTGGTCTCCGCCTTCCATATGGGCCAGGACATCATCTTGCCAGTCCTCTGTCCCAAGCCACATGCGTCTAGTGAGGAATGCCACCTCCACACCCTCGATGTGCGTGGGGCTCTGGCTTTCTACCTTGAGCGGACCAAACCATTCAGGAAATCCTCACAGCTGTTCGTGTCCTCGGGCGAACGCATGAAAGGCCTGCCAATCTCCACGCAGCGACTCTCCAACTAGATCACTTCATGCATCCATACCTGTTATGACCTGATGGGTGTCCCCCCGCCTCCGCTGATTGTGAAGACACACTCAACCTGAGTGCAGGCCTTGTCGGCAGCCTTCTTGGCCCATGTCCCTATCCAGGACATTTGTAGGGCTGCTATCTGGTCTTCAGTTCACACATTCACCTCGCATTACGCGACTGTCTCCCAAACCAGGGATGAGCCGGGTTTGGCAGGGCTGTCCTCCGTCCTGGGAACTTGTGAACTGCTACCCACCTCCAACAGATAGAGCTTGGAATCACCTACTGTGGAATACACATGAGCAATCACTCGAAGAAGAAAAGGCAGTTACCTTTTGTAACTGGTGTTCTTCGAGATGTTGCTCATGTTTATTCCACATCCCACCCTCCTTCCCCTCTGTCACAGTGGTCTGACAAGAAGAAACTGAGGGTAGGGGAGCTCATAGCGCCCCTTCTAGCGCGCCAGGGCGGAGCAACTCCAGGGGTGGCGGGGGGATGCTCCCCCTATGGGTAGTGCTAAGGGAAAAATTTTCCGGCACCGGTGCATGTAGTGAGCATGCACTCCTACTGTGGAATATACATGAGCAACACATCTCGAAGAACACCAGTTACGAAAGGTAATTGTCATTTATCCTTTGAATCCTGGGTTTTTTAAGGCTCTTTGGATATCATCCGGCCCTGCGAGTTAGGCATAATTTTTTTTACATCCTGGTTAATTCACAACCTGGTTAACCCAGTCCTGGATAATCGAGAGTCTACTGTAATTCAGTATCTTGTCGGTGACACTGATCTGTACCAGATGTTTCAGAGGAAGATGCAAGAAATCCCATAATAGACAAGTATGAAATAATTGCCCACAGAGGAAGTGTTTTTTCAAACCATGTCAGTAAAGGTTTATGTTCTTTATTTCAAATACTTTAAATGGCACAGTGGTGGGTTTTGGAGGTAACTGTGAATGCTCTTGTTCATATGTATGTTTGATAAAGGTATTTATTAACTATTACAGTGTATCTTCCCATTGCTTTGGTTATAGCTTGTAGATGTTTATCTAGGAAGAATAATTCACTTTCAACATACTTTGATCACTCAATAGCTGGCACTAAATGCAGAAGGTTAGTTATAGAAATGTGGAGGTTTCTGTTGTGCAGACAAAGGGATACTAGCATGAAAAGCAGAGTCTTTCATTTATCAGCTGGCTATATATGTTGCAAACTACATTCATGCTGTTCTGCCAGTGACCTACAGGGAAGGTCTCCAGAGTGCCATAGTCCTGGGTGTCTGCTGTCACAGTCTGGCTGTTACACAATAATTTGTGTCAATTTCACTTACTGGAATCTCACTGCAAGTAGTGCTGATTTCCATTCCTGACCTCAGGTTATGCTTAACAACAGTCTCAAGGGTGAAATGCCAAAACATAATGCACTTAACTCACTGGCTCTGTTTCAGGCTTGACCGAAACAATGTCACAACAGCCCCTACAGAGTGTGAATCCACTCATTTAGCTTTGCGTTAACAAGCTCTTACTGTCAAAGTCTGATGGTGAGATTCTTGCTGTTTTAATTAGAAATTGTGATTCTTTGATCAGTATTAGAGCTCCCTTTTTAGCAACTTGTATATTGTTTTTATATTAGGTCTTGAGCGAGGTACAGAATACAGTTTCCGTGTGGCTGCCTTAACAAGCAATGGTACAGGACCAGCTACTGATTGGATATCAGCAGAAACTTTTGAGAGTGATCTAGATGGTAAGGACCATAAGCATGTTTCTGACTTTAAAGACCTCAAAATTCATGGACCAGGGTAACTACAAAATCTTGGTCAGTACAGTTGGTTGAATATTTTCAATAAATAAAACACAGTTCATTAAGCAAGAAACCCTGCAGGCAGGAGCCAGAGCCAGCAGAACTAGTGGAATTGATTTTGTGTGTATGAATCTAGTAGTAATCCATCTTGTCTTTTATTTGAATATTTAACATCTGCCACTGGAGGTTCCACAGATGGAGAAAGTAATGTAAATAAAAAGCAGCTATTTTTCCTTTACTTTCAAGCAATTTAATTATAGGTGCAGACATATATATTAAGTTCGTTTAGTTACTTATTTTTCAATTTACAAAGGTGGTAAAAACCCTTCATTAAAATTACTTTGGTGCCGTACTTCTGATAGTGCTGTGGAAATCCATCTGAACTCAGCTACATAGTTTTGATCAATTTGATTGGATCCTGATTGTTTGCTCTGTTCAGACACTTAATGTGGATTCCACAGGTGCTCATTTCTGATGAGGTTTCAGCAGTAAGATTCCATGCAGTGGGTCATAACTAGACCACTGAGGTGATGAAGGTTTATAAGAGTATTAAACATTAGCCACATAGTCACACTGTCTGTGTACTTGCTTTGGTAAGTAAAGAGGGCTTATAGATTTAAAGAGGGACTACTAACCTTGAGTCCACTGGACAAATCACAAGTGATTTATGTAGCAAATATAACTTCTTATTGACAGTTGTTAAAGCTATAAATTTATTTACTTATTACTTATTTACTTATTAATTAAATTAATAGTAATTTATTTACTACAGTGAAGTCATCATCTTTTTGCTATGTCATCCGTGTGTTGTCATGGAAATATTTTGATGCCAAAAGGTTAGCAGTGTGAGGATGGAGTGGGGTAAATCCTTTATTTTAAGCAAATTTTGGAAAACTGCAAAGCGGCAAGGAGAATAAAAGCCAGAAAGTTAAATGTATTTGTCTCTGTAGGTAATATTTTGCTCCAGTATAAAAGTTATCCTTTAAGAAAAGTATTAGAAGTATGAATTTCTGTATATATTAGAAAATAAAATTAGGTTAATTTTAGTCTACTCTATAGGGGGGTTGTGGTTTTTTTGTTGTTGTTTTTTGGGTTTTTTGGTTATAACAAGACCTGCCTCTTTGGTAGTTAAAATTACCATATTAGGATTTTCAGTGTTCATTTATCTTTCACTTTCTGCTGCAATGCACACATAAATAACTGGAATGTTATTGCACTTTGCAGCCATTGTTTTTGAGCACTAACAGAGAAAAAATGTAAGTGGGGTTTCTTAAAAATATTAGTGTTGCTTTGTGGCAGCAGAAGGAGTTAAATTGGGTCTGACAAGCTTGTAAGAATACTTGATTTCATGATTTTTGTTAATGAGAAATTCCTTAAATTGCATTTTTCTTTTTGTAACAGAAACTCGTGTTCCTGAAGTTCCAAGCTCTCTACATGTTCGTCCACTTGTTACAAGTATTGTAGTGAGCTGGACTCCTCCTGAAAACCAGAACATTGTGGTAAGAGGATATGCTATAGGGTATGGCATTGGCAGTCCTCATGCACAGACTATCAAAGTGGACTACAAACAACGCTATTATACCATTGAGAACTTGGGTGAGGAAAATTCACTAACATTGTTTTCTGAATTTGAACTCTGATTTGTACTGGTATTTTCCAAGTCACAGCTTTAAAAAACCAAAGAACTGTGCTCTTCAAAGATTCATCCATTATGAAGTGTAGCATGGCGGGCACTCACCTCCACGGCGGCTCCTGCTGGCAGTCCAGGAATTAGCTCAGTTCCAGTCTTGGCGCACTGCCCCTACCAGTGCCTGCTTCCTCCTGATCTCCACCACTTATAGCACTTCAGACCACACATCCCTCCCAGACCCCAGTTCCCCTTACCTTGGGGTGCTGCCTCACAGCAGTGCCGCCACACTCTGGGTCTCCCCTCCCTGGGGAACCCCAGTCCCCTAAGCCCACCTCACCTCAGTGATCCACTGCCAGTTCTCATCTAGCCCCTTCCCTCAGGGGCAAACTGCAGTCTGAAGTGTCCCTTCATCATTGGCAAGGGGGTTTGGACTTGCTGCCTTTCTAGCCCCAGATGCCTCCCTGCAACCCTAGTACCTCCCCTGGCCTTTAGCAAGGCCTCAGCTTGAGGACTCACCAGCCCAGAGCTCCTCAGCTCTGCCTGCCTTTCCCCAGCCCTGCTCTGTCCCAGATAGCCTGCTTGCTCTACCAGGCAACCTGGTCCTCTATGCTCCTCAGCTGGAACAAAAGTCTTCTCTCACTCCCTCAGCCTGCCCTCTTCTCAGGGCCAGCTGTGCCCTAACTGGGTACAACCGCACCTGTGGCTGACTACCCAACCAGGCTCCCTTGGCTGCTTTTAACTCAGAGCGGGGTGACTGCCCTGCTACATGAAAATTCAACATTGAGGTTCCAAACTTGACTGAAATTTGTCATAATTTCCTGTTAAAAAGGGAGAAAAAACAGCATCCTAAGTTCATTGAGAGGAATCATTGTTCTGATTGATTTGTTCATACCTTGCAAATATTAGATTTTTCTTTGAGTGATGTAAGAAACCCCTTGTGATGAGCACCATCCCACTGTTCTGTCACTGAAAATGAGCTCTCCAAATAAGAAAAGATCTAAAGATTTGGAAAACAAACCCTAACAGGATGTTTTGTGGCATCTAGGGAAAGTGCTTTGAAGTGAAATGTGTGACAATAGGGAACTATACTGGGGCCTAGGATAGTAGAACAGGGCCTAGGATAATATGGTAATGTTATAGAAACTGTTGGGGTATTTTTCCTCCATGTTATCTCAGTTTTGCTCCAGTTAAAGAGGATGAATACAGACATCCTGCAGTAAGCAAAGAATTCTTGTACATTCTGATACACAAAGCATGCTGGAAGAAGAAGACTTTGAGAAAACTCACAGTTCTAGTTTTGCTGCTTATTGGATATAGTTCTCTGTTAACAAGTAAAGCAGTGAGTGATGTATAGAGAAACTAGCAGCAGGAAATAGAAATAACTTACCGTTTGCAATGAGAAATTGCATTAAAACGAAATGTGAATTTTTCGTCCATCAGATCCAAGTTCCCACTATGTCATAACTCTGAAAGCATTTAACAATGTTGGTGAAGGAATCCCACTATATGAGAGTGCAGTGACCAGGCCTCATACAGGTAAAGGACAGTGTTTGCCTTCTTTTAAGTTATTGTTTACACATAGCTGAAAATTATAGCCTTGACTCCCAGGAAACAATCAAAGACATGAGAAAATACATAATGTAATAGAGTTTTACTCTCCTAGATATCAGATGTTCTCTGTATCCTAAACTGGTTCACATTATTGCCTTTGTGGTTAACTTCAATTGTTAAGCCGGCCATTAAACTACCCAAAATTGTATGTTTTGGTTTTAAATTCTAGAATTTACCTACAAAAACCTACAAATGTTCTGATTTCAGAATTTAGCAATGACTGTGTAGCGCAGATGATACATGTACAATTTGAAAAATCTGGCCCTAATTTTTTCTTTATGGATGTCTCAGAAAAAGTATAGCATTTATCTTTGAAGCTGAGACACTGATTATAATGCATGCACTCTCTGTATGCATTGTTTAGGTCTTGTTTTGCAGTAACTACATTAAATGAGGCATTAGGATAAAGTTTTTCATCTTGTAATAAACCAGTAATAAAGCTGATATTATCTTGAGCTTTAAGCAAAGAAATCCATCAGCATCTGAGGTGCTGTTAGCCTATGTCTCATTCTGCTTCTTGGCATTGCTAACATTGTGTAGCATTTTGGTCTTGTTTTGCGAGATGATTCATCAGATGTAAACATTGTTGTGAGTTTAGTCTTTCTTTTGAAGACCAGGAATTCTGCTAGATTTTCTAGAGTATCTTGGAGTTTGAATTCCTTGAATTGCTGTATATTTCATAGAACTTATAGATTTTTTTTTCCCCAAAATGCTCTGAAAGATTATAGTTCTCCAGTAATCTTGTATGAAGAACTCATTACTTATCCCTAAGAAGTCCATCTTGTTCTTCTCATATCATTGTTTTCTGGAGAAGAAGTAAGTGGATATTTTGAGGCAAATAAAGCCAAAGGTTTGAAGTATTAGTATCTTATCCTGAAAGTACTTTATGTGGTGATTGAGGTCCATAGAGGTTAGTATGGTTATGTCATTAACTTTGTAAGATATTTTGATTCATAACCTTTGCATTAAGAAGCGATCGGTATGGAATAGTTACTTTGCTAATCTTATGTTCCCTATTAACTCTGGCTTTTCTCTCTTTTTCTCCATTCCTCATCTTTCATTCCATTGTATTACCCTGCATTTCCTTTTTTGTTTTTGTTTACATTAAAATGCCACATTCTCCCTTTTTAATTATAATACACTACTTTTTACCCATCAATCCTTTAGACACTTCCGAAGTTGATTTATTTGTTATTAATGCTCCATACACTCCAGTGCCAGATCCCTCCCCCATGATGCCACCGGTGGGAGTTCAGGCTTCCATCCTGAGCCATGATACCATAAGGATCACTTGGGCAGACAACTCTCTGCCAAAGAATCAGAAGATCACAGATGCTCGCTACTACACGGTCCGCTGGAAAACCAACATTCCTGCAAACACAAAGTACAAGGTACTGGAGGCTGAACAATATCAACACAGTTGATACAATTTAATGAACACAGATTCGTTTAGTGTTAATTGCAATTTGAGGGCTGAGGTTTTTGCTGAGCAAGCAGTTTAGATTTGGGTCCAATTGAATTTGACACGAATGGACTCCCATTGACAACAATATCCCTTAGTTTAGTAATCACTTTAAAGGTTTTTATAAACTTGATCTAATTGGACATTTTGGAGTCTATTTTTCTGTCAGTAGTTCTTTATTCCTCTATCCACTCACAAATATCATTCCATATTATAATCTCCTTTTTGGGGTGAAGGTAGGGGAGGAAGACACAGGATTAATTTCCTCCGCTGGAGTTTGGATGCTAAAAAATATAGACTTTGTATTCTTCATTTGGCTTTGGCATAAACTGTTTGCGTGAAGGATGTGGGCTCACCTATATGGGGCCAGTAGCACAGTAATACTGTGTATGCTCCTAATGGCTTCTCTTCAAACAGTAGAGAGGGAATCTGAATTAATGGGGTGAGTCAAACTGAAAGATATTTATTCTACTTCATATAAAAGTAAAAAGACAAACCTTTCAGATCATACTAAGTTGATGGTAAAAATTATTTTTATGATGGTGATTGTATAAAAAAATTATAACTATTCCATTATGGCATTCCCTGCTTCTCAGATTTTTCTACATATACCATACCAAAGGCAGTTGATTTCAAGACTTCTTTGGACTAACAGTTAATTGAAGGCCTGAAAAATGCTGACTGTACATTTCAAGTTGGAAATGAGCCTCAAAGGAAATGGTTATTACATTTGCCAGTTAATGCAGCTCCTTTTATGCTCCTTTACAGAGCAATCTTATTACAAACCACAAATATCATATTGATATGAGAAGATACATGGTTTCTGTGTTACACCTCTAAAGGCAAGTATTATTTATGAATCCACATTCCTGAATCACGTGCACTGAGCATCTTGGGAGCCATTTATACAGTGCTTTTAGGTTCATGAGTTAAGACCCTATCGAAGATACAGTACGATATGAATTGCACCCAAAAGGCTCTGTGCTGGTGACCAGATGACTCAGGAGTGTGGACTCATAAGCAATGGACCAAACATAATAAATAATAATTAAATAAAATTGTTCAAAATTCCTCAATGCAAAGTGTTTGCCTCAGAACACATAATCATCAGACCTATTTGTGTTGCCATCATCATCTATCCCAGAGCATTAACAGTCTGTGCACTGTTTATTTTTTCTCTGCTTCAGCCACATACTCTTTAGTGTTTTATGGAGCAGTAACAACTAGCTAATTTTCAGCCCACTGAAGAGCATAATCTCTTGAGCAGTCCTGTCCGCTATGATGATGGATTTCAGCCAGATCCTTGGTAGTCTTAATTAGTATGAACTGATGAATATGCATTGTTGCCAAGCCCATTTCCAGTGACCTTACTATCAAGTGAACATATCAGGGGCTATCAGTCTCAGTGGAGTTACTCTCATAGGTTCTCTGTCAGACTAATTGCCACTGAACAATCAAATATTGAAGCTTTCTGCCTTGGAACCCTGACCAGATGGATGCAGTGTTTGCATGGCACTTCCATCTCACAATTTCTGACTGAGGAGATTCAGAATTCTGACAAGTTCTAAAGAAAAATATACCTCGTCCCTTATCAAAGTAACCCTGTGCAGGTCATCCCATTAGGAATCAGAAGCTGTCTTCCAAATCTGCAGTTTCAGAAGAATCTTCTTATTAGCCAAGTTCCACAATAGTGTCTGCCCATGGAAGGACATTAAGTATAAGTTTGTTGCCTCAGCACATCCCAGGTGTTCAGCTCTGTCAATGATAGATTCTTCCTTCAAACATCTCAAGATGGGAGTCCAAGAAGTTATGTAGATCCCACACTGCTAATCCCTTTTCAGGAAGGAGCGAGTAGGACATCCATCAGTTAGGTGGCAGTGCCTATGTCCCAGATGACCCCAGCATGCAGATCAAGATGACATATAAAGCTTTTTCCCTCTGCTATGGAGAATAGCTTTTAGACCTCCAGTAGATCCATCACCAGATCTATTCCTATTTCTGAGTACATTTAGTGACTGATGTTACGGATTTGCAATTACTTCAGTCCTGATGCCTCCAGTGCTGCAGATGTTCAAGCCAGTGTTTCACCCATCAATGTCTTCAGCTAACTGCATGTTAGCACCATCCATTCATAACTTGCTGCTTTTGTTTCCCCCTCATATGTTGAAATTGGAGAAAATATTTAGAACAAGATGAGGTTGCAAACCTCAAACAGGAGTTCTGAGATTACAAGTCCAGGAACCATCTTTTCCCCAGTTTGTATGTAAGGTAATTAGGAAGAGCTTCATGGCACTAGAACAGATAGGAAGTATCTCCTGAAGCTGAAATATTCTACCTGCTGCCAATCAGAGGATGCATTGGTTTGACATGTCAGAGAGCATTTTTCAAATTGTCTTTGCTGATCAAATGAAGTTGTCCTACACACACAGTGCATTCATCAGATGGTGGGTTCCAAATAAGGAGATCACTTATTTCTGGAGTCTAGATCTTTTAGAAACCTATAGAAGGAAAATAGATTTTTGTAGGATAAATTTTATCATATATAATTATAGTACTAGTTAAAGAATATTTAATATCATGGGATATCACTGCCACCTTCTTAAAACAGTAAATGGAACAAAACAATGAATGAAATTGAAGGTCTGTCAGGCCACTCCAGTTTGTCTCCTTGGCCTTGTATTGTGTGAAAGGGCATTCAATGAAACTGAAAAGCAGAAACCAAATTTAAAACAGAAGAAAATTCTTCTTTGCACAATGCACCATTAACCTGTAAAATTCATACCTGCCAGATGTGACTGAGGCCGAGAGCTTAATAGGTTTAAAAAAAAGAATTGGAACAGTCATATGGATAAAGAAGAATATCCATGTTTTAGGGTGTAACTTGCCTTATGGGCAGATTATTACCTAATTGTCTGGACCAGAGTGTCTTGCTCTTCTGAAACATCTTGCACTTGCTACTGTCAGAGGTTAGACACTTGGCTAGATGGATCATGGATAGACGATCACCTCTACGGCACTTCTTGTGTAAAGCTGATGAAAACCACTTTTGAATAAGTGGTTTCACGTTAGCTCAAGTACTACAAATGGAGGGTTGCTTTTTTTTTAAATTGCAGTAAACAATTAAAAGGAACTGTTAACCTCTAGGTTGCAATAACTGCTCCACCCAAGATTAAATTTTCTTAAAAGTTGGTTACTTTGCCTATGCATCTAATATTTCTTGGTAAGACCGATTACAATTGACATTTCTGACAGTCATTTCCCTTGTCTTTATTCTTTCTCTCCTTCATACTTAGGGCCCTATCAAATTCGTGGTCCATTTTGGTCAATTTAACAGACATAGGATTTTAAAAATCATAACTGTCATGATTTCAGCTATTTAAATCTGAAATTTCAGTATTGTAATTTTAGGGGTCCTCATCCAAAAAGAAGTTGTTGGGGGATAGCAAAGTTATTGTAGGGGGGTTATGTTACTGCCACCCTTGCTTCTGCTCTGCTGCTAGGGGCGGCCCTGCCTTCAGAGCTGGGCAGCTGGAAAGTAGCAGCTGCTGGCCAGGAGCCCAGCTCTGAAGGCAGAGCCACCACCAGTATCAGTGCAGAAATAAGGATGGCATGGTATGCTATTATTACCCTTACTTCTGCGCTGCTGCCTGCAGAGCTGGGCCCTCAGTCAGCAGCCGCCACTTTCCCGCCGCCCAGCTCTGAAAGCAGTACAGAAATAAGGGTGGCAATGCCATGACCCCCTTAAAATAATCTTGTGACCCCCCCCAACTCCCTTCTGGGTTAGGACCCCCAATTTGAGAAACGTTGGTCTCCCCTGTGAAATCTGTACAGTATATAGTAAAAACCAACAAAAGGCCAGATTTCATGTGCGGAGGCCAGATTTCACAGTCTGACACGTTTTTCATGGCCGTGAATTTGGTAGGGACCTATTCATACTGATCCTGATGAAACCAAACTAGTTGAATCCAAAAATAGCTTTTCATTTCTTTGAACATTCAAAGCACTCTACATGACTCCAAGTTTCATTTGGCAAATAGAAATTTTCCTGGTCTTTTACTGGGATACTTTAAAAAGATTTCATTGTATACTTGACATCAGAAATGAGAATTTTATTGCCTTAACACTTCTATATCCTTTTCATTTGGAGGATAATCTCTCATTATTTTCAAGAAATGTGACTTTATAGATAATATTTACCTTCAGAAAAAGAAGCATTACCTGTAAGTAAAATTATCTGAAGGTAGCAATTATTTGTGGATATATGTTCACATTGTCCAGTTTTGAAGTTGCCACTTACTTCATTCTGCCTTTAGATTAGAGGTAGATCCAGATAAGGAAACAAGTATATTATTTATATATGCATCAGGTATATTATTTATACTCTAGTCACATACAGTACATACCGGACAGTTTAGCCCAAAGGCAGAAATGGTAACTAAATGAGTCATATTTCTGATTACCTGTGCCAGAGGCCATGTGTGATTTCGGAAACCCTGTCCACAGATGGTCCTCCTTTCTGCAAACCAACATACAGGTATAGAAAATAAAACCGTTTTTTTCCTCTGAGTCTGAGAAAACCAACATTTTCAGCTAGTTTTTGAACTTGTTAGATTTCATCTTAGAATCCTAACATAAATTTTGAAAAATACTCAAATTGCAAGATGGATTTTTAATTTTAGCTTCCCTTTATCATTCTTTTCCATAGTTCATTTAATGGAACACTGTAAATTAAACACCACCAGTAGACAGCTAAAAGTCTTGCTGCATACAAAGTGTGTCCTAGACCTTGTGCATTTACATTTATGATTGACTAATATTGAATGCTCTTGCTGATTACCAAAGGGACTTCTCATTTCAGATAGAGTAAATGATTAATGAATTTGCATGGTAGAGCAAAAAAGAATATTGAGAAGATTAATGGCTATGGTTTTCAAATGTCGGTAATGTTATAATAATGCTTTGGGCACTTACTTTAGACAAGAGTATTTGAGATCTTGTAATTGACATTTTTCGCTTCAGAAGTTCCTTATACTTTTGTGTTTCTTTCAGACTGCAAACACAACCACTTTGAGCTATTTAGTGACCAGTTTAAAACCAAACACCTTGTATGAGTTCTCTGTGATGGTGACTAAAGGTCGAAGATCAAGTACTTGGAGTATGACAGCACACGGGACTACGTTTGAATTAGGTATTCACATATGTCTTTTTTTGGAACTGTTAACCGTTTCAGCAAGATGAATAAAGTCAGTCCTACACTAGAGCTGACTTAAAATGGCAATCCTCTGCTGTTGCTGATGTGAGATTTTTGGGGGGATGAAGGGGAGAGACAGAGTGGGGATATTAATATTCTTTGAAAGTCAATGAAGGTGAGATTACATAAAAGAGAGAATTGTGATCAAATTACAGAAAATAAATGGATAAAATTACCCGCAGTTAATGGATGGGAAAGAAGAGGGAGAGACATATGTTTCAAATATCTGAGAAATCACATCTTAATAGCAGCTACTGAGAAAAACCTTGTAATTAATAATGAAAATTTGCTAAAATGCATTAATTATAGAACAAAAATGAAATGAGACAAACTATTTTGAGAACTTTGGTGAATAGAAATATAGTAATCAAAATCAGCCCTAAATTCGTCATCTTGTGAATTGCCTGGGCAGCTATCAGAGCTATAAGCTGTGCTTACAAACTACGGAACTGTTGATAGTGTTACTGCTGGTAGAAGCTCATGCCTAATGAATATCTGTAGGTTGCAGAATCGCTCTGCCCCAGACCTGTCTCCCAGTATCTCGATTTTCACCTGCAAGATTGGTCAAAAAGCAGGGAGCATTCACTATCTCTATTAGTTTCCAGGTATCTTCACTTTAGCTTAAATTTAGCTTTCTTAGAATCATAGAACCATAGGGTCAGAAGGGACCACAAGGCTCATCCGAAATAGATGGTTATCTAGCCTCTTTCTGAAAACCTCCAGTGAAGGAGATTCTATGATTTTCTTTGCCAGTCTGTTCCATTGTCCTACTGTTTGTACAGTTAGGAAGTTTTTCCTGAGATTTAATCTAAATTTTCTATTTTTATTATATTTACTTTTTGGTTTATTTTAATTGTAAATACAAATAAGCCCCTGTCCAAATAGCCTTAAGGCTTTGACATCTATTAAAATATTTCATTAAAAATACGTAAAAACAGAGCACACGAAGAGCCAGTCCATTCAGCACAATATCATAAAGAAAGAATGAAACCAATCACTTTGTTTATATTTAAAGTAAAATTTTCAAAAACATCCATGTTGCTTTTTAAATGTTTCTCTTTTTGTAGGGGTGGTTGAAATGTATCATTGTCATGTTGGACATCTTCGTTAGTATCAGCTTCACAGAAACTGTAGTTGACCTAGTACTGAGGGAGCCTTAATTCTTAAGGGACTTACCCAGCTGACAGAAGCAGCAAGCAGGACTAGGTCTAGTTATCAGGGTGATGTGTGGTGAGACACAAAGCAAGTGCACCTGATCTCTTGGTTTTAGTGTACAATATCTATCTGTCATGAGCCATTAGAGTTGGAACCTAGAAGTTGCAGAAAAGTGTAAACACCTTTTAAGTAGAATTTGTATTGAAAATACAAGCAACTGAGATATGAATCAGGATGAAATGAAGAAAATCACTTCTCTGTCCCTGACTAGTCATCTTTTCATTAGAGATCTCCATAGACTTATATGGGAGGAGTCACCAACTTTCTAGTCCTTGTGTTTGTGGAGGAAAAACTTGAAAGCATGACCTTAGTGCACCCAAAAGGCTCAAAAAACAGAAAAAAAATAATAAGAACTCCTAATGTATCTTTTTCTTTTAAATCATTATTTAATCCAGTCTCCTGATGTTAGGCGCCTAACTGATGATTTTTGAACACTTGGGATTGGCAATGCTGCAGAGGACTTATTTCTCAACTACTACTGAAGAAAGTTTTGTTTTTCTTCAAGTAGTGTCCCTAGGGGCGCTGCACTGTAGGAGTGCTTGCCTCCCTGTACTGATGATCAGAGAACTTTGCTAGCAGTGTCCATTAGGCCCATATAAGCACTGTCTCTCTTTGTGTGCTCTCTCTCCAGCTTGCGTTGGCCAACCCCCCTCACTTCCTTCTCAATCACTCCAGCGAGAGATGAAGTCCATTAAGGCTATCACTCAGTTTACATACCTCTAGTTATTTTTGGTCTACTACTTATAGTTCTAGTTGTAGTCGTCATCTCCTTTTTTATTTTATACTTGAAAATAAAATAAAGAATACATTAATTTCTTTCCCGCTCTTTCTCCCCTGTTGGAGATCCTTCCCCCTCAATGGGATATGCCTGGTTCTTCAACTTCAGAAAGTGCCTCACTTGTAAAGAGGCTATCCCAATTGCAGACAAGCGCACTCAGTGCATTCACTGCTTCGGGAAAGGCCATACACAACAGAAGTGTGGTCTTTGCCAACAACTCCAGCCAAGATCTGCAAAGACAGAGAACTCTGCCAGAAGATAATCTTCAGGGAGGCAGCTCTCCAGTTGCCTGGTAGACATGAGCCTTCCCCACAGCATTCTATGTCTAAGGGCTGTGAGTTGAGGAAACAGGCTGCAAATCCCTCTCATAAATCATCTAAGAAGAGAGTAGGAAGTCCCCACAGTGAGCCCCAAAATAGTCATAATCAATCACCATCTCACACGGTATCTTTACCATCACTGGCACCGAGACTATCTCAGTCCAGCACCTATGGATCACAGAGACCAGCAGCAACCGGAACTGTTTGTCAGGCCTATAGACCTGATGGGCACGGGCACCTAGTCATCAGCCGTGAAGGACAGGGGTAAGTAATCTTCTAAAAAGATGCTCCTGGTACTGAAATCCACATCAGCACCACCAATGACAGTTTGCCTGGCACTGGAGCAGCGGATGTGGACAAGATCCCTGTCCTCCCCAGCACCATCCCACCCATGCCGGGACAATCAGTACTGGCAGAATCCTGCCATTTCAGAAACCTCCACATGCCGGATGCACCAGAGTCCCTATCTCTCAGTACCGAGATCTATGCACCAAGCCTCCACCAAGCACGGGAAGTATCCCCTTTGCCATGCCATGCCCCTCTGCCCTCTAGTGAGGGTTCAGACAGTGAGCCAGAGGAGGTAGTGTTGAAGTACTCCTCCCAAGCTCCATGTGGTGCTTACTACCAACAGAGACCGAGGATATACCCACAGATGGCCCCACCAACACCATCCTGATATGGCCACCCATGAGTGTCATCGCCAGGCTCTATGCCACCACCAGCCACATATTGGGACCCTTGGGTGGTGCACCACCAGCATGCCTCTCAGTCTTTGAGCTCACCCGAGAACCCTGGAAACAGGCTCCCCTCAGCCGCAGCATCCAGAGCTTTGGAACCGTCTCAAGTCATAAAGGAACAGGAACCCAGTATAGAAGAGGAAGTGACACCGAGGATCATATCCTCTTATTCTCCAGATGAAGCCATTATGCCTCTTCCACCATCTTTGGCAGACATCTTTTGTCTTTCCCAGGAGCTGTCAAAAGAGTGGTAGTCATTCTCCAGATACTATTGGAGGAAGTCATGGTCACCCACCATCAACTCCTTGACATTCTCTACTCTGCCTCCTCCTCAAGGATTTCCCTCCTGATTGATTAAGCCATTTTAGACCCAGAGAAGACCATGTGGCAGACCACAGCACCTTTGGCACCAACCTGCAAGTAAGTGAACAAAAAATACTAAGTCCCAGCTAAGGAATCTGAATTTCTATTCTCCCACTTCTACCCAACTGCATCATGGTGACAGCCAATCACACTGTCAAGAGCTATGACAGGGATTGGAAGCGCCTTGACATTTAGGTAAAAAAGTGTATTCCTCAGCCACTGTACAGTTCCATATCACCAACTATCAGGCCTCAGGGCAAATTATGATTACATACATTACTCAAAACTGAATGACTTTATTGAAAAGATGCCAGAAGCACATCATGACCAAATTTAAGTCCATTATTCAGGAGAGCCAATTAATAGCAAAGACATCACTGCAATCTGCCCTCGACATGGCTGACACAGCGGCTGGGTCCATCTCCACAGCTGTGATGATACAAAGGGTGTCATGGCTCCATTTGTCAGGCTTCCCAAAAGAGGCACAATCCACTGTTGAGGACCTTCCTTTTGAGGGCACGAAGCTCTTTGTCAAGAAAACTGATCCCTTCCTTTACACCCTGACAGACTCCAGAGCTACTCTCCGGTCACTGGGTATCTATACATGGAATAAAAGAGATGATTTAGTCCCCTGTCTCATTGTAGAACTCAAACGTCTCAGTACCAACCACAACACCACTACGAGCTGCAAAGGAAGAAAGGGAAATTCCCTAACCACAAACTACCTGGTCCACAATCTTCATCCAAGCCTTTTACATCTAAGCACCACTTTTAACGAGCAGGTTAAGATGCCATTAGCCCAGTCCCCCTGACTGACACAGCCACCCATGCCCATTTGGCCACTGATTGGCAACATTCCAAAACACCTTGGAACGCATAACATCAGATCAATGGATCCTAGAGATTGTTCAAACCAGGTACGTCATACATTTTACCTCCCTACCCTTCAAAACAACACCCTTCTCTGTCCCTCTTCAGAGACTCTTCACAAGAGTTTACTAGAAGAGGTAGATCGTCTCCTATTGTTATGAGCCATAGAACCAGTACCTCAACATCTACAAGGCAAGCGATTCTATTCTTGTTATTTTTTAATACACAAAAGGAAGGGAAGTTGGAGACCCACACTAAACCTCAGAGCTCTCAGTAAGTTTTTCAAGGCTCAAAAATTCAAAATGATTGCCTTATCAAGAAGGATCATTCCAACTTTGGAAAAGGACTGTTTTTCAGCCCTGCCTTACCTATCAATGAAAACAGCCTTCCTCACAGCCATTACCTTGGCCAGGAGAATAGGAGAGATAATAGCTCTGGTGACATATCCCCACTAGATGGTATTTTTTCCAGACAAGGTTACGTTCAGGCCTCATCCAAAATTCATCCCTATGGCAACTTCCCCATTTCACATACATCAATTGATTCACCTTCCAATCTTCTACCTCAAGCCTCACCAAGACAACAGGGAGGCTATATTACATACTCTAGATCGGCGGTTCTCAAACTGGGTCGCGGGGCAATCCCAGGGGGGTTGTGAACCCCCGTTGCATTCAGCAGATGCCCCGGAATCTGCTGACAAGATGACACTTCTGCTTTCGGCAGCTTGTCAGCGAACACACAGACACGTTGTGTCTCTGCTGAAATACCGCCAAAACTGGAAGTGTTCTTTTTGGTGGCTTTTCAGTGGACAAACCCAGGAGTGTGCAGCAAACGCAGCAGAGCAAAAAGGGGTCTCAAACTAGAAAAGTTTGAGAACCCCTGCTCTAGATGTCAGGAGAACCCTGGTCTTTTACTTGGACAGGACAAAGGCCTTCAGGAAGTTCCCTAGACTTTTCCTCTTCATTGTGGAAAGATCCTAGTGCTCAATTACAGATGACAGCACTGTGGAGCTGAAGATTGCATCTGGGGTGGAGTCCCCAGTGACCGCATATTGTTCTGCAAAAGTGTGCCCAAAGGCTCTCCAAGTGTGTCTCAAATTGATTCAGATAGTGTTATCAAGTTTTCAACATGATCCCTCTAGACTCTGCTCATACATACTCCACAAGGTCGATCTGTTCATCCATTGTTGTCTTCAAGAATGTCCCTAGCTCAGAGATCTGTAGAACAGTAAAACGGGAGTCAGTTCACACTTTCACAGAACACTACGCGATCACTGGGACTCTCTCTCCAATGCCATCTTCAGTTTCGCAGTGCTATCTCTGTAACTGACTCAGCTCCGAAATCCTGGCCCTCCAGAAGGGATACTGCTTGGGAGTCACCTAGAGGGAGCACCCATAGGGACACCACTTGAAGAAGAAGAAAAAGTTAATCACCTTGTGCAGTAACTATGGTTCTTTGAGATGTGTCCCCATATGGGTGCTCCACAACCCACCCTCCTCCCCTCTGCTTCAGAGTTCTTGTCTATGACTCTGTTGTAGAGAAGGAACTGAGGGGCGTTAGCCCATGCACACTGGCTAGCCTTGTGACACAGCACAAGGAGAGACAGTGCACGTGCAGGTCCAATGAACACTGCTGCTGAAGTTCTCTGATCAGCAGTGCAGGGACACAAGCACACCTACAGGGGAACAACCACAGAGACACACATCTCAAAGAACCATCTGTTACCAAATGTGCCCGTTACTTTGAGGTATACTCATTTATTCACGTTACTCTTCTGAGGGGGGAGAAGGGGTTCTGTAATTCTATTAATGTGCTGCTTATGTCACTTGTGTTCATATAGAGTTCTACTCCTTCCTCTGCAAGTCCCCTCCTAATGGAGCTATCCTGCAGGGCTAGGTTCCCTGGGGCTGGGTTCCTCCAGCCCTAGAGCTAGATGAACACACACACACACAGCAAGTCTGAGCAGACTGGGTCAATCAACACTTTCCAGCTGATCCCCTTATATGTCCCTGTGCTCACTGAGCTGGGTTAAACATCACTTACAAGCTGACACCCTTATGTGCTCCTGGTCTCAATGAGCTGAAATGAGCAGCACTCTCAGCTGCTCTCTCCCCGCCCACCATGTGCCCCAGGTTTAACACGTCCCTATCCCACTTTCATAGTAACCAACTCGATGAGCAAACCCCACAGTATTTTTGGGCACTACAGGGATCTTTTAGCTTAGGTAAAAGAAGCATTGTTGAAGAGTAAATGGGGGAAGCTATAGACACAAATGAGTAAAATTCAGAGGGCAAGAGAGAAGCAACCAATTTAACCATAAGGGTTATTTATTGAATAATCAGGATAACTACAGAAGGAGGGCTAAACAAGCATAAGTTACATTTTAAAGGTTAATACCTGAGAGAGGAGAGAGAGATCACTCACTCCATGAGGCTTGAACTGGTCAGTGTTCCCAGGTGATGGTAGTAGCTCAGGGTCCTGAGTGCTGGAGGCAGGCAGAGCCCCCAGCATGATCAGCTAGGTGATGATGGAGTCTCAGTGGAACTGATGCAGAGTTTGGGTCTAGCATCAGAACACTGACTTGGGCACAGGTAGGGGGTTTTATAGAGAAAATACAAAGGTTCAAGGGAGAACAATAGATTTGTTTATGAGTAAACTAGGGATTTAAAAGTTTTCTTTAAGATACACAATAGGAGCTGATCACTCTTGGCTATGGGAGGTGTTCTCTTCAGGGAGCTCACAATGTAACCAGGTTGCTTTAGTATTTTGGGATATCAGTCAAAGATCTATTACTAGAATTGGTCTGATGATTGCTGAGCTGGGTGTGTGCAGGTGTAGGTTCATTAGCATTTGGAGCAGGGATTCCCAGAATGCAGTGCATCCCTGCTTTTTAGGTCCTAGAGTTCTGTGGTTCTCATTTCTTCATTCTTCATGCTAACTCCTGTCCATCTTTCATGCAGATGAGGCTAGGGGAGTGGTCTCATTTCTCCATTCCTTATGCTAATCGAGATGTCTTAATCTTGTCACCTTCTCAGGAGGAGTCCAGGTGTCTCCCAACAGCCTTCATTGTTCTCTGCAAACCTTTTCTCTGATCAGTTTTGGTTCAAACAGCGACTGGGGGGGGGGGGACCTTTGTCTTTCATGAGTCAGACAGGCTGGATACTGCGCCCTGGTTCCCCAAAAACACAGAGCTGCCTGGTATCACATCATTACTGCACAAGATGAGTAACTTCTTGTATTTCAAGCACAGGCCTGGAAATCAGAAACCTCCTGAGTTCTAGTCTTGACAGTGTTCCTGGCTCCCTCGTCCTAGCCTTGTCTAAGGTTGATTCGTGCTTTCCTTAAGTTCATCTATGTTCCGAAGAGCATTTGAACACCGTTGGTGGTTTGTTGAATTGAGGCAATAGTCACTAAACTTTGAGCCTCACTTCTCCTATCTCTACAGTGGGGATAATATTACTTAGTAACCTAACACAGGGGATGACAGGAGGATTAATCACCAGTAGGTAACATACATTAAGCACTTTGAACAGGTAAAGCACCATGACCACACTAACTAGGACTGTTACCGAATTCAGTTTCCATGGCAGATGTAGTTTGCTAAAAATTACATAATTGGATGTCTGTTTTTTATAGTTATATAGTTCCAAGGCATAGCTGGTCCACCTTTGGAGACATCAGCTCTATGCATTTCATTGCCATTAATCTGAGCCCCATCTGGGTCTTTCAGTTCACAGTAAGATTCTGATTCACACATTTACTGGGGTAAAAGGCCTGTATCATTTCCTCATTTTTGTGCAGGAGGAACGGTAGGGAGAAGACTTCTGCCTCCAGCTACTAAAAAGAAAAAAAGGGCCCTGTGAGCATTATATCTGTTTACAGCGTTCAAGTAAATCTCGGTTAGCAGAGAGCAAGAGAGAAAACACCTCTGTAGATGCAGACTTCCTTGCAAGCCATCCAGAAGCCTGTAGTCAAAGTGAAGGGTGTCTCAGAGGTTACAGTTAAAAACCTCTAGGAGTTTACCTTGGTGTTTCAAATGTGTTCATGGTGGGAAATTGCCATTGCAAGATCTCAGTCCCAGAGTAAACATTTTTGTGTAAAGTTAAATTTTGTGTATGTAAAGAACAAAATATAGAATAGTGTCTTTACAAGTTGATGGGATTTCAGGAATGTTAAACTATTGTGGACTAGCAGTCAGTACTCCCAGCTAGTAGCTTTGCTTCTACAAATATATTGTCTGTTTAAAATAAAAAAAATAAAAAAGACAAAAATTGAAGACACACATTGTTTATCCAATCATGATTCACAGCATCTGTTGGACTGTAGAAATAGATAGCTCCTTAAGGAAAGGAAATATTATGCACCATATGGCACTGGCCATTTTAATGGAGTGAATCATTAAAACTGCCTCCCTAGAATGGTAAATTTACCTTGCAATTTAACATACTGGGTTTTTATTGCTGGGCACCCATACTTCTGCAGCAAAGTAAGTTTGAAAGTGTGATTATGAGATCATTTACATGCATTCAGTGAGATCACTTACATGCTTCTAATGTATCTTTGGGGGTTTTGTGTTTTTCTGCAGTTCCTACATCTCCACCAAAAGATGTGACTGTGGTGAGCAAAGAGGGAAAACCTAGGACCATAATTGTAAACTGGCAGCCTCCCTCTGAAGCTAATGGCAAAATTACAGGTGCAGTTTGAGTGTGTTCTCTGAAGTGATCCTGTGTCCTTATTTTTGGTATACTGATCTTGGGAGAGTAGATGGAAGATATTTAATCAACAGCAGATTAGATACCCTATATAATGCCCCACTCTCCTCTTCATTAATCATAAACCCATCCTGGATGTTTATCTTGTTATTTATGAATCTTCTCATGTAGCTCAAATTAACTGTTTCCTTTTATATCTGCTGGAAATGAGTTGCGTATAAAAAATACATGCAACTCTGAAGTTTTCAGCTCACTGTTGCTCTGCTCTTTAGAGGCATTGGCATTGCTGATCTCCACATGAAGGATAGATCATTGTAAAATAGGAGTCTGGATCATGTAAAATTATTATGAAAAGTTAGATTATCATTTTAAATACTGTAGAAATCATCATCTTCACCAGCTTATGCAATCCTAGTACCAAACTTTCAGAGAGACACATCTGCAGTTAGACTATCCCTTAAGCATTTTATGCAAGAGACTTTGGCGCAATTCTCTAGCATGTTGTCTGGGGCATTCCTCTGGTACAAAGTGGACTTAGAGCCAGTATGTGTAGGTCCTGGAGTATTTCCCTGTGTTCAAGGTGATCCATAAGTGGCCCTGGAGCACAACTGGGTATATTTGTACCATGGTATTTCATTGTACTCTGTAGACCACTGGAGCCAGCTGCTCTGAATTGCACTTTGGATCTGGGTGGTTGTTTCTATACCTAAGAACTTCATGCAGACAAAAGAAGGGAAGGGAGAAAAGAAAGTATCCCCCCATTCATAAAATAATGTAGAATTGATTTTGTAAATGTGGATGAACATATAGAGACATGTAAATATGGACAGCTATATATCTGGGGATGAGGTCGTGAGGTAATAGCTCTTCTTCAGCTCCGAATAGCTCAAAAGCTTGTCTCTGTCAGCAATTGAATTTGGTCCAATAAAAAATATTACCTCATCGACCTTGTCTCTCTACTGTACTGGGACCAGCATGGTTACAATAGTGCAAAAAGCTTTGAATACACACAGATAGCTAGAGTACATGATGGTGTGATATATGGTGTGGTTTGTCTTTGAGAAATGCCACAGCATATCCTCACTTACAGGATCTGTATGTGCTGCTGCTTGGCTCAGGCCCATCTAGAAGAGCCGTGCCCTTCTGAGTTTTCTGGGTTGTGCGAGTGCCCCCCACTTGGATTGGATTGTTCAGCACTGAAGCTGGTTAGCTGCAGGCTTCAGGAATGTATGTGGAGTGCCCTTTGCTTTTTAGCAGCCATTCCAGTTGTCTGGTTCAAAGTTGTTTATGTGTTTGTTTTAGGTAGATTTGCCATATGTTTGCCTACTTTCAGCTCCCTATCTACCCCACATCTTCAGTATTGCATAGGCCAGGTTATTTAGTTGGTGCTTGGGGTCGAGGGGTTGATTGTGTGCTCTGGCTGACTCTGACAAGAAGGCAGGATTCAAACAGCGTATGATATATGCCAGTAAAATTCCTGTCTAGAGCCAGAAAAATGGGGAAATTTAAGGGGGGTGTTTTAGAAAACCTTTGGAATGGAAAGTCCAGCTGAATTCTGAGGGAAAGGAAAATTGCAACATCCATTTCAGTAACCTCTTTAAAAAATGTCTGATGTATAATGTGGTCTGATAACGAGTCCTTGGACAGCAGGGAACAAGGGTTATGTATCCTTTTGGAAAGATGAGACTCTACCTATTGCAATAGTGCAAGTCTCCTGTTTCCAGCTTTCATGCTGTACTAATGGACTTTAAATGTGAACTGATCTGAGTCTGGAAATCAGCTACTCCAGGTTTAATGACTTGCAAATTATGCAGCCATCTCAAATCCATGCCAGTAAAATCTGCCACCCACCACGTGTTCCATATATGTGTATGTGAAAAAGAAAGAGACAAACTTGGATTTTTAGTCCAAACTTGTCATGAAAATCCAGGCACAAAAGTTGCTTCCCCATTCTTAAAACGATGAAGATGATGAAAAAAATGTGTTTGTTCACCTGGATTAAGTAGAATTTTGCAAGACTAAGCTTTATTATTGTTTGAGTGTGCAGCGATCACAGCTGAATGTTTTAAAAATGTTTTGTAACCACATTTGCAATCACTCTGTAAAAGGGAATCTGATAAAATGATTGCATTCTGTGAAGCATTAAAATTCCCTTTATATGTCAGTTGTATGCCAGCTCCACATTTTACAGGAACATATGAACAGAGTGCCCTCTGGTGGATTGAATAGAAAACAAGATGCAAAGATACAAGAAACAAAGTGAGCACGGGTTTTTCTGTGCACTGAGGGAGATAGTCCTGTGGAAAAAACAGTATGTGATCATGTCATTAAAGACTATCATAATGCATACACACAAGAGGGGTGAATTAAGGTTACACAGGCAACTTTTTGTAACATTCCCTAACTTCTACTGGCTTGTTTGCAACCATAATAATGTTTTTTTAACATAACTTTAGATGTCTTATATCTAAATAAACATTTAGAAGTACAATTTCTGGGTTCCACAGGCCTTTGTTGTACAATATATTGAAAATACCAACCAGTTAATCGAGACAAAAGTAAAGAGAACTGTCTTGAATTGCATTAATCTCTGGGTTTGATTGCAACTTTACATGCTGCTCCTTGCATAGGGGAGATCATAGCTGCATTGCATGGGACCAGCCCAGGGAATAGAGGTGGGTGCCATCCATCTGCATGGGAGAGGAAGTTACAGCTTTGCAGAGTACGCAACCCCTTCCATTCTTCTACCCATGGTACAGATAGCCCATGCAAGGGAGAAAGAGGACATCAGGTGTCCCCTTGTGCAGGTGCATAGGGCTACTGATGCCTAGCCCTGTATTTGTTAGTGAGTGCTTATTTTATGCCATTGTTTCTACCCATTCACTGTCATTAAATATATTATATATTATAATCATGGTGCCTTATATACAGTATACTCAATAAAAGATATTGTTGATTTAATATATCTTTACAGACAATATGCAGTTCTCTTGAGGTTGATGTTTTTTCATTGTTAATATAAACTGAGAGATAGCAAAAAGTTGTAACTGCTTATATTTTTTTTTATTTTAAAGCTATCATTTTCCTCTAAACTGCTAATATTTCAGGAGGGAACATTCTTATAATAGTCCTCAAATTATTATTTTACATTATTTTCATGTGATTGGAAAACAAATTTGAAATAATGGAATTCTCTGTAATTGAATGTAAGATAATTTTCATATTTTAGGTAGCATTGTTATAGTTTATGATATAATACAATGGTTTAAAATTTCCCATGGGATGTATAGCTAATATTTAAATGAATGCTTATATATATTGAAACAAAGGAAGTTGCGGCTCTCAAAAGCTCCTCAATGGTTTAAGAGCACCAATTCTTTCTAAACTCAATAGGACTTGTGCTCTGGTGTCATTTAAGGAGCAACAAAAATCCTACCCTTTAGTGCATAAATTTCATCTTATTTGTACCTTTGAACAGGATACATCATTTACTACAGCACAGATGTGAATGCTGAGATACATGACTGGGTCATCGAGCCTGTTGTGGGAAACAGATTGACACACCAGATCCAAGAGTTAACCCTTGATACGCCATATTATTTCAAAATCCAGGCCCGCAACTCCAAAGGCATGGGGCCTATGTCGGAGGCAGTACAGTTCAGAACACCCAAAGGTAAAGTCTCATGTATGTTCTCCAGCATTTCCTAAAATACCTGTAGGAAAAGCAACTGGCAGCATCAGTTCTGTATTGGGTACGGGCTGTGGATGAGAAGATGAAGTTTGATTAGTGGAGATGTTTTCTCTTCATTCTTCCAGCAGTTCTTGGCTGGAAACAAATGCATAAACTAATTTAAACCCATATGTTTGTGGAGATTTATTTTTAAATTGTTGGCCCATATGTCACCAAGCTGTTATTACATGGTCAGTGCCGTAAGTGAGCTTCAGAAAAAGTGACTTCTAGTTACTAAAGACTTTAAGTGCAGTGTGTTGCATCTGCCCAACGGTACAGGCAGCAGGATTTGCAAATAAGTTCTTGTTAGTCCACGAACAATTGTATATTAATGTCATGGTTGATATAACATGAACAGGTATGACATAACTGCCTCTTTAATCAAGAGATGCTTGTTCATGCGTAACTGGTGAAAGGGTAGGAATGAACAAGACATTGTAAATATGTACCAATTAAGAAATGGAGAAATCATTGTGTAGGACAGATGTTGTTATAGATAATATCTGTAGGAGGAGGTGAAAAATAACCTTGCAAAAAAGATGTGTGTCTATTTAATATCTAGCGGTATTACTTCTATGTGAATTTTCTGTTTAAATCTCTAACTAGTGTTTTTCTGCTGTGTGAAGTTCTTTAAATACTATCTGTCACTCCTTCAGACCTGGTGATCTTTCTCTTGTTTTTTTACTCCCCTGTGCTTGTCCTGGTAGCTGAATCCTCAGATAAAATGCCTAATGATCAAGGTAAATAAATGGACATTCTTTCTCCTCTATTCCATCTCTTTCACACCCACCACTGGGTTTCTTTTTCACCTGCAATTGCACTTGTTAAATGAAATACACATCAGCTGCTCTAAATATAACTGAGCGAGCTCTTGTGGAGCTTTTATTAGCAGAAGAACTAGAGATTTTATTTGTGGTTTGGATGTCAGAAATGTAAAGTGATCTCCATAGTCAGATGTCATATGAGGGGAGAAATGGGTTATGCTAGCCCTGAATCATTCTGTTAAAATGGATTTGGATTAGGTGATATTCAGATAGGGCTCTGACCGGTGAATCCTGGATCTCAGCACAGAGGGGTAGAAGATCAAAGAGCTGGATTAATACAAGTGCTGTTTTGTCAGCTCTACATCTATTATTGTTTTTGCAGTAAATAAAAGTAGCCTTAATCTTATTCAGCTTTCTGCATGAGAGAGTCTGCTGGTTGGCTCATTTAGAGATCAGTCTCCACTAGGTATGCAGCAACTCTAGACACCAAAAATTTAAGCTTACTAACTTAACAAATGGTAGCTTTGAGCTTGCTGTGTGGAGCTGCAGTCCGTGGTGAATTTTTAGGGCTAATTTTGCTTTCTTCCAAATAAGGTAAACATCCCACTAATAGGGAGAGAATGTATTTTAGTGTTTGGGGAGGAATGAGTTTAAAGGGATACAGGCAAAGAATTTAGGCATATGATTAAAGCTTAAAGTGAAAATGTGTTCCACATTATAAATATCTTTTTTAATCCATTACTGAAAAAATATTTTGTAAACACTATTTATTTTACTTGTTCCAAATCAAACAGTGATAACCGAGTGCAGCTGAGGAACAAATTCTTATCCAGCCTTTGGATAAGAATTTGCAAAAACTTTGGCTGCTATCCCAGTCTCTATCCCAAAGGAATGGGAAAGACTTAAACTTTGTGTTTTATTTAAAAGTTGCTGCACTGTCTCTTTTGCACTGCTTTTCTAACCTCAGTTCTGCACAAAACTATCTTCATGTCCTTCATACAGCATTAGCATCCTAAGGGAGGAAAGTTTTATCACAGTAACAATTTGTTAGTGTTCATAATTGCATAGAACTTTTAATTCAAAAATGCATATATAAAAAAACATAGAATATCAGGGTTGGAAGGGACCTCAGGAGGTCAACTAGTCTAACCCCCTGCTCAAAGCAGGACCAATCCCTAGTTAAATCACCCAACTGATTTTTGCCCCATATTCCTAAATGGGCCCCTTGAGGATTGAACACACAACCCTGCGTTTAGCAGGCCAATGCGCCAGCCACTGAGCTATTCCTCCCCCATGTAATATAATTCCTTTAAATATAATTCCTGTAAATATAACAGGGCTTTGAAGATGTGACAAGCTAGGAGCAATGGGTGAAATGAAGAAAAGGAAAGCATAGGCTGAATAGCAGAAAAAACTTCTTGATAACAAGATCTGTTAGACTGTGGAATAGTGTCTCTTGAGAAGTGATGGAAAAAGCACTGGAGAATATAGGGAACAACCAGTCCACAATGAATGGACTGAATCTCTGACTTCTGTGGTGGTTCTTATTTCTGCCTTAGCCACATATTGATCGGTATGTTATCTCAGAATACATTTTCAAATGTTTTTTCCATAGTGTTTCTCCTTACGTACACAGTATGATACTTTGCCCCTCCACTCTCCTTCTTTGTAGCACAGGTGTTGGCACACAGTAGAACAAGTTCCCTGTTGAACCTAACTGTGTGTTGCACATTGGTCAGGTACAAAGACAAAAGGCAATGTCTGTAGTACACAGTAGAGCTAACCTACAGTAACAAAAGGTAATAGTGTTATTTTTAGCTGTAGCTGAAATGGGGCACTCCCAAGAGAGCTAGCCTAAAAAAACTGACCTAATAACTCTGGAAAGTCTTTAAGGATTGCAAGAAAATTTTATTTCTACCAATCCCTTGCTGAAGAGGGCAATACTTAACTTCCAGTACAGGTCTCTGCAGACAGGCTAGTACACATCCTCCTCTAAGACCAAAGATGGGACATGTACACTTGCATGTTGAAAATAGAGGCATTTACTCGAATTCTTGCCACAGTGATGATTAGTTTTGAAGGAGGATGACAATTGGTTGCAATCCTTAGGCTAGTGGGCCCATTTCTTCTCTGAATTACAATGGTGTCAAACTGCTGTGAGAGGATGATCAGGTTCAGTGTCTTGCAGATAGAACTGTTGTCAAGGTACCATGAGATGTGAAAACTCCCGAGAGTTGAAAGAATAATCTATCGATCCCTCATTCTAGGCATTAGATATTTACCAGACTGGCCGAGAGTCACTATGCAAATTTAATCAATACATTTTAAGGCCAGTTAGGGCCATTATGATCATCTAGTCTGATCTCTTGATGCATAACACAGGTCATAGAATCTCGGTTGTCTCTGCAGCAAGCCCATCAGTTGTGGTTGAGCTATAGCCACGCCAACATGTGATTGAACTTTAGAAGAACATTTAGCTCTTTGAGTGCTTGCTCATGTCCATTCCACATTAGGTGTGCACACATCACATGCACCATTGCTGGAGATTTTACCCTTAGTGGTATCCATCAAGCCAGCTCTAGTGCCCTCTGGTGCTGCGCATTATGCACTGGTATAAGGGGCCCCGCCTTCCCTTCACCCTCTCAGTTCCTTCTTATGACCCATGATGGTCGCTAGAACAGCTCCTCTTACTTTGGCAGGGCAATCATTCAGTGTGTTTTTTCCTATTATTCTCCAGATTAGTTATATAACTCTTAATTTCATGTAGTAGTGTACTTAAATAGAATTAGTGTATATAATTAGAGGCCCCCTCTCTTAGGTTAGAGGGGCTTCTTTAGCCACTGGAGCCGGGCGTGCTCCAGGCTTCAAACCCTGTGCCGCCTGCAGCAGGCATGTGCCAGTGAGCAATGCACATTCCAGCTGTATAAAGTGTCTGGGAAAGGCACACATATGACAGCGTTGCCAAATCTGCTGGGATTTTAAGCCTCGTAGAAAGGAGGACAGGGAGGCTAGACTAAAGGCTATCCTAATGAAATCTGCACTTAAACCGACATTGAAGCCAAGCTGATTGGACTCAGCTACAAGCACGTCGGCTTTGATGGGAAGAGTATCTTTTCCATCTCCGGTACCAAAAAAGAAGCATAAGAAGCAACGGTCCAAGAGGGGATGCTCCCTGGTACTGAGGAAGGACAAGCACGGGGAGTGCAGCGGAGTGCAACCTACATCAAGCTACTTCTCCACTGCACGCTAGCGGTACCATCGACTCATCCCTGATCGCAGATGCTATTGAGTCCAGTGCAAGACCATCTGCTGATGCCAGGCTGTCATAGTGGTGCCAGTGGGATCGAGGTAGTGTCCAACTCCCTCCAACTCACAATCTGGCACCAGACCCAGGTACTGAGCCTGGTACTGACACACAGATCTTAGGCCTGGGTGGACATTGTTGGGACTGAAGAAGAAGAGGAAGGCCCCCTGCCGGTACAGGCTTCTTCCGCCTCCTCCCCTGACAAAGCTATCTCAGGACCTAGTAGCTTGATGCCAGAGACTGACTTCAGAGCCAACCATGAGCTTTTAAAAAGAATGGCATCTAACCTACAGCTGGAGGGTGGGGTTCTTAAAGAGTCCTCACATAACCTCATTGACACGTTGGCAATGACAGCTCCGTCAAAGGAGGCCCCACCTGTCAACGAAGCAATAGTGGGTCTGGTCAGATCACTATGGCATACCCCATCTTCTCTTCCTCCACTTGAAAGAGGGCAGAGTAGTAGTACTATGTGCCTGCCAAGGGACATGAATTCTTGTACTCCCATACTCCTCCCAGGTCCCTTGTATCACAACAGCTAATGAGAGGGACATTGCTGAACATGTCACTGGTGCCCCTTTTGCCGCTTCCACCCTGCCTGGCCCTAATCTCGCAAGATCACAGCCATTTACTCCACCCAAACATCTGGGTCCTTCACCCCACTGCATGGAAGCTCCATGGTTGAACCTGAAGAAACAGACTTGTTCAGAACAAGTCCGCTGAGTCTTGCTAGGTAGAAGGAAACTATCTACTAGAGCAGCGGTTCTTAAACTCCCCTGAACTGCAACCCTTTTTTGCTTCGCGGTGACTCAGCCTTGTATGTCCGCCGCAATGATGCCGAATTGATTAATTCCTCATTCGGCGGCTTTTCAGCGGACATGGCGTGCGCTTCACAGCATCTGCCAAAAAGCCACCGAATATGGAACTAATCAATTTGGAGGCTTTTCCGAGGACTTCTCATAACGCCCGGCATGTCTGCCGAAAACCCACCAAATGAGGAGATAATCAATGCGGCGGCAGTTTGGCGGCAAAAAGATCTCATGACCCCCTGGAGTCAGGTGGCGACCCCCACTTTGAGAACCGCTATACTAGAGCAACTTACCTAGCCAAGTGGGTGTGTTTCTTGATGTGGTCTTCCCAGTGAGATCTCTCACCACCTCTGTCATCCCTCCGGTGTGTTGTTTTAGATGGAGCAGTATTGCAGCACAAAGTCTGGCCTTTTCATTGATTAAGGTGCATTTAGCGGCAATCTCGGCCTTCCAGTGAATGATAAATTGTTCTTCTCATGAAATGTCCATCCACTTCCTCAAAGGATTAGAGGATCTTTACGTCAGAACCTCATATACAGTGTGTTCTTTAAGGACAAAGTTCAACTGCACCCCCACCCAGCATTCTTTCCAAAGGTGGTCTCATAGTTTCATAGTAACCAGGCTATTTTCTTGCCAGTTTTCTTCCCGAAAGAGCGTAGGAATGCAGAGAAGCGGCATCTCCATTTGCTGGATGTTAGATGCGCCCTGGCCTTCTACATTGAGAGGACCAAATCCAGGCAGTTCTTTATGGCAATACAGGCAGGAGGATAGGCCTACTGGTTTCATTCCAAAGAATGTCATCCTGGATCACCTCCTTTGTTCGTATGCGTGATGAGTAGGCAGGCATTCCACCTGCTGCTATCTTGACCGCTCATTCAACAAGACCTCAGGCTTCAACAGCAGCTTTCCGGCCCAAGTCCCAGTCCAAGACATCTGCAGAGCAGCAACCTGGTCAATATCTTAACCTCCCATTACGACATCACTCAGCAGGCTAAAGATGGTGCCAAGTTTCGAAGAGCAGTGTCGCAATCTGCATGTCCATGGAGTCTGTGCCCACCTCCTTGGATACCACTTGTGAATCACCTAACTTGGAATGGACATGAGCAAGCACTCAAAGAAAAAAAATGGTTACTAATCTCTCCGTAACTGTTATTGTTCCAGATGCATTACCCATGTCCATTCCACAATCCACCGTCCTGCCCGCTCTGTCAGAGTTAGCCAGCAAGAAGGAACTTAGAGGATGAGGGGCCAGCCGGTCCCCTTATATTGGTGCATGAGCATGCACCACAAGAGGGTGCTAGAGCTAGCTCAATGGATACCACTGAGGGAAAAATCTCCAGCAATGGTGCACCTCGTGCACACAGAGTGCGCACAGCTAAAGTGGAATACGCATGAGCAACACATCTTGAAGCATAACAGTTACGGATAGGTTAGTAACTTTTTTTTTTATTTTAAAGTCTTCAAGTAATGGAGAATTCATCATTTCTCTAGGTAAGTTGTTCCACTGGTTAATTAATAATAACTGCTAAAAAAAGTTCACCTTATTTCTAGTCACATTTTGTCACGCTTCAGTTTGTAGTCATGAGATTGTGATAGCCATTGTCTTCTAGACTAAAGAGCTGTCAATATTAGAAATCTTCTCCATGTGTAGGTACATGCAGACTGTGATCAAGACACTTAATTTTCTCTTGGCTAAACTAAATAGATGGAATGTCTTTAGTCCTCCCTGTAAGGCAGGTACCAAGACCTCTGATCATTCTTGTGGTGCTTTTGTGAACCCTTTCCAATTAATAACATCAAAGTGTGAACACCAGAATTGGACACAGTGTTCCAGCAATGGGTGAATTTTTCAAAAGTGCCTAAATGACATAACATGCAAGGTCAAGTTTTCAAAAGTGACTTAGGCACTTACAAGCCCAAGTCTCATTGGCTGTTTGTGAAATGTAGCTTGCAAAATGCCTAAGTCACTTTTGAAAATTTGCTTTTACCTCTTAAGTTACGCATAGGCACTTCTGAAAATTTTATCCACAGTCTCAATGCTATATTCAATTATATTACCACCTCACCTTGTGTTAACTCTTCTAGCCACTGCAAAGCACTGGGAGCTTGTGCTGAGTTGGTTGTTCACCATTATCCCTAAGTTCCTTTCAGAGTTACTGATTTCCAAAATACAGTCCCCAGCCTCTGTTTATGATTTTGTTCCTAAATATATATTCTTGCGTGTGGCTGTGTTAAATAAAATGCATATTGATCAGGTGAGCCCAGCTTACCGAGTGATCCACTTTGTTCTGTAGAACTAACCTTTCCTTATTATTTACCACTCTGCCAGTTTTTCTCACCTACAAACTTTACCAGCAATGAATTTTTATATTCTTTCAGACCATTTATAATGATATTCGATGATATTGCGAAAAGAACAGTTCATTTCAGGACCCCACTAAAACCACCCACTTTGGATAATGGTCCTTGATTTCAGTAAACTTTTTATGCTGTCTCACATGGCTTTCTCATAAACAAACTAGGGAAATGCAACCTACTATAAGGTGGGTGCAAAACTGGTTGGAAAACCATTCCCAGAGAGTAGTGATCTGTGGTTCACAGTCATGCTGGAAGGGTATAAAGAGTGGGGTCCTACAGGGATCAGTTCTGGGTCCAGTTCTGTTCAATATCTTCATCGATGATTTAGATAATGGTATAGAGAGGACACTTATAAAGTTTGCAGATGATACCAAGCGGGGAGGAGTTGCAAGTGCTTTAGAGGATAGAATTAAAATTCAAAATGATCTGGACAAACTGGAGAAATAGTCTGAAATAAATAGGATTAAATTCAGTAAGGACAAATGCAAAGTATTCCATCTAGGAAGGAACAGTCAGTTGCACAAATACAAAATGAGAAATGACTGCCTAGGAAAGAACACTGCAGAAAGGGATCTGGAGGTCATAGTGGACCATAAGCTAAATATGAGACAACAGTATAACATTGTCGCAAAAAAAGCAAACATCATTCTGAGACGTATTAGCAGGAGTATTATAAGCAAGATACAAGAAGCAGTTCTTCCACTCTACTCCGCACTGATTAGGCCTCAACTGGAGTGTTGTGTCCAGATCTGGGCACCACATTTCAGGAAATATGTGGACAAATTGGAGAAAGTCCAGAGCAGGCCTGCACAACATGCAGCCCACATGGGCTCATTGTGCGGCCCGCGGGGGGTGAGTAGAGATGGGGCAAGCCAAGCGGTGGGGTGGGGGGAAGCGGATGGGGGCGGGGCTTTTTGGCTCGCAGCTGATTTTTTTGCAGTAATATGGCCCTCGCTGCTTTCCAAGTTGTGCAGGCCTGATCCAGAGTAAAGCAACAAAAATTATTAAAGGACTAAAAAACATGAGTTATGAGGGAAGATTTTAAAAAATGGGTTTGTTTAGTCTGAAAAAGAGAAAACTGAGAAGGGACATAACAGTTTTCAAGTACATAAAAGGTTGTTACAAGGAGGAGGGAGAAAATTTATTTTTAACTTATGAAGCTAGGACAAGAAGCAATGGGCTTAAAATGCAGCAAGGGAGGTTTAGGTTAGACATTAGGAAAAATTTCCTAATTGTCAGGGTGGTTAAGCACTGGAACAATTTGCCTAGGGAGATTGTGGAATCTCCATCATTGGAGATTTTTAAGAGCGGGTTACACAGACACCTGTCAGGAATAGTCTAGACTCTAGATAATACCTAGTCCTATCTTGAGTGCAGGGGACTGGACTAGATGACCTCTTGAGGTCCCTTCCAGTCCTATGATTCTATGATTCCCATTATGAGTTTTTTAATCTAGCTGTTACTCAGTTTTTAATCCATTTAGTGTGCGCCACATTGGTTTTGTGTATTGCTAATTTTAATCAGAATGTTGTTCAGTACCAAGTAAAATACCTTACAAAAGTATATGTATATTGTGTCTGCACAATTATCTTTGTCATCCAAATTCATAATCTGATCCAAATAAATGTATCAAGTTTGATAAGACTCATTTTCTGTAAAAGTAGGCATGAATTATGCTACCATCTTTTGATTCTTTAGTGATTCCATTCCATATCAGCCTTTCCATGATTTTGCCCAGTTTCAATATCTGGTTCATTGTGAGGATATTACCAGACTAAAGTTACCCAGGACATTCCATTTACCCTTTTAAAATACTAGCACATTAGCTTTTTTTCCTAGTCCTCTGATGCTTTTCCAGTGTTCTAATATCTGTTAAATACCAGCATCGATGAGTAAGAGAACTGCTTGGCCAATTCTTTCAAAACTCTTAACTGCAAGTTATCTGCACCTGTAGATTTAAAAATGTTTGCCTTCAGTACTTGTTGTTTAACATTTTGTCTATTACTGTATTTCATTATCACTCTAAGGTGTGAATATTTCATCCAGCTTCTTTCCAAATACAGAACATAAATATTTACTAAACAGATCTATGCTTTGTGCATTGACAGTTTTACCGTTCCTATCTAGCAATGTACTTACAGGATTGTTAGGATTTCTTTTATTCCTTGTGTATTTAACAAATTCCTTCTTACTGTCTTTAGTGTATTTTCTGTCTTTTTCCTTGATGTATTTAGCTTCCCTTATCAATTGTCTGTATTTTGTAACTGCTAATTTATAGAGATTGCTGTCAACTTCCTCATTTCCATTATATCTCTATAATCATTTTTATTGCTTTTTCAACTTCCTGTCTTAATCAGGATGATGTCTTAATCTTATAATCCTTCTTTCATGACTGTAGAATTGTAGGGTTTGTCTGTTGGTTTGAGGTGTCAAAGTTTCAGGGTAACTGCATCTGTATTTCCCCTCTGTGGTTCCTTGAGGGCACATACAACCCTTGATGAAAGGTGTTCCTCCCTCCTGACTCTAGGGGGTTTGAGTGCCCAGTTCCCTGCCTTACACTGTGTTATCCCCAGAAAGCCAGTCTGCCTAAAACCCAGTGCCTGTGCTTTGCTTTCTCTCCAAGAGCTATGCACCAGTTACAAGTTACCACACTGCTCTTTCTGAGCAGCACCTTTATTCTTAAGCTTACATTACAGAAAAAACATAAAAGCAATAACATTTCCTAGATGCATATTAGAAGCTTACCAAAGGTCACCCTATCAGTCATAGGAGCCTTAATAGGTCAAAATCTTTCCAACCTTTCCACAAGGATTGGGAGCCGCCTTTGGACAAAAAGTCCTCTCTGCTTGACCAGAAAGAAGGCCTGAGTTAGTTTAAACGCAGTGTTGTTATATCAAAAGCCCTTTGTCTATTGGTCTCTGGAAAATCCATTTTGAACCTGTATGTGCAGTCCTCCTCCAGGTGGGGTACCTCTCTAGATGTATTTTCCACCAAGGGGATTCAGCTTAATCACCCCCTACCGTTTTTGGTTTCTAGAGGAGCTGTAATAACTCTGCCCCTTGGAGTTGCATACTGTCCCTGGCCCAGAGTGAAACATAAACTTAATACAGTATGCTCCCCAAAGATATTGCATGGGATTGCAATATCTGTCATATTCGGCATCTGTTTTTCACATTTCTAACTATATATATGTAGGTGTATAAATACAAGATGAGTATGTGTGTTGCCACACATTTACCATCAACCTCTTCTATTATTCTAACTTATAATAGCAATTTTGTATTGTCATAATTTTAATGATAAGTCAGTGGAGAAAGAACTAGCATATATTTATAGGAACAGAATTGTAGGACTGGAATGGACTTTGAGTCCAGCCCCTTGCACTGTGGTGTAACCAAGGAAACCTAGACCATCCCTGACAGGTGTTTGTCCAGTCTGTTCTTAAAAGCCTCCAATAACAGGTTTCCACAAGCTCCCTTGCAGTTTAACTATCCTTACAGTTAAAATAATTTTCCTAATATCTAACCTAAATTTCCCTTGCTGCAGATTAAGCCCGTTAGTTCTTATCCTATCTTTGGAGGACCAGGAGAACAATTGATCACTGTTCTCTTTATAACAGCCCTTAACATATTTGAAGACTTTTTCCCCTCCATAGTTGTCTTTTCCCTGGACTAAACATACCCAGTTTTTGTAATCTTTCCTTATAGGTCAGGTATTCTAAATCTTTTGTCACTTCTCTTTTTCTCTCCTATGGACTCTCTCCAGTTTCTCCACATCTTTTTTTTTAAAGTGTGGTGCCCAAAATTGTGCACACAAATCCAGCTGAGGCTTCATCTGTCCCAAATAGAATGGAATAGTTAGCTCCCATTTCTTATATATGACACCACTGTAAATACTCCCCAGAATATTACCCTTTTTTTTTTTGCAGCTGTGTCACTTTGTTGATTCATATTCAGTCATATGCACTATAACTCCCAGGTCCTATCCAGCAATACTACCACCTCACCAGTTATTCCCCATTTTGTAGCTGCGCATTTCATTTTTTTTTTCTTGCACTTGTCTCTGTTGTATCTTCTCTTATGGAAAGATTCTGCTAACTCAGTAGGCGCCCTGACACTAGATTTGAACTTGTGACTCCGTGTGTCTTGCTGCTACAGCAGATTGCCTAAATTAGTTCTGAGTTATGATAATAGTAAACATATAGTAAAATAAAAAGAAAGCTGCATTCTAATTATTAGGTCACTTGTATTCGGTATCTGTGAACTAGGTGACACTGGTTCAGATTCTTGAGGTGGATATGTCATATGCCTTCAGTTTAGTAATGAACAGCTGGGAAATAGATGTACCTCCGTTGTCATCCCCTAATCACACTGCTCTGTCCAGAACCTTAAGTAATTTTTAGGTATGTTGTCTCTGAAAGACAAACCAGAAGCAGCTAAACTTTTTCTCTTAACGTCCACTAAAAAGATTTTTCTGACTGCAGTGTCACTTTCAAGGTGCGGTGGGAGGAGGTAAGAGAGACACCAAAAAAATTGCCTTGCAAGCTTGTATGGATAAGCAAAGATTGACTATGTCTAAGAGACATTCCCATTGTTTGTATGTTTCTGTCTCCTAATCTGGCTTGTAATTCTGGGGCCAGGAAAAGGAATTTAGCATGTTGTTGTATATGCTATTGTTCAGTGATGCTCAAGTAGATATAACCCCAAATGTAAGCATCTAGGAAATTACTTGTGTCCGTCTATTGGCTATCATGATTACAAACCATCCTTTCTTTTGACTGATATTTTAAAAATATAATAACAACTAAAAAGCCCAGCTTACTGAGAAAAGCGGTATCCACCTATTAGGTGGTAGCCCTTCTCAACTATTTTTGTATTTGAAGGTGTTCAGAGTTTGCTGGACTTGTTGGGAACATCTCTGGTGGAGTGTATTTGCAATTCGTGTCCATATGAAAACAAAACTTGTACAAAATAGATCCAAGATGATACAGGTTTTAGAAATGAATAGCTAGCAGATGAAAGTTTATCACATAACAGATATTTATTAATGTGGGTTTTTTTCCCAGCATTAGGGTCCGCAGGAAAAGGAAATCGGCCACTGGATATAGGACCTGACTACAAACCACCGATGAGTGGTAAGGCCCTTTATAAAGCATTTCAGGAGAGACCTATTAGGCTGAAATTCAGTATGTTTTGGTATAATGGTGTGTGATGTGATATGTCTCCTAAAATATGAAGCTATTATTTACAGCCCTGAAGACATCTTTTCCAATAATTGCAGCTTTTCCCTTTTATGAACCATTTGATATTAGCAGTTCACAAGCAAGACTGGGAAAATAATTTAGCATACTACTATAATACAGTCCTTGTCCACCCTGAAAGAATAAATGGGAACAAAAATATTTATATGCACCAGATTTCAATTATGTCACCAAACATTTTTCAAGCCTAGTTTAAAATGACTGCCACTATGTACCATGTATAATTAATTGTATAGAACATAATAGGGTCAAGGAGAAAAAAAGGAGAAAAAAATCTTGCTCTTAAACCTTCCCTTATTTGCAGAAAGCTTTGCACTGCGGTACCGCTGGTTAGAGCTACATAAAATATATCTTCTTTTAAAGAAAAATGATCATTGTAGAATACCAATAATGTATTGTGTGGTTACTGTGTTCAGAAGAATGCCTGATACCCTTTAGTTCCAGCAGGATCCTTTTCACTGCATACTTGTCAGCTTTCCTGGATGAGTTTTCAGGCCCTTCTTCCCTTTCACTGTCCACCACGCATCTTTCTAGAGACAGCAAAGTACAATTCCCCAAAGTCCTAGAGGCTTGGACTGTAAAAGAAGATAGCTGCTGTTAGCACAGTGCTGTTCTCTGGAAGCAGCATGCTGAGATGGATTTTTTTAAAATTATAGAAGGTATTTGAAATTAAAGGTTTATATTTTACTTTGAAACTTACATTTCTAAGCCACCCCTGGGAAACTACTGTGGTAAACCCAGAACAGACAGCTACAAATAGGGGTGGGAGTGTAAGCAGTCCCAACGTTACAAAAAGGCCCCCTCCTTACCAAATGAAGAGTGGTAACCACAGGTCAATCAGGTTCAGCTGAAAAGGGGTTGTCAGAGAATCAGTTAACATCAGCTGACTCCAATTAAGTGCTGCCTGAGACCTTTTTAAACTCTCCCATGTTAGAAGGGGGAGGAGGGAAGAGAGAAGGAGTGAGGCTGTTGCTAGGCTGAGTGCATGGAGCCTCTCCAAGAAGGTAGTCTGGATTCTCTGACCAGTAGAGGAGAAAAACCAACCAAGAGACTGATTGAAGGAAGGAAGAGCCTGCCCTGGGGCATTCTAGGAGGTCTGCCTTGTCCAAGTCCGTCTCTCCAAGCCTAAAAAGAATTGTGCCTGGGGAGACAGAGAAGGTACTTTGCCACACTACCATTTCTTTGAACAAATATGTAATATGTGTGCTTGATTGTTATTTTTGTTATGTTTTAATTAGAGATGCCACAAAATTCAGATCCAGAAGTAAACTTTTGCCCAAGTTCAAGGATCCAGGTCAGACCCATTACAGAAACAGTGGTACTCTGGGCCACAAACTCCAGATTCCAATATTTCCAAAGTTCCAGGAAAGGGAAGAGAGAATGAGTTTATTCATATGACAGAAGACTGTCTAGACATTGGAGACACATGGTGCAGAAAGAGGGCAACTGAATAAGGAGTTAGGTAATAAGAATAATCTGTAGCTCTTTTTAGCACTTGTCACCAATGCATCTCAAAGCTCTTTACAAAGGAAGGTCAGTTTCATTATCTCCATTTCACAGATGAGGGAGCTGAAGCTTGGATAGGTAATGGGAAGGCCCCTGCAGGTGGCACTCTTACAGCCCCAGACCATTGCGGTATTGGAGCATGTGTTCCAGTGGGTTTCTGTTCTCTTGCCCTGATATCTGCAGGGACCTGCCCATGCATCCTCAACAGCAGTTGCAGAGTGAGAGAACGTGTGGGGCCTCAGAGGGAGATACAGTCAGGTGATAGAATTCTTGCATTAGTAGGTCCAGTGATATAGTGAGCATGTTTTTTGTTCCCTTGGAAACTCCTTAGAGATTGCTGAGAGAAGCAGTTGAACAGATGTCATTATATACAAGCACATCCTGTGCCTGTCCTTTGTCATATTATCCTGTCTGAACACTTTCAGTATAAGTAGGACTTAACCAACTGATTTTTGTATCACTATTCTTTTCTTTTAATCAGAAGTGCTCATGCGGATACACTTTAACGTGAAGACTCATTGTTGCTTTGCAGGTTAACTATGCCAGCCTCTCACATATTGAACCTCTTTGTTGTGATGTAGTTGGGTGTCTCACCACACCTGAATGGTTTTAGCAGCAACTGTAAGCATGATTGCATAATTTTTAATGGGCTATCATTTGGAAATAGATCATCAAAATGCTATATAGGAGAAGAGGATAATTATATAGGGCCATAATCAGGTACTTGTACAGGCCATAATCAAGTGATGATGTGCAAATGTTTAAATAACAAAAGATAAGAGAGAGTATACTTAACGTGAAATGCACCAGCTGAGACAAGATTAGTTTCTGTCTGACACTGTGTACTTTTTTCAGGCTACCCATCACTATTGGTTCCTTTTGGCATCCTGTAGTGGGAAACTTTTTCTCAAGTAAATGCTTTGCATAACAAGTGCTTTCCTCCCACTCTCCCCCCGCACCCCCACAGGCAGTAACAGTCCTCATGGAAGCCCCACATCCCCCCTGGATAGCAACATGCTTCTAGTCATAATAGTATCTGTTGGAGTGATTACCATTGTGATAGTGGTGATTGTTGCTGTCTTCTGCACTCGTCGCACCACCTCTCAGCAGAAAAAGTAAGATGTGCTTTACTCTGTTCTAGTTTTCTCCATTTATTCAGTTACTTAATAGCTGCATCTATGACTGCAAGAGTAGTGATGTCTCCAGTATGACCTCAAAATTGCAGTTGGTACTTACTGTCAAAGACTTAGAAAACATTCCATCTGAAAGTGTTTATACAACCCACAGCCATTCATGCATTTTCTTTGCCCTTACTTATTAATATCAATTGTGTCTTATGTGGGTTGAAGTTAGGACAGTTAATTATTATATAGGTCTACACTATTAACACTAGCTGCTTAAGGGTGGTTGATTCATTGGCTTCACTGATGAGAGTTAAATATCTTACACCAACAAAAGGTGATGCCATTTTAGATTTAGTACTGGTAAGTAACAAAACGCTTAGAGGAGAAGTCATTATAGAAGACAATTTTGGTTCAAGTGATCATGAATTAATTCACTTTAAACTAAATGGATTGTTCTTGGGACTAATCTTATTTAACCTGTTCATTAATGACTTTGGCACAAAAAGTGGAAGTTTGCTAATAAAATTTGCAGATGACAGAGTTGGGAGATGTTGCCATTATGGAGGAGGCCTGGAATATCTTACAAGAAGATCTGGACAACCTTGAAAACTGGACTAATAAAAATGGGATGAAATTTAACAGGGCAAAGTGCAAGGTCATACACATAGGGACTAACATCACGAATTTTTGCTACGAACTATCAGTTGGAAGTGACAGAGGAGGAGAAAGACCTAGGTGTATTGGTCTATCACAGGGTGGGGCACAGGTCACTTGCTGCTTTGAACTAGAGAAGCGGTTCTCAAACTGTGGGTCTGGATCCCAAAGTGGGTTGCGACCTAGTTTTAATGGGGTCACCAGGGCTAGTGTTAGACTTGTTGGGCCCTGAAGCTGAAGCCAAAGCATGAGGTCGGGGCTGAGGCCAGGCAGGCCAAAGCTTCAGCCCTGGGTAGGGGGCCTGTAGCCTGAGCCGCGCTGCCCAGGGCTGAGCCCGAGCCCTGCCACCCAGGGCCAAAGCCCTTGCAAGTCAGTCTGAATCTGATTGGTCTTATTGGTAAAATAAATAGAAAACTCTTCAGTGTGAAAGCTCACCGTAACAGCTATGGCAAGATGGTTTCACCTAACTGCCTTCAACTCTGAGCAGTTCTGCTAGGTGAGACTTTGTTCATTTGCTCTGTCGCAGCAGGTTCTTTTATTTCTTGTTCATACAATACAGGCACCAAACTCTGGCTCAGATGGAGTTTTCAGCCAATCACCACAACTTTCTCCTCCGGTCACTGGCCATGTTTAAACCATGGTAATTTATAAGGATGACCCAAAGATGGAAGGCATCTAGGTGCTAGTGTGTCAGTGTTTGTGATTAAGAAGTTGCTGCAGCTTTCCACTAAGCCATCAGAACAGAGTAATTCAATGGATAAACAGCAGTGTCTGCTAGGGAAGATTGCTTTTTCATTAGTGCTGCCTTCCCTTCTTCCTAAATACTTAGCCCCGCTCTATACTGAAAAGTTATATTGGCATAAATGTCAGTTGAGGTGTGAAAAAATTACTACATTGACTGATGTAGCTATGCCAACATAACGCCTAGTGTAGACATGTCTGTGTCTATGGAAGAGGGCATCCATCAATTCCGTCAGTCAGTGTAGTCTGTGTCTACACTATGGTATTACGCCAGTATAAGCTCCATAGTGTAAACATTGTAAACAGTGTAAATCTTATGGCAATTGGACAAGGTCACGGATGACTAGAAAAAGGCTAATGTAAACTGGGAAGAGTGGTAGATACGCTGGAGGGTAGGGATAGGATACAGAGGGACCTAGACAAATTAGAGGATTGGGCCCAAAGAAATCTGAGGTTCAACAAGGACAAGTGCAGAGTCCTGCATTTAGGACGGAAGAATCCCATGTGCTGCTACAAACTGGGGATCAAGTGGCTAGGCAGCAGTTCTGCAAAAAAGGACTAAGGAGTTATAGTGGACGAGAAGCTGGTTATGAGTCAACAGTGTGCCCTTGTTGCCAAGAAGGCTAATGGCATTTTGGGTTGTATATGTAGGAGCACTGCAAGCAGACCAAGGGACGTGATCATTCCCCTCTGCTCAGCATTGGTGAGGTCTCATAGAATGTCAGGATTGGAAGGGACCTCAGGAGGTCTCAAAGTAGGACCAACCCCAACTAAATCATCCCAGCCAGAGCTTTGTCAAGCCTGACCTTAAAAACCTCTAAGGAAGAAGATTCCACCACCTCATCTGGAGTACTGTGTCCAGTTTTGGGCCCCACACTACAAGAAGGATGTGGACAAATTGGAAAGTGTCCAGTAGAGGGCAACAAAAATGATGAGGGAGCTGCAGCACATTGTTTACAAGGAGAGGCTGAGGGAACTGGGCTTATTTAGTCTGCAGAAGAGAAGAGTGAGGGAGGATTTGATAGCAGCCTTCAACTACCTGAAAGGGGGTTCCAAAGAGGATGGAGCTAGGTTGTTTTCAGTGTTTGCAGATGACAGAACAAGAAGCAATGGTCTCAAGTTGCAGTTGGGGAGATCTAGGTTGGATATTAGGAAAAACTGTCTCAACGGGAGAGTGGTGAAGCACTGGAATGGATTACCTAGGGAGGTGGTGGAATCTCCATCCTTTGAGGTTTTTAAGACCCAACTTGACAAAGCCCTAGCTGGGATTATTTCGTTGAAGTTGGTCCTGTTTTGAGCAGGGGGGGTGGACTAGGTGACCTCCTGAGGTCTCTTCCAACCCTAATCTTCTATGATTCTAGGATTGTCATACCAAACGAACTTAGGTGTGAAATATCCTGACAGATACTATTCAGGAAGCCTCTATGTGATCCATGGCACTCTATTGCAGCTGACTGAAAATTCTGTATTTTTGGTGAATCCTAGGATGGGTACTTTTATTGAATTAAAGGGAAATTATGAATTTGATTGCTCTGGTAGAACAATCCCTTAAATAGCATGTCTCCCATTATTTTTCTAAAAATTACAAAGATTTATCATCTTCCCAGCTTATAAGGTCCTTTCAGCAAGAGAAGCAGCAGTCCCCAAGAACAACACCTCAAACTTGCTCAAGCCCTTCCTCCTCTCACCCTCCTCCATCCTTCTGTGTGCCCACTCCTGCCAGCTTGCTTCTTCAGCAGTTTGGGACTGAGATAAGGCATCCTAACTTCTACATTCCACTCACCCAGAACCTGCAGAGGAATTTCAGGGAGTGACATACCCTCCCGCCTGCTGCACTCTTTAGGCTACCCTGGCCCCCAGACAAAGGGAGCTTCTCTGGCTACCTACTCCCTGCACATTGTAAACAAACTGAACCCCCGGCCCTCAATTTTTTATCTGCCTTGTTTTAGTCACATCTTAATTGTTACTTCCATTCCTTCTGGGTGCCAGATATGACATTTCATCTCTTGCTCCGAGAGTCCAAGGTGGAAAGGGATGTTTGCCTCATTTTCTACCTATTAAAACCCATGACATCACACAAAAATCGCCTCACACTTCAGAAGCTGCCACTGTTACTCAAAGAATGAATAAGCACATTAGCTGAATGTGTATGCTAACCTAATCAGTAGTAAAATAACTAACATTCAGTTAACAACATTAAGCTTCAGAGTTATCACCATTTAGAGGTAATTATTTTCATTTCACATCCCACAGCTATTATTTAAGGTTGTTTGCATACTTAGGACTACAGCAAAGCATTGGTTTTCATACACTTCACACTTATCTTCACCACCACAAGGACTGGGATCTTAATATTTGTTCACAAAAGCTTAGGTTCTGCAGCACATGGTAGATTTTAAGAAAAAAATCTGTGGCTGCATAGTACACCAGTCTGTCCCTTTAGGTCTATTCCATGTAGGCAGCTGCCACACAGCTGAATAGTAGATCTGAAAGAAATTCAAGTGAAAATGCACCTGTCTCTGAGAGTAACAAAATATTTGTCTAAAAATGTTTCATTTATTCTCTTGTTTTGCAAGGAAACGAGCTGCCTGCAAATCAGTGAATGGGTCCCATAAATACAAAGGAAATTCCAAGGATGTCAAACCCCCTGACCTTTGGATCCATCATGAGAGACTGGAGCTTAAACCTATTGATAAATCTCCAGACCCTAACCCAATCATGACAGACACCCCAATCCCTCGCAACTCCCAGGACATCACACCAGTTGACAATTCCATGGATAGCAATATCCATCAAAGGCGCAACTCATACAGGGGTAAGCTTGATTAACAACAAACTGTAGTTGGTTCTTGGTATTTAATTGTGTAAAATTAGATGCAATATAACCACTGTATCTGGCAAAAGCATTTGTTAAAATGTTATTTAGATTATAATAAAATAATAAAATTTTTATTAAATTATTTTTTCTATTTATTAGATTGGGTTTAGTGACTAGGTTTACAGTGTTCTGTTTCATTCAAGTGTAGGGGATTCATCTTCATGGTTTACATATGTATTAGTGGGACAACAGAGTGCACAAGTATAAATTTCTTAGTTCTTTGGTATTTCATAATAATGGTACCTAGTTATAACAAGTTAGTAGTCTTGTGTACAAGGTAGTATAACAAGTATCTCATACTAGTCTGTTGAGGGAAATGATGATTAGTACCATCTTTACATGACTGAGCTTAATTCATACTACCATTTGTCTCCAGAAATCGCATTTCTATAGGATATTAGTTTCATGGAAGTCTAGACTGTTTCTCCCATACACAATAGTGCCTGTAACCCAACCGCCCCTTCTGGTTTTCCAGTGGAGGGGGTGGAAGAAATGTATCTAGTTTGTTAGTCTTGGATGCTTGCCAGTCATGAGCTTCAGAATTATTATGAAGAGGACAGTCAAACTATGCACACAGAATTAAAGGTTGTTTGTTGCCAAATCACCTGGTTGGGTGTTGTCATTACAACACTGATTCTTTTATAAGTAACCTTCAGTATTCTTGTGTCAGGACATGAATCAGAGGACAGCATGTCCACATTGGCAGGAAGAAGAGGGATGAGGCCAAAAATGATGATGCCATTTGATGCACAGCCCCCTCAGCGTAAGTTAACAGCCTTTCTTACCAATTGTCTCAACCAGAAAGAATGTTTTGCTATAACGGGGAACAACAAAACAAGCCATTGTGAATATATTCTCAACACTCCCTACCTCCAAATAATTCCATTCCAGGTTGTAATGGGGATATTATCAGGATGGGGCACTGAAGTCCTGTTACACTTTTATTGACAGAGAGATCTGGATGGCCCTTTCTGAATAAGGATTATTTACTATGTGGAAGAAATAGCTCAAAAAAGCATTTGTGCATATTTTAGAAAGAATAACTATATAAAACAATCCTGTAGGCTTCCCAATACTCATTCTGATAGTAGTTTTGTTGCAAAAAAATTATATTCTAATTTCAAGATGCTGGGAGTGCTGCATAAAATGCTCACTGAATGGGCCCGGTCAAGCAGACTCTCATTTTGGATGCTTCCTATTGCTTTCTGTCTTTTGGTATGTAGACTTAGGGCTGGGCTACACTACGGGGGGAAGATTGACCTAAGATATGCAACTTCAGCTACGCGAATAGCATAGCTGAAGTCGAAGTACCTGAGGTCAATTTACCTGGCCGTCCCCACGTCGATTCCGCTTACTCCTCCTGCCAAGGTGGAGTACAGGCATCGATTTGAGGATTGATTTATTGCATCTAGATGAAATACGATAAATCGATCCCTGATATGTCAAGTGCTATCCGGCGGGTAGTGTAGCCATACCCTTAATGTATATCAGCTGCCAGACATCCCATTGGGGGAAAAAAGTCAAGTTTCAAATAAGAGGGTAGTTTGTGGGTGCCTGGTTAATTACATTTGCTATATGTGTATTTTCCTGACTGCCAGTTACTGATGATTGAAGGAAGTGCACTAATTAGAAGTTTTGCTGTTGCTGTAGCACTGTGCAATGGGACCAGGCTATTTTTCCAATTGCTCCAGAATATTATAAGAACAGTTCTTTTATCAGACAATACTTGTTGTTTCAAACAATCTCTCTGAGAGCAGAGGAAACTTTGCCACAGTGCATTAGTTTTACTGGTCTTCAATCTCTGGAGAATTACTGAGATCTTGACTCAGGTCATAAGTGAATATAAGTTTGGACTTATGCTAGATTCCACAAACATTTGTCTTTATCACAAACCCACTATATGACATTGTCAGGCACAAGTCAGTACAATATGCATTTTTCTTTGAGTAGCGTCCCTGTGGGTGCTCCGCTTCAGGTCCTCATACACATCATGCACCTTTGATTGGAGATTTTCAGTGACAGGGACCCTTTGGCCCACACATGTGCTCCAGACATCCTCATGCCTTGACAGAGGATATACAGAGCTGCATGGGCTAACCACCATATCAACTACACTTCATCCTGAGACAGAGCATTGTGCATGACCACTCCAGCACAGCCTGTAGCTTATCTCTTTTAGTTTAGTTTGTGTGATAGTTCAGTTTAGTGGTTTATCTAGTTTGCTTGTTTTGAATGTTATTTTTATTGGAGGATTTTTCTGTCAATCCCCACCCACCACCTCTGTTGCTGAGCGGCTATCTTCTGGAGGGTTATTGTTGCTAGCCTGTGCCAGGATCTCCAGGCTTCAAGCACCACCTTTCCCAGTTAGTGATGGCCATTCTTGATACCTCCACTGTTTGGGAGACTCCCACATACCGGCCAAGTGTAAGATCTGCATGTCTTTTACAAGCAATGTAGGAAAAACAGGCAAATTAAGTTCAGGTTGCTCATAATGGAGCAAGCCCTGAGACCTGCCTCTGATCCAGGCTTTAGGAACCCATCTGTACACTGGCCTTCAAGCATGTTTAGTGCCCTGTCAACCTCCATATCCCAATCACTGAGAGCATCACTAGATAAGACCATGGAGGATACTGATAAGACTCCAAGGAAGAGGAGCTCTAGATCTCCCACCAGAAAGTCATCTTCAGAGAAATCTTGCTCATCTCATGGAGTGACCATTTGCAAACCTCAGGTCTCAAAACTATTCTGGTACTGGAGGTTTGTTGAAGACTTCCAACTCCTCTAAGGGCCACTGTGCTAGGCATATGTTAGTACTGAAACTCCCCTCAGTACTGACTAGACATGACCTTTCCAACAGAGATTCTAAACATTCTTCTTGAAATCAGTCTGTACCATCTTCAGATTCCTTTGTACTGCCTTGGTACCCAAATTGGTGTCTATTACATCCATATGGAAGAAAAGTCTAGCTGCTTTGATATAGTCTTTCACCACCAGGTATGCACTACAGAAAATGCTGACTCCAGTACCAACACCAGTAACTTCCACCATCCTTTCCAGCCTCAACTCAGATATGTCCAATATGGCAGGAATTCAGATATTCTAGAGATATGTTTGTATCAGAGGAGCTAGTCTTTATTGTTCGCCAGCACAGAATGTCTGTTGATACCGAGATCTTCTCAGTCACCAAAACTATATATTCTTCTTCGAGTGCTTGCTCATGTTCATTCCATATTAGGTGTGTGTGCTCACCATATGCACTGGTGCTGGAAGTTTTCCCCTTAGCAGTATGCATAGGGGACCAGCTTTGGCACCTCTGGAGTGCCACTCTCATTTTCTTCTTGACACCAGTGACAGTGCTGGAACTTCTGCTGCTTCAGCTAGTTTTCACTTAGTTCTGTCTAGTGTGTCTCACGAACATTTCTTTGTAAAATACTTGTATATAGCTTAGTTTTTACCCTTAGTATTAGTTCTAGTTAGTTGGTCCTGGACGAGACTCAGTCTGTGGACGGGCATGCCCCAGTCCCCAAATTTTAAACCATGTGATTGTTGTAAGCGGACCATGTCCATCAGTGACATTATTTGTTTAAGGTGTGTAGGAGAAGGACACATAAGCGACCATTGTCACATCTGTAAGTCATTCAAACCCAGAACGAAAAAGGAGACACACATCTGTCTCAGGGCACTCCTGATGGAATCAGCACTGACTCCAGCACCAGAGCAGAGGTCCGACTCAGCTCTGAGCACCGCAGCATCGGTATGGAGCACCTTGCCAGTGCCATCTGAGCCAGCACCGATCCCCCTCCCCAGCCACAGACAAGAAGCCGAAGAGGTCCATGAAGGGAAGATCTCCCACTTCCCATAAGGGGAAGGAGAGGGCTGGCAGAAAGCCAAGACCCTTGATGGGCAGCTCAACACCTCCGTCAGGGAGTCAGGCCCCAGTTCATGTTGAGCAGTCAAGCCCCTCCCATGCTATGCCTGCCACATTGGACAATGATGAGGGCCTCTGTCAACTTGAAGTCTCATCGATGCCCAAAGCCCTTCACGCAGTGCAGGAGATCCTACCGATGCTGCCTACAACAGCAGTACCCCAGGCCAGGGGTAAACCCACCTTGGGACCATTTCAAGTGTCCCCACCTCAGGAGCACCACTCCCTATTGCAGGGGACATCCTGCCAGCGCTCGTCTGCACGGACCCGTCATGCCTCTGACTTTGTGAGCCAGGCCCAGAGAAGCCCTCTCCGGTCTCCGGACCTTGGGCACTGACGACGGGATTCGAGGCGCGGCTTGCCAGTAACCTGATGCAGACCTGTGGAGGCACGCGCCCCTTGGCATGAGTGTCAAGACTGACCTATTGGGTCTCCAACGCCTTGGCACCAGTCCTGCGATCGATCGCTGGTACCTGGTACCAGGATGCAAATCCCTCCATCAGGGATATTCTACCGACAATCGGCCCACTCCGACTCCTGATCCCACTCTAGATCCCAGTACAGGTCAAGCAGCATGAAGTGTAGATTTCAGTTCTACTGATGAAGATCTGCCAAATGCCCAACATCCCTGGGGCCCTGCAGAAGGAATTCATTCCAATCGAACAGGTTGGTGTCATGGCACAGTGGCCAGCATCACAGGGAGGTGGACCGCTGGGCCAGTCAGTCATGGTCACTCCACAGTGTCCATTCTGCTTACGATTCTGTTGCTGGTCAGGAGTCCCTGGTAGCAGGACAGGCTCCGTCACCAGTGATACCATCAACTCCATTGGCACTGCAGCTGACCCCATGGCCTCTGGGCCAATGACGGCAGCGTGATATCCATGGGGGTTCACCCAGCCTTCCCAGGCTGCCCAGTCTGTGGTTGGAGCCTCAGGTAGGACATCGGCCTCAGCATCCTGCCCTCCTCCAGAGGTGGAGACCCCACAGAGAAAGACCCTCCCATCCCATGAGGACCTAGGGGAGCAGCAGCCAGTTGAGCCGCCAAAGGATGTGATGGATCTCTCAGCACTGTCTTTGTCCTCATCATCTCCAGACGAAGTGATTTCAGGTCCCCCTCACCCAGCTTGCAAGATGATGCCAAGGCTCATCAGGAGCTTGTAAGGAGGATCACGTCTAATCTGGGGCTCCAGGCAGAGGAACTTGCATCAGATTCACTGTTCGGTGTCTTTTGCTCCATGGCACCCGCTAGAGGGATATCAAAAATAATTAATACCCTGTGGCAAAGCCCCTTCTTCCTGTCACCCATCTCAAAAAGGGTTGAACGCAAATATTTTGTACCAGTTAAAGGCCATGAGTATCTCTATACTCACCCTGCACCAAACTCATAGAATCATAGAACTAGAAGGGACCTCAAGATGTCATCTAGTCCAGTCCCCTGCACTCAAGACAGGACTAAGTATTTTCTAGACCATCCCTGATAGGTATTTGTCCAACCTGCTCTTAGCCCACGAAACCTTATGCTGAAATAAACTGGTTAGTCTCTAAGGTGCTACAAAGTCTTCCTCATCTTATTTACTAATGATGGAGCTTCGACAACCTCCCTGGGCAATTTATTCCAGTGCTTAACCAATCTGACAGTTGGGAAGTTTTTCCTAAGGTCCAACCTAAACCTTCCGTGCTGCAATTTAAGCCCATTGCTTCCTGCTCTATCCTCACAGGTTAAGCAGAATAATTCTTCTCCCTCCTCCTTGTAACAAACTTTTATGTACTTGAAAACTATTATCATGTCCCTTCTCAGTCTTCTCTTCTCCACACTAAATAAATGCAATTTTTTTAATCTTCCGTCATAGGTCATGTTTTCTAGACCTTTAATCATTTTTGTTGCTCTTCTCTGGACTTTCTCCAATTTCTCCACGTTTCCTGAAATGTGGCGCCCAGAACTGGACTCCAGTTGATGTCTAATCAGTGCAGAGTAGAGCAGAAGAATTACTTCTTGTGTCTTGCTTACAATATTCCAGTGGAGGCCTAATCAGCACAGAGTAGAGCAGAAGAATTATTTCTTGTGTCCTGCTTACAAAAGTCATGCTAATACATCCCAGAATGTTGTTTGCTTTTTTTGCAGCAGTGTTACACCGTTGACTCATATTTAGCTTGTGATTCACTATGACCCCCAGATCCCATTCCGCAGTACTCCTTTGTAGACAGTCATTTCCAGTTTTGTATGTGTGCAACTGATTGGTCCTTCCTAAGTGGAGTACTCTGCATTTGTCCTTATTCAGTTTCATCCTATTTACTTCAGACCAGGGTGAACAATGATCCCCATCTCCATTACCCACCCCACCACTGGATTATGTTGAGGGGGGGATTCCTCTGATTCTCAGATTTCTGTCCATGAATTTCCCATCTACCATGGAAGGGACTATTCACCTGTCACCTACCCTGGAACCTTTTCCCTTAGAATTTCCCCAGTCTCAAGCCCTGCCTCACTGGTATGCTCACTGGTATGCTGGCTCCCTCAGTGGCCTTTTTGGGATCCATGAGCTATTTATCTCCAATAGTTCTCAATAGCTCCTAATTTCTCCCATGGGGACATAGAGAGAGATTTGCCTGATCCACCACTTCCTCCTTAACAATCTGAACCTCTAAAGGAGACTTGCAAGGAGCAAGAGGCAAAAGCAGACAAGGTGGTGAGACCTCAGATGGATTATTTCACCATTGTTTCCAGATAAGGCTGTAATGCTTCCACCAGTGCCTTTGGCTGACAATTTCAAGCAATTTCAGGAGCTCATAAAGGGCATTGCTGACTTTCTCCATATCCCATTAGACTAGAGGATGTCCAGGAGTCAAAATATAAACTTATGGACGTCCTGTATGCAACAGAGGATTCTGCTAAAACCATCTGACAGACTCATTATAGCATCACTTACTTGTAAACGGGCAGATAAAAAGTAGTACGTTCCAGCAAAAAATTCAGAATTTTAATTTTCCTATCCTTCACCAAAGTCTTTAGTTGTGGAGGCAGTTAACATAGTAGACAACACCATAAAAAGTCTACAGCTTTATGATAGGGGACCAAAAATGACTCTTTCTTCAGTCACAAGGTAATCTTCAGCAACCCTGCAATTCAGGATTGAAAATTACCGAACTCTGATACCATAGAATCATAGAACTGTAAGACGTCAAGAAATCATCAAGTCTGGCTGCTTGTGCTGGGGTGTAGCCAAGTAAATCTAGACCATCCCTGAAGGTAATTCTCCAACTCATTTTTAAAAACCTCTAGTGACAGGGGTTCCATAACCTCCTTTGGAAGCCTATTCCAGACTTTAACTACCCTTACAGTTATAAAGCTTTTCCTAATATCTAATATAAATTTCCCTTTCTACAGATTAATCCCACTGCTGCTTGTCCTACCTTCTGTGGACATGGAGAACAATTGATCACAGTCATCTTTATAACATATTTGAAGACTATTAAAAGGTCCCCTCTCAGTCTTCATTTCTCAAGATTAAACACACCCAGATTTTTTAACTTTTCCTCATAGGTCAGATTTTCTAAACCTTTTACCATTTTTGTTGCTCTCCTCTGAGACTCTCTGTGCAAGATCTTTCTTTTGATGGACTTAAACTCTTCTCAGATTCCACCAATGAATCTGTTCTTACCTTGAAGGACTCGAGGGCCTTACACACCTGCAAAGCAGAGGAAACTTAGTAGAACTCACACCACAGAGAAAGTGACCTGTCTAGCTCCCTACCTATCATAGATCTACAGAACCACCTAAATCTGTGACTGTCAATTTCCATGGTTTTGTCAACTCCCCAGAATTTTCCTCCCTTGGGAATCTTCAACTTCATCAGCTTACCCACCTCCCACCCTTTAGAGATTGACATGGGGAACAGATTAGATCTGACAGTTGGGTTATGAAGATTGTAAAATCAGGTTACTCTATCCATTTTAAACCCCCACGCCCTCCAACCATCCGCCTTCTCCATCCCTTTTCAGGAACCCATCTCATGACCATTTATTGGAACAGGAAGTCATCTGTGTTCTACATATAGGGGCCATTGATACAGCTCTAGTCCACTACAAGGGAAGGGATTATATTCCAGGTATTTTCTGGTCCCTAAAAATAACACAGGATGGAGACCGATACCAGATTTCAGACTCCTGAACACCTTTGTAAAATCACATAAATTTAGAATAGTGACTCTCTCAGCTATATTTCCATCATTAGATTCCAGAGATTGGTTTGTGGCCCTTGGTCTTCAGCATGTGTTTTTTCACATTGCATTTCATCCCCTCACAAGAAGTTTTTGTTTTATAGTCAACCAGGGTCACTTCCTAACAAACCTCATCTCCAGGTTTCAAATAAGCCTGCAAGCATCAAAAAGAAGTTGTCTTCAATTGCTATTACTTGTATTTTTGTAAAGCAATGTACCCAGTATATAGCCGGTATATATGCCCGTAATATAGCTGGTATATAGCCAATCACACCCTCATCTCAACCTGTTACTTTCCAGGCATACAAACCACAATGTCTGACGATCTGAACAGGCACTCTATAGATTCCGAGTGCAACTCAGACTCTCAAATTCTCAAACCTATTCTTCTCATTTAGGGGCTTCCAGATGTGGACTTTGCCATCACCACCAACAGGAAGTGCAAAAAATTCTGCTTGAGTTGGGTCCCAATCCCTAGGAAACACCTTCCTCATTTTTGAATAAGGGGCCTTACAGTATACTCTCCAAAACCATTGATCCTCAGTGAGTTGAATAAGATTAAACATGACAAAGTCAGAATCATTCTAGTTTGTACCAACTTGGCAGAGACCCATATGGTATCCTTGTCTGATTCGCCTCATTTCTTGTTCACTACTGAGACTTCCAAACATTTTGATTCCAGTCAGGTTCTTCATCTCAACTTGAGAATGCTTTTAGCTCAGAGCTTGTCTCCCTGATGGTTCTTCGGGCTGGAGATTTCAGCAGAAGTACAACAGGTATTGTTAAAAAGCAGAAAGATATCTACCTGAAACACTTAACATTGAAAATGGAAGAGATTCCACTACTGGTTTGCACAGGGGCAGTTTTCATCTATGCTGTTTTCAATTACCTGTTGGCATTAAAAAAGATAAGTGTTTCTCTGAGTTCCATCAAGTTTCACCTAGTGGCTATCACAGCCTTTCATTCACTGGTAAAGGGATTCTCACTGTTTGCCTACTCCACAATGGCAGGATTCATCAAGGAATTGATTAATCTCTTTATGCAAATTAAAGGGCCCACCCTTAAACTTGGTTCTTAATTCCCTTATAAAATCTCCTTTTGAGACAGTGTCCCCTCTATTTTAGTTATCAATGAAAGAGGCTTTTTTGGTGGCCATCACTTCTGCCAGAGGTGTTGAAGAAATGGGAAATTCAATGGCAACTCCTCCTTATACATTTTTCTTCAAGGACAAAATTTTAATTGCAGCCACATCCTAAGTTTCTTCCTAAAGTAACTTCTGAATTTCATATTAACCAGGTTATTTATCTTCCAGTTTTTATCCCAAAGCCACACCAGACAAGAGAGGAAACTGTCCTCCATACCTTGGGTGTTAAGAGTGTTTGTTTGACTTCTAACTGGACAGACTCCAACTGTTTAGAAAGTCGCCCAGACTGTGTATTTTGTGGACAGATCTAAATGATCCACAGTTTTCACACAAAAATGGTCAAGATGGATTTCAGGGTATATGGTCTCTTGTTATGAGGCTGCCAGCATTCAGCATCCTTCTTGAGTTCTACCCCATTCAACAAGATGCTAGTCTACCTCTATGGGAATACTGAAAGATGTTACAGTTGTTGAAATCTGTAGAGCTGCAAGCTGGATCTCAGTACATACTTTCTCTAAATATTATGCCTTGGTTCATTCCTCCAGTTCAGAGATTTTGGTTGGCATTGCAATGCCATCTGCAGTGTTAAATTCAGCTCTGAAGCTCCTTCCTCCTTCTGATTATATTGCTTGGGAATCACCTGAAGTGGAGCACCCTTAGGGACAGTATTAGAAGGACAAGGGGAGAAGAGGAAGAAGAGGAAAAAGAAGACGAAGTAGTTGTAGTAACAACTCACTTTGTGCAGTAACTGGAGTTCTTTGAGATGTATGTCCCTGTGCATGCTCCACTGTCCGCCTTCCTTCCTCTCTGCTTCAGAATTGTGTCTTGCAGGACTTCACCATAGAGAAGGAACCAAGGGTCATTCACCCGTACATCTCTGTATATCCTCAACACAGGGCATGAGGTTGTCTGTAATATGTGTGCAGGCCAAAGGGGCATTGCTACCAGAAAAGCCTGATAAAGACACATGTGGTGTGTACACCTGAAGTGGAGCTCCAAAAGGGGAACACATCTCAAAGAACTCCATCTCTGCTCAAGAGAAGACCAAGGCTAGGCATAGAAGAGGAATTCCAGATGAAGGCTGGCGTGCATTGACAGAACTGTGTGGCACAGCATCTGCCTGATCTAAACTCAGACTTCCTTGAGCAATCCATTTACATACACCTCAGCTGGAATACTGTGTCCAATTTTGGTTGCCAATATGCAGAAGGGATGTAGAGAATCTGGAAAGGATCCTGAGGAGAGTGACAAGGGATGGAACACAAGCTGTATGAGCAAAGACCAAAGAAACTGGGTATGTTTAGTTTGGAAAAGAGGAGGTCATGGTTGGCACATGATAGAGGTCTTCAAATACTTGAAAGACTGCCATTAAAAAGGTGGAGAAAAATTATTTTCTCTTGCCACAGATGGCAGGACAAGAGGCAGTGGGTTCAAACTACAGCATAGCAGGTTTAGATTTAATCTTAAGAAAAAATTCCTAACTGTAAGCACAGTAGGACAATGGAACAGACTGCCTAGGGAGGTCATGGAAGCTCCTTTGCTGGAGGTTTTCAAAAGAAGGCTGAATAGCCATCTGTCTTGGATGGTTCAGATACGACGAGTCCTGCATCTTAGCAGGGGGTTAGAAGAGATGTTTCTTGTGGTCCCTTCTAGCCTTATGCTTCTATAATTCCATGGTCTACATATCCAAGTAATCGCACCCATACTTGAGTATTTTTGAGAAAGGTGGTTGTGGCCATTTCTTTACGTCTCAACTTTCAGCCTTCTGGTGCTTTTGTTTAATTACATAAAAATACATTCCCTGGCCCCCATTTTCTTTTTTCAACTAGTCTGATGGCATCAATAGTGGTTTCTGAATTTCTTAGCTTGCTCTTTCTTACTATGCTCAGAGGTTTTTACAAGATTATAATTCTTAGAATGACAAATTGGATTGTTGGGGGTTTTTTAACTAATCAGTGCAATGTTCCTTGATTTCTTCATGTTTACATACATTGGAGAAAGAGTGGAGAAAGACAGTCAAGATTTTCCACTAATCATCTCTGCTCTGAGTAGTTAGTTAAAAATTGTATAATCTGTTAAATATAGATGCCTTATGAGGAACCTGTAATCATTTGATTCTGATCTCTCTCCTCCATCCCGTGCAGTAAGGGTGTCAGGTGCAGTAAGGATAATGAAGTATTTAGATTTGTGATTTTTTTGGTTAATTCAGATGCCAGAAATCTATTCCCCCATTCCCTTGCACTCTTTTGATATTGAAAGCAGTCTTTTCCAAAACAAAATGCATTCCTTTAGTATGGAACAAGAGTATCATAGAATCTCAGAGTTGGATGGGACCTCAGGAGATCATCTAGTCCAATCCCCTGCTCAAAGCAGGACTAATCCCTGTTTTTGCCCATATCCCTAAATGGCCCCCTCAAGTATTGAACTCACAACTTTGGGTTTAGCAGGCCAATGCTCAAACCACTGAGCTATGCATCCCCCCAGCATGTAAAATCCTATTCTGCAGTGTGCTGAGCATCACCTGTGTGGTGATAAGTGCCCTCCATTCTCATTCAGTTCAGTGCATGTAGAAGGTGCTCAGCATTGTGCATGATCAGGCCTGTAACGTGGTATAGGTAATTAGCTGTTACCACTCAAGAAAGAGATCTTGGAGTCATTGTGGATAGTTCTCTGAAAACATCCACTCAATGTGCAGTGGCAGTCAGAAAAGTGAACAGAATGTTGAGAATCATTAAGAAAGGGATAGATGATAAGAGAAAATATCATATTTCCTCTATATAAATCCATGATACACCCACATCTTGAATACTGGGTGCAGATGTGGTCACCCAATCTCAATAAAGATATTTTGAAATTGAAAAAGATTCAGAAAAGGACAACAAAAAGGACTAGGGGTATGGAATGGCTTCCATATAAGGAGAGATTAATAAGACTGGAACTTTGCAGCTTGGAAAAGAGAAGACTAAAGGGGGATATGATAGAGATCTATAAAATCATGACTTTTGTGGAAAAAGTAAATAAGGAAGTGTTATTTACTCCTTCTCAGAACATAAGAACTAGGAGTTACCAAATTACATTAACAGGCAGCAGATTTAAAATAAACAAAAGGAAGTATTTCTTCACACAATGCACAGTCAATCTGTGGAACTCCTAGCCAGAGGATGTTGTGAAGACCAAGACTATAACAGCATTCAAAAAAGAACTAGATAAATGGAGGATTAGCCAGCATGGGCAGGGATGGTGTTCCTAGCCTTTGTTTGCCAGAGGCTGGGAATGGGTGACAGGGTATGGATCACTTGTTCATTTCCTCTGGGGCACCTGGCAATTGGCCACTGTCAGAAGTCAGGATACTGGGCTAGATGGACTTTTGGTCTGACCCCGTATGGCCATTCTTATGTTCTTAATGGAAGGATTTGGTCTCATGCTGTAGCAGTAAATATTCCAGGGAGTTTTTAGTATCCAGTTCATGATGTTGACAGAAATAAATGTGTGGCATGATTTTTGCAAGAAACACTGAATCTTTTGAGATATCAGACTTACTGTTCACTTGACTGTTGTTCTTAATGAAAGACTTCATTGCCCAGAAATGCGAGCTGTGAGCAGCATGTGTCTGTGATGAAGTAAGAATCTACCACTGATACAGCTGTCTTGGTGACAGGTTAAAATGATGTACTGAATGTCAAGGAGATATGTGATGTCATCTCGTGCATCAAGAGCATCTCGAAGATTTTCTGTATAACTTTTCTTTTGGCTTAGCCATCTGTTTTATTATACAACACATAGAAGAGTCTCCAGCAACCAGGATCTGAGTTTGTAATTAGTAATTTGTTTGTAATGTAGTAATTTGTTTGTAATGTAATTAGAGTAAGACTAAGGGCTTGGCTACACTTGCAGATGTAGAGCACTTTGAGTTAGACCAGCCTTTGAAGAGCGCAGTAGGGAAAGCACTGCAGTCTGTCCACACTGACAGTTGCAAGCGTACTGGCGCGGCCATTTGTGGCACTTGCAGCAGCATTGGGAGCGGTGCATTATGGGCAGCTATCCCAGCATTCAAGTGGCTGCAACCTGCTTTTCAAATGTTGGAGATGGGGTGGAGTGTGACAGGAAGTGTGGTGTGTATCTATATGGGGGGAGAGAGAGAGTGGGCTTTCAGGGTGCTGAGAAAGTGTCAGCATCCCCCCCCTCACTCATTGAAAGCAAACAACATTCCTCAGTAATGTTTGTTTTGTCTCAGAGCAGATAAGCATGCTGGCTGTCAGAAACAGAGCTTTGAAAGGGCATTTCTGCATTCCTGCAGCTGAGTTCAAAACAATGAAAAGAATGGCCGCTTGATTTAAAGGGATTATGGGACATTTCCAGAGGTCAATCAGAGTGCAGTAATGCAACACCTCGTTCACACTAACACTGGGGCATCTCAGCCATCAGACATTATTCCTCTTCCTGAGGTGGAGTACCAGGAGGGCTCTTGCCACGGAGTCAGAGCGCTCTACATGCCTTGCCAGTGTTGATGGGATGTGAGTTAGAGCATGTTGGTGGTTTTAGTGCACTATAACTTGCAAGAGTAGCCAAGCCCTCAGTCATCGTTGTGTTCAGATACTCACTCTCTCTGGTGGGTCTGACACTGCAGCAATATCAGCTGCATTGGCCACAAGTCTGCAGATAGCATTCTGACCCTGAGCTTCAAGCTTCCCCCAGAGAGCACAGAAGAAATGGCTTTTCTTTTGGAATTTCACTGAAAGAATCCTTCCTTGTTTTTGCAAAAGGGACAGCCTGTCCACACTGAGGAGAAACCGCAACTAAAATGTATTCTCACAGTGCAGGCAGCTTCTCTCGGAAAAGCATCTCAAAGTCTGTATGGCAAAAGCCTTGCTCTTCTTAGAGCAGAGGTCTTCCATTTGTGGGGCACATGCCCCAGGGCCGCAGAGTAACATTTGGGAGCCGGGGGGTGTAGCTGGGGCCCAGACGAGTCCTCACAGCGGGCACGGAGAGATCACTACCCCTGCTCTGCTCCTATCCCAGGCCCCAGCTGATGATCCCACACCTGCCTAGCTGCCAGCCCTCTGCCCAAGGATCCATTCCCGGCTGTGCCAGCTTCTCATCCGGGGTCCCAACTGCCCACCCCACACCCAGGGCTCCGTGCCTGGCCACGGCTGCATGCCAAGGGGATGCTCCCTCCCTTAGCCGTGGCCCTAGCCTCAGCCCCCTTACCCCTATCCATGTCCCACCCTCCTGGTGCCACTGCCTTGCTCCCAGCTCTGAGGGGAGGTGGGCATGGATAGGGGTAAGTGTGGGATGCAAGGTAAGAAGTTTGGGGATCACTGTCTTAGAGGGCCTCTGTACATTCCCATTTCTGGGATGGTGTCTGTAAGAAGGTGGCTCCATCTGGAGCGTACTCTTTTGGTAGGCCATGGCATGACAGGTGCCCCTGCTTCAGTTTCCCCTTTCAGAAATACCAGTAACTCTACTTCAGGCTCTCTCGCTTAAATAATAGCACTCCTGGGGGCCAGTTTACTAGAAATACATTGTGCAGAGGTCCAAACACTGGATAGCTCAGTGTTTCACCCCAGTGCAAGTAATCATTAAAATCACAAGATGCCCTCCCCCATCCCATGCACTGATGCCTTCAGTCACATCCAGACTCTTCGTGAGTCCCTTTCTCTCCCACTACCAGGAGAGCCGCCCCAACTCTTCTAACTGGAGTGCAACCCCGCTCTTCCCACAGCATCCCCCACTGTCCCCCTGGGTCCAGCTCTCTGGCATTCAGGTAGCTGCAGGAAAGCTTCTCTGCTGCTCACCCTTCCTTCTCTCTGTGGCCCTCTGCTTCAGTTCTCCAGCGTAGAGCCAGCAGGCACTTCCCTCTGCTGTTCCGTGGCCTTCAGCCTCTTCAGCTCTCTGGCCCTAGCTCTTTGGCTTGGGGTGCCAACCAGCAAACATCTCTCGCTGCTCTCATATCTTCAGTCTTCTCTCAGGAACCACCTACAGTTTCCTGGCTCTGGCAGCACTCACCTGCCTCTTTTCTACCTGACTCAGTTTGTGTTCTAAAGCAACGCTCACTTGGTGGGTGTCTCTTCCCTCTAGGGCCCAGATGCCCTCTTTTTAGCTCAGTATGAGTGGGCTCAGGAGGACAGCCCTGTGTCCTCTTAAAAGGTTATTGTCACCCTGTGACCATGACCGGTGCTTTGGCTCCTGGAACCCTCCTGAAAGCCCAAAGACACTGGATAAGTACCCCATTGATTTATCAAACATCTGTTGCCAGAGATGATATAACTGCCTGAGTTCCTTTTGCCACCACACAGAGCACTGAGCATCCCTTGGAGTGTCTAGGTCTGTGCCTGCAGGTCTCTTCCTTGGGCTCTTTTTTTGATAATTGTTAAATACAGTTAGATAAAGATCTAGTCAATAATTAGGGTAATTGGATGGTATTACTCAAGCTGGGGGAAATCTAGAGTAAAAAGTCTGGTTTTAGGAGCTGCTTTCTGTTTGGTTTAGTGAAAGGTGGGGAAGGGGTGATTGCTCAACCTGATGGAACCTTGCACCATCTCAAGGGGCTTAGAAAGGTGTTTTTTCACATGAACCACTTTCAGCAACTCAGATAATATAGAACAGTTGAGGGGCTACTGCTCAGGTTCTAGCATTCTCTCAGTGTTGTCACTCACAGAACGAGAGTCAGCAAAGTTGTTGGCAGCTGCAGTGGTATTAGCAGCCTCAGGCGTGTCCAGTGGCAGCTGCTCTTAGCTCTTCTGGAACTGGCTACCGTGAAACAATAATTTTAAAGGGTCCTGAGATGCACAGAACCATTGTTATCAGTTTGTGCCCCCTTTCCTGTCCTTCTGGGGACTGTTTATCTAACTTTATCACACTGTAGTTTTGAGTCTTCAAAATTAGCCGCTGCACCATGATCTTTGTTAGCTGCTTGTTCATTTACAGTGTTAGTTTTAACTCACAAACCTGCAGATGGTTTGACAAATCTGCATTCAAACTGGAGTCCAATTAGTTTAAACATGTGATGAATGTTAGCACGGTGTTCTCTGGGATTGTCTCTCAACATGGAACTCATTCTTGGTTACCAATTCTTTGTTGATTAACCCTCCAGAAACACTGCAAACCCATTTTTCTCCTCAGACATTTGGGAAGGGAGTGCGATGGAAAATGTAGGCCTTTTGATTGTTAATTGGCAACTGTTTATTTTTATGCCCCATCTGTTATCTTATAATGCATCATTTTTGATATGTGTTTGTAATCATTGTAAAAGTGCCCAAAGTTGTCAATCAGAGCTTTTTTCTACAAGTTGAAAGAGCTACAATTTATAGTGATAGTTTGTGCTTCCAACTTTGATGACATGATAGATGCCCCATGGTTTTTGTGACTGATATCTCAGCCAGGCATATGTGAGAGCACCACACTCTTATGATTTGTCCCCCATTTACTATTTCCTTTTAAGACAAAGTGGGGTTTTAATCTCTTCCAAAGTTCTTACCAAAAGAGACATCTGTTTTGTTGTGTGTTGTACTGTGACTGTTCCATTTCATTGACAGTTCTTTCTCAAATTGTATGATTCACCTGGGTTACGTCATATACTGGACATGAAGCATTCGAGTTACCTTAATAGAACCTTATCCTTCTGCAGTTAATCCAAAATATTTAACCTTTGGAGAGAAAACCAAGAAAATCCGTCTTGGTGCCAAAGCTTTTGAAGGGGATTTGTTTGCCTGTTCATCTTGCTCCTCTCCAGCAAAGATCTAGCTACCAGGCTCAGGTTTCATTCCATCAGGACTGTATGACAAGTTCTACCTCCCACCTGCATAATTTAACATGAACAGCTCAGTGATTTGTGGAATGATAACATGGAGCTTGATACATAGTTCATTCACCATCACTCTTGATTCAAAATGCAGATTAGATGAGTGTTTCAGGGATGCTGTTTTAATTAAGTTCCAAGAACTGGAATCTGAAGAGGCAGTTTCATGTGAAAGAGGTTGGTTACTCCCTGTAACTGCAGATCTCTGAATACATTTACTCCACAAATTCACACCCTTCCCACCTCAGAGACTGTTATCCAAACAGGTGAATAGGAATGGAGGGAGCAGGAGTTTCATTCTTTTTAATCATACTTTGTGTACAAACTTGCATGCAGTGAGGTGGGAGGCCCTAGCTGTACTATCTACTTTAAAAGATTCTGAATTCATATGGTGTGTGACTCCTTACAGGGGAGTTTGAGGCAATAGGTCTGGGCAACTTCATGTTTGGGTAAGTAACCAACTGCAGTTTTCTTATTCTTTAACTATGGTGCTAGCAATGAGCTTGGACCTTCAATATATCCCTCCAACTTTCTTTTGGGCCATTTCTTGAGTAATTTAGTGTTTGAGTCTAGTATAAGAACCAAATCCTGTGTAAGACAGCCCTCCAAATTCTGGAGTGTAGTGTGAAGTTGCAGTTGTAGAAACCCTTGCTTTGCTGTTAATGTAAGACATACAAATGCTGCCCTCTTGAGAAATTCAAGTATTCATACTTCTCAAGCAAAAAGAAAAGTGTAGAGAGAAAAAGGGCCTCCAGTTTGAATGTATGGGATGAGAATTCTGCTGATTCTGAACAGAAGGTATGAGTAAATCTTTTGCGTCTCATCCTGTGCATGTCACCATCTGTCTAGCATTATTTAATTAACCAAAGGTACGGTAATACTTGTTCAGGCTTGTTGGGAAATTAAATTCTCTCAGACTGAAATGGTTTTCACAGTTTGAGTTCACGTTTCCATTCCCCTTATTAGGGGTGAAGTTTACAGCCTAGAGTCACACAGGAAAGCTCTCAAAGAGCTGATCCTCTATTTCTTAAGAGGTATCTTGATGAAAGCAGGTGACCAACAGTGGTGTGTTCTTTCAGCATAAGAAAAATGATGAGAACCCTGATGTCTGGGGTGGTTGGTTTTTTTTATAGTAGGGGTTAGAACTGGAATTTGATGTTAAAATTAAGTCCCTTTGATTCCCTTCTGAATCTGATAAATGGCTGGCTACCTTGTACTGTGCCCTTGAGGGAGAAGGGAGGAGTGCAATGCATTTCTGTACGTTTGCATGCATGTCTGTATGTTAAGCGTTTTTTTTTTCTGTCTTGTGTCCATTCACAGCTGTGATTAGCGCTCATCCCATCCATTCACTCGATAACCCTCACCATCATTTCCACTCCGGCAGTCTCGCTTCTCCAACTCGCAGCTATCTCCATCATCAGGTCAACCCTTGGCCGATTGGCACGTCCATGTCCCATTCAGACAGGGCCAATTCCACAGGTGAGAGATGAATGACCAGGTAGCATTCATTTGAAAGGGAACAATTCGCAATATGGATGTGGAAAGCAAAGTTCCAAAGAAAACCCTCAAGTCATCTTTAGTAATTTGATCTGATCAGTCCCCATTGTTCTTATTGTCTCCTTAAAAGTGAGAAAATAATGTGCTTATGCTGCTGATATTTTTTCTTTTCCATATGGTAGACAGTGAGTCTCCTAGTTTTGAATGAAACTAAACTTAACATGTTTGGGGGTTTTGTGTTGCAGCTGCAGCTTAACTTGTACCATACCTCATCACAGTGAAAAATGTGCTTTATATAACCAGTTTAACACTGAGATCCCATCTCTGGGAATAGTGTTTGCTAGTTCATTCCTAATGAAGACCCAGAAAGGGAACAGAAGAATTATCAGTTTTATTTTTATTTCTCAGTAATGCAGTGATGATCTAAGGATGAACAAAATCCTCTTGATATTTAAGATGATTTTGCCCCAGTTATCTGAATTTTGCATGGGTCAACTGTTGAGCCTGAGAAATCGGATAGTGTCCCTTTTTATCATCTATAGAATCTAAAACCTTGTTTACATTTAATTTGTGCACATTTAGAATATTAATAACTTTCCTGGTTGGTTGTGTTAAAACACCAAGAAAAATCTTGATCTTTCCTATATAATGTTTTGAAGCTTCAAACACAGTGGTGTGTAAGTACAATTTTTGCAGTATTCCTATTAAAGCAGCCAGTGCTAAGAGAAATATCTAGGCAACATTGCTGGGTATGCTGTAGGAATCACAAATAGTTAAACTTCTTAGGATACAATGAATGCAATGCCTCTAGTCTGTTGTTAGGTTCTGAATCCTAATAAGGTACCATAGGCAACAATGAAGCTTGTACTGTTGTTTTCTGGAATGTGTCAGTTCATAGGCAAAGCTTCAAATATCTCATGAACCTGCTAATATGCAGATGAAGGATTGTGTTGTAGTAGACTAGACGGTATAGCTTGCGGGGGCGGGGGTTGTACTATTCAAATGATTATGGGAGTAGCAGCTCTTGCAGCCAAGATATTTTCTTGTGCACAGACTAAGTCAGATAGAGGTGCCATAAAAATGCAAGATTCCCTTTCATTGCCCTTCCTTCATGATCCTCTAGAAGATTTTGGTTTCATTTGTGTATCACAATGATTGGTGATATATAAAACACGTAGATATTTGTAGTGGTTATAAAGTTGTGAAATGCTCTAGTTTCAAATTAGAATTAAGATGTGCATCATATGCTGTTTATTTCTTCAGCAGAAGCTGATGATGTAGAATTTTATGATGACTTTATGATGCACCATATTGATTCCTTAGGTATTGATTAGGTATTGATTGCTGATAATGTTTTCCCTTTGGAGCTATGTACTAAAATCAACTCTTCTTTCATAGTCGACTGACCACCACTTGGCGTATTATATCTTGATTGCTACATCCTATTTAGGCACAGTAACCTAAAAACAAAGGACAGAGAAGAACCTAAGTTTCAGAGTAGTACCCGTGTTAGTCTATATTTGCAAAAAGAATGAGGAATTCTTATGGCACCATAGAGACTAACCAATTTATTTGGGCATAAGCTTTCGTGGGCTAGAACCCACTTATCAGATGCATAGAGTGGAAAATACAGTAGGAAAATAAATACACACACACACACACACACACACACACACACACACACACAGAACATGAAAAGGTAGAGGTTGCCATACCAACTTTAAGTCTGCCATAAAAATGTTGGCTTACTCTGGGGCCATCCGGGTACCCATAGCAGTGCCGCTGACTTGAAGGTATGTAATATATTGTCTCCAAATGTGAAATAGATGTGGGCGAGGACGAAGTCACAAAGTTCAACCACCAATTTTGCCCTGACATTATCGGGAATACTGTTCCTGATGGCTTGTAGTACAAAAAGTTTTCTTCTCCCGATGATAATAGTTCACCTTAGTTGATTAAGCCACTTAGAGTTGACATATTCTCTGTATAGATCTTCCTATAGTATGTTCCACTCTACGCATCTGATGAAGTGGGTTCTAGCCCACGAAAGCTTATGCCCAAATAAGTTGGTTAGTCTCTAAGGTGCCACAAGTATTCTTTGTGTTTTTTAGAAGAATTTAAGTGCACATAGGTAACATTAGGATGAGCGTGGAGAAGAAGTCATTTGTGGGTATGCAATGTGAATGGGATACACATTTTTAGATATTAAGATTCGAGACAACTGTCATTAGACCGATATCGTAGACCAAATCTATATATGAATTAGCAGTGATTTTGGTTTTCCCCTTGTATTTCTTATTTGCCTGAAAATAAGCTGTAGAAACCTTGAAGGACAGTAAAACATCTGGTCAGCTGTGGACTCCTTTTGTGCTGAAGCTTACATTTTCATGGGATGGCTGGATATTTTTGTCTGTTTTTTGTCTTGTGGAATTTTTATGGACTTACTACTTAAAACTGGGTAGTTGCATAGTATTGGATGTTAAGTGTCGGGTGATTTTGATGCATGAATCAGTTCCCTAGATTTAACCAGGATTTTCAGGAAAAGCGCTTGGTAGAGGCTCCTGCTTTGGTCCCATGTGGCTATTGGGACACTGCAAAAGGAAATATTTAATAGCCTAGCTGAAAAGAGGGAAAACTTCCATGGAAGAAAATAAGCCTCATTTTTACTTTCCCATTGTAGAATCTGTTCGAAATACACCAAGCACAGACACCATGCCAGCTTCCTCATCTCAGACATGTTGTGCTGAGCATCAAGATCCAGAAAGTGCCACAGTATCTTATCTGGCCAACGCGCAGGAGGAGGATTCAGGTCAAAATCTCCCTACTGCTCATGTCCGTCCCTCTCACCCTCTGAAGAGCTTTGCAGTGCCAGCAGTTCCACCCACAGGTTCCACATATGACCCTGCGTTGCCAAGCACACCATTATTGACGCAGCAAGGTGAGCGGGGTGAGGTGGAAGGATAAATGACATGGTATAGCTCTGAGAATTGCAGTGCATATCCTGCACGTAGAGGAGGATCGAGTGACGAATAGTGGAGTTGTCAGCGGAGATAGATGAGGGAGGGAGAGGAAGGGGATTGAGAGGAAAATAAGGAGTTGCTTGAGGGAAAGATTGCACCTGACATCCAGAGAGGAGAGAGGCAGTAAGAGATAAGATTGAGCTGGATGTCATAGATTTAGTTTTCAAGGACAGCAATAAACTTCATTTTCAAATATTTGGATAATCCAAAGCAGGGATCGGCAATATTGGCACGCGGGACCGCAGGGTAAGTACCCTTAGCTGGCCCTGCCATTTCGCCGACTGTGGCTCCCATTGGCCGCAATTCTCTGTCCCGGTCCAATGGGAGCTGCAGGAAGTGGCGCGATGCTGACCGCCCCTTCCCGCAGCCCCCATTGGACCAGGACAGCGAACAGCTGCCAGTGGGAGCCACAGTTGGCGAAACGGCAGGTAAACAAAGTGGCGGGGCCCGCTAAGGGTGCTTACCCTGCGGTCCCACATGCCAACATTGCCAATCCCTGATCCAAAGGGACGTTCAACTCCAACTGGAGCCCTCACCCCCTGCACTCAACCCACTGCCCCAGCCCTGAGCCCCTCATCCCTGAGAAAACTCCAGAGCTCACACTCACAGCTGGAGCCTTCACACCCCTGTACCCCCAACCCTCTTCCCCAGCCCTGAGCCCCTCCCACACTCCAAACCTCTTGGCCCCACCTCCACCACATGAATTTTTTTATATATGTCACACATCACCTCCATGTTGGTGCACATAACAAAATTCATTCCACACATGGGCGGAAAAAATTAGACGGAGCACTACTAAGGGTATGTAACATTTCTGCTTTAAGCTTCTAACCATCCAGTTCATTCGGTGAAGACTGCGTCGATTGGGACTTTAGGGAGAACTCGACCGCCTATGCCAGTGGTAGTTCCCAGTGCCCCCGATGTGCAGGAGACCACCAGGATGCTTGAGGATTCAGAAAGTGTAAGTGAATTTACAGCTTTCTCGGCAGCACTTACCACAGTATGACAAACCTCCCTGGACACCCGCAGAGAGCATTATAGTAATGCTAACCATTAGGAGGGAGATTTCGAAGGCATAAAGGGCAGTTAGGCACCCAGGTCAGGCACTCCAGTGTAAGAACCTATATAGACTAGAGTAGAACTCCCGCTGATGATCAGTGGGAGTTGGGCTCTGACCTGTATTTTATGCCTTTGAAAGTCTCATCCAGGGCAAACTCCTTTTATATTCTGTGGTGAAATTAAGGGCTTACTACTTAAATTTAAGGCCTAATAGCGATTGTTAGAGCCAAGCCTATGGTAATGCTCTGTCGATATACTTCTGCCTCGATGGGCACTATTCCCTCTGTTCCACTCCGGGAGCCATCCTGAGCAGAGATTGACCATTTTTACCATATCCAGCAGAACCTCAAGTTGACAAACCTCTCAGTTACATGAACGTGGGATAACGTTGTTCCCCCAGGCTTCCAGCCCAGTTAGCGGAGGAGGAGGAGCTGTCCAAGCCTCTGGTTTTTCCCTACCCTGTCTTGATGAAAAGAGGAGCAGTGTTACACTTCTGCACTGGACTGCATGTGCCAAAGAATTACTGACCAGAGTGGGAAGCCCCAGCAAGCATTGTTTGCTTTCTTGGAAAGCTACTGCTTCTTCACACGCTATGATCTTGCCCAAGCTGGCATTTCATTTCCCTACAGTTGTTGTGAAAGAAGGCTGTGTCTGGATTTACTAGAAATTGCAGGCAGCACAACCATGTTACATCTGAAGGATGAAGAGTGGGAGTGACAAAAGGGGATAGTTGAGGATTAGAGTCAAAACACTTAAACCTCTGACCCTAAATCCATATTTAGGCTCCTGAATGAAAGTGGCTTGATTTTCAAAGGTGTTGAGCAACCCTAGTCCCCACTGAAGGCTGTGGGAGCTACAAACGCTCAGCATCTTTGGAAATCAGGCTCCTTTTTTGGCAAGTGAGCAGTCTAACTAGGCATCCAGCTTTGAAAATGATTGCTAAAATTCCTTTGTCAGTGACGCTTCCATAGCACTGCTTCAGATCATTATCTTTGATGTACTTGGCGTTGTGGGTGCAGAAAACGTTAAATTTGAAATTTCTATTTATCTTCTTTTTATGCACTTTGTGGTTTTTTTTCTCTATTACACCATATTTGTCAATAATTCATCCTTTTTGGTTTGATTTCTGTATGTTTTGTTGTGGTTTTGTTTGCATGCCTGATTCTGGGGCACCCTTTGCCTATCTGTCTCTTACTCCTTTCATCACTTTTGCAAAAATCTGGCATTTGAAAAATGATTGGTGGTTTCAATTTGTGCATTCACATAACCATCAAAACTTGGCTTTGCCTATATATGATTTATAGTCATATTGTATAACAGAGTCATTGATCATACTTCCACCCACTTTTCCTTAAAGAGCACAGCTCATCTTGTTCAGTAACCCTCTTAAATGTCCTGCAGAACTATGAACCGGATGAGCTGACCAAAGAGATGGCCCACCTGGAAGGACTAATGAAGGACCTTAATGCCATCACTACAGCATGAACACCTTCACCAGGACATGACTCCAAATCCACTTTCACAAGTCTTGGAACTCAGCCTTGGAAGACGAGGAATTGTACAGAGAAAGAGAGGGACAGCACAGGAGAGCAGACATAGAAAGCAAACAAACCAACTGGTGCATTAATGCTAAGATGACTTTTCTCTTCCTTGTCCTGAAACAGTCATTGCCAAGTTGAAGTCTTGTTTGCCTGCTGAGATCATGAGGTGAACACATGAGACACATCAGGTGAAATCTAGTGTCCAGACAAGAAGGAAAAAAAATCAAATGGACTTTACGTTCTTTTTCTGGTCAAGTTTTGTCTCAGTGGTGTGATAGCCCTGCCTTTTCAGTGTTGAACATTCGCATTTATGTACAATTTTATTTGTGTGTTTTTATTTTATTTCATCTTTTTTTATAAAAAGGAAAAAAAAATGTGTAATCTGAAAAAAAAAGAAAAACGTTGTTGTTTTCCACAGCCTAGACTGATGTTTGACTGCTTGTTCTATTGTATATGGAAATTCATTGCCAGTGTTGGGGTATTCTATTTTGTTCTTTTTTATTCTGCATATAATTACATCCCCTTCCAGCAGTTAATCCATGGCCATTTGGGAAGCTGCATTGCTATTTGTAAGCTCTTTTATTATTTTTATATTAAAAGCCTGACTTTCTCCTCTCATCACTGTGAGATTACAAATCTGTTTGAATTGAAATGTAACATTGAAAGACTTGTCGCTTTTTGTGCAGTTTTAATACTTTGATGGGGGAAAAGTAAATGGGGCAGAGGGAGGGGAGCCAGGACTAATGGGAGGTTTCCTTATTGTTGTTTTCCAGTCTTCATATGTTCACTAAAAGACTGAAGAAAATGAAAGCATCTTCTGTTATGTCCTTTCTTGTAACTTAATTATATTTCTGGTTATTAAATTGCAGTGGGACTGTCATTTAGACCATTTTCTAAAAGTTCCTCTTATACAGGAGGATTCCATATGTACAGATGACATCACAGTTTATTTTGGCAGCAGTGCTTGGATTTATTGTTAAAGATCCTACAGATCTTAAAACTCTTAAGTGCAAATTGAGCATTGTTTCAGCTCTTAGAACATATAGCAGTCAGCAGTGCACAGTTTGCACAAACCTTCGCCGCCGCTATGGTGCTTAAATCTGGGGTTTAAGTGCTGGCATATCCTGAAACAGAGAAAGGTAGAGCTCTTGTAATCCAGCAGGATAGCATGTCTTTGGAAACCATCAAACCCCACCTATAGGATCTTTTAACTAGATAACCCCCACCCAGAGGCTCTTTCAGCTAGATCAACCCTAGTGTAGTTTTGGTATCCCAAGCCATTTAAACAGTGCTTTGAAAAGAATCTTAAATGTTCAATGGCAGGCAAGGCAAAATGTATTTTTCTACGTATTTAAAACCCATTGAAAAATCAGTGTTAGTGACTCAGGTGCTGTTCACACATCTCTCTAGGAGGGGGAGGGAAGTTAAAAGGGAATTCCTGCATGAGGAGAAAGGAGGGGAGTGGGGGCAAGTGAAGTGTCATCTTTTTCTTCCTTGCACACTTGCTGCCATGTGGTACACCAGCATGCTTGGCTGTGCCACACTCGGCAATGGTGACTGGCCTAAGGAGTAGTGTTTGATGAAATCTCAGCTTCCCATGGAACTAATATACACACTTCTTTGAAGAAAGGAAAACAAGAACTTACTGATGGCTTTATATGGAAAATCCATTCTGCCAAAGCAGGTTAATGATAGAAGAGGTGAGGCAAATAGCACTTCCAGTGGGCAGACTGGCTCCTCTCAGAACATTGGGTAGGAAACATTAGGATTTATGTAATAAAGAAAGCAATAAGACTGCATTTTGTTTTTCTTCTATCCATTGGATTATAAACTGACCCTTTAGGCCAATGGTTTGGTTCCTGACCCTGAGAAGGGAAGCAATGAATCATCCTGGAAAGTAGCTGGGACTTACTTGGGATTTGACTTCCTTTCTTTTCCTGGGCTCCTTGTGTGTTGCCATTTCCAGTGGGTTTGCTGGTATTATTTATTATTGGGCGGGGGGTGGGAGGGTTGGTGAAAAGTGCAACATTTGAGCACCCCAGGCAACGTGAAAATAGATGTTCAGGCCTTTGTCAGTTCAGTTCAGGACAAAATAAACTACAAAACTTGTATTTAATGAACAAAACACACACACCTGGATGCACGTGTTGGTTGTAAGGGTTGTGTGTGTTTTCCTCTGACCTATACCCAAAGAAATGCCATCATGTGTACTCAATATTCTTAGCTGGTGGGTCTTTGTGAATATTACTTATGTAAAACACAGGGAATGTGAATATTACCATTGAATTTGGGGTGGGGGCTAGTATTTTTACTGATAAAACAACTGTTCAAAGTTGTTGTTTTTTTAAGGGTAAACAAAAAACATTCAAATCAATGTACAATCTGTATTGCACTTTTTCACATTTTAATGCTACGTTTTCTGACATTCTGTGATTTTGAATTTGGAACATTGTATATCTTGTAGTGTCATAGTTAGGCTGTTAAATGTCAGCTTCCTTCAGAAGGATTTGGGAAAAAACAAACCAACCCTGTATATGGTTTTATGATTCTGATGTAGGAGAATTTTGAGAACTGCTGTAGAATTCTACGTTTCTGTTTTTAAAAAAAAAAAAAAAAGTTTTTTTTGCTTTTCTGTAGTATTTGCTGTATATTCTATGGCTTTTTTAATAACTTCATGTTTATTATTTAGTATTGGATATCCAATACACTTTTTTTAATCCAATCACATTCTGGTCTGCTTGGAGAGTTTGTTCCCTTTGTTCATTCCCGTATGTCAAGGCTAATTCCCCACTCTGGCACTTCAAGTGCAGAAAGTGGAGGCCTGCAAAAATTAATACTTGCCACTTACATTAAACTCCCCCGGTTACAGCTTTTCTCTGATTTTTCTTGGATTGGTAGATGCTGCCACCACCCAAGTGCAGAACCCCTTTGAGAGCCCAGGAAGGCGCACTTGGGAATCCCTTCCTGTGGGGTACCCTCAAGCCCTTTCCACCCTCAAGAGGAAGAGCTGAGGATGGGGGGGAGGGGGAGGAAATCAGCTATTGCCACCAGCTAATTAAACAACATGTGCGCAAACCTCTTGAGAGACAAAAATCCAATTCTGTTCTAAAAAAGGTAAATTTTATTAGTTAAAAAAAGAAAGAAAATACATCTGGAAATTCAGGCTATTGCTAGATTTTAAAAGAACAGTTACAAGGATTAAGCACCAAGAATAGCTTTCTAGAGGTCCAGCTTAAAGATTACAAGCGAAACAAAAGCACCTGGGGTTAGCACAGAGGAATCCACAAGCCATTATGAAATAATAGGAATAAACCTAATTGCATCTTCTAGGACATTTCCTGATCATTTCACATGCCTGGGTTTTAAATGAGTAGTTTCTAGGTATGATACTGATGATTTTTCATACCTGGCCCAAGCTTTAGCAGCATAAGTGCTGACCTGTGCACCTCTCCCCAGGAGAACAGACAGACAAAAGCGGAGTATTGTTTCAATTTTAAAAAGTTTTAGCCTTCCCATTGGATCTTTTGCCCAGGTACCCACTCCCCTCCTTTTACCTATGCATAGCAGTGAGACTTTTTAACCCTTTACAGGCAGAGCAATTAGAGAACAGCTACTAAGAGGGATTTTTATAGCTACTGGCTGCCTAGGTGTCCTTAAAATGGAGCTACTTGGTCCTTTGTTTTATCACATAGTACCTGCTATTTTGTAACCCTTCCGGTGACCTAGGATTGAATTTTATTCATATCTGTTTTTCCTTCTGAGTGGAGCAGCGCAGGGTTGTGGGGCTTCAAGGAGAAGCAGCATGTTAGTGGCAGTGGGGTGTGTTTCTCCAACATGCACACATACTGTCTTTACACTTAACTCCCCTACATTTCAGAAACTCACGAGCATAAATCTCCTCTTCCAACAAACTTGCCCTGTAATGAGAGTATTTCAAAACAATGAAGTATGCTATAGAAAGTTTCCTTAATACAATAAACTCATAAATTCATAGAAGAACAGAATTGTAATGTTTGCACTTAGCCATTGGTATCTGTAGCTTTCAAAGTACTTTACAATGTAGGGCAAGTATTATCCTTATTTTACTGATCAGAAAGAGAGGTAAGTTACTTCTTAGGCCAGTCACCTAGCTACTTCCCTGGCAGAATCTGGACTGGTCTTCCGGCTCCCTGCCCTGAATGCAGTCTACAAGACCAAAGGGTGGCCAACTCTTAACGAGCCATGTCCCGTGTGTTAAGTTACTGAGATAATCTCTCCGTTTTCCCATTTTTCACACCCACTTCAAATCTGTTTCACTTCGGGTACATCTACTCAGCACATGGCAGCTAGCCTCCAGCCCAAGGCAACAGTCATTTTCATTCTGATTGTTTCCACTTAAGCTTTGGTGATGTGTTGAGGAATCAGATGGGAATTGGGCTCCTATGTAAATTTAGGAAGCTGCCGTTAGCAGAGAAGCTGAGCAGGGACTTTGTGGGTATATAGGAGACCAGGAGTTTACTAAGAAATTTACTTCATTTTTGTACGATGGTGCATTTATCAAGCAGCCCATGAATGTTGCATAATCTGTTCCTAAACCAGACAGAGAAAAGTTTGAAAAGGCTAAACATATACCTTGCCTGGGTTTAAAAATGAAAGAGACTGCTGTAAAATTGGTCACTTCAGGTAATTTGATGGTATTGGCTTTGCAACTTAAACTAAACTTGATACAAATTTTACAAGGTGGAGGGAGAAGTGACATTTAGAGGGCAAAGGTGATCTTAAGTCTCTCACAAGAAGAATTTCTCGGATTGGTTGGCTGCTAACTCTCACAAAGTGTGAATGACGAGGCATAAATGCCAGAGGCAGCCAATCCCACATATACCTCACAGTTAAACATAACTTCATTATTGGAAAAACTTACAGCATGTGATCAGCCATCAATGAGTTATTTGCATTACTATAGCATCTAGGAGCTCTAGTCGTGGTCAGGCCCCATTGTGCTACATACTGAACAGACTGCTCATGCATTCAACGCTGCATCCCGCTGTCACTGCACTGTTAGGCCATAGGATTTAAATTAACACTGGTTTAATCTACACTGTTAATTTAAACCAGTTTAATTAAACTGTGCAAACTCCTGTATGGACACGCTTTTCAGCTTAGTGGCTGTTTTGCGTTATCTTAAAACAGATACAGGTTACAATAAACCACAAAAAGCTTAAACTGAAATAAGAGCTTCGAAGCAGGATGCTTTGATTTAACTAAAGGGGCATACAACCGAATTAAGTAAAGCCAATGCACCCTGCCCATGTAGACAAGGCCTCAGCCTTTATCTGTGCAAAATCAAACTATCCTGCATGGCCTATGGAGTAAACTTTTCACAAGCATAACTGAGTAAATATCTATACCCCACTGTAAATGGATGCAGTGCTTTATAGAGCACAGATACCAATGTGCTTATACACTTAAGGGCCTGATTTTCATACAGGAGAAGCACCCCAAAATGCCTCTGAAGTCAAGGAACGCCTGCTGGTGGTTGGTACCTCTGCAAATCAGCCACCAAGACTGCAGGAACAGCGGATGTGGAGGTAGCTGGTGAAGATTCTTGGCAGAAGTGGGTTTTGAAGAGGAGAGAGAGGGTTTGGTGGAGAGGACATGGGAGGCTGTTCCAGCCAGGAAAGCACCGAAATAAGGACTGCAGATGGGGATGAGAACAGTGCAGCAGGAGTGAGGGGCAGCTGGAGGAGATGAGCAGAGATCTAGAACGTTGAACATTGAAGGGAGATGCCTGATTGATGTGATACAGAACAAGTCATCAGGGAACAAGTACTAGAAACTAAAGAGTGTTGGGAAGGCACAAAGCTAAATCTGGCACATTGCGAAGTCCACATACTATCAATCTCACTGCTGCTTGGTGAGCTGCTATGCGGGAGGAGGTTCACCAGAGCCATCTTAGTGTGCCCCTCGCCTTAGACCTTGGCTACACTTGCAAATTAGAGCACATTAAATCTGCCCCAGGTGCCTCAATTCCTGAGGTGTCCACAATGGCAAGGCAATAGAGCACCTGAACTCTGCAGCTGGAGCACTCCTAATAATCTGCCACCATGAGAAGCATAAAGCTTCCTGCATCCCTGGATGAAATGCCCAGGTGTCCATATGGCTGATGTGTTGCATAACTGCACTGACTGGCCTCTAGAAAGGTCCCATAATCCCTTGAAGTCCAGTGGTCACTTGACTTATTATTTTGCACTTAGCTGCAGGTATGCAGATAGGTTCTTTCAAAGCTATGTTTCTGACAACCAGCATGCTTCTATGCTCTGAGACAAAGCAAACCATTAGTGTGGAATGCTCCTGCTGCAGAGGTAGGAATGGTGGGGTGGGTATGTGTGAAAGAGGGAGGGAGGGAGTGGGGGCTGATGTTGGGGTTTCCCCCTTCCCTCTGCCACTGTCTGAACGTATAAGACAGCACGCTGACACACACTCTGTCCCCCAAAATACAGTTCCCTCCCTCACATATATGTAACACACTGCCTGTCATACTCCACCCCTGTACCCTGATTTGGAAAGCATGCTGCAGCCACCTGCATACTGGGCTAGCTACCACAATGCACTGCTCCTTGTGGCCACACCCCGCGCTTGCAGCTGACAGTGTGAACACACACAGCAGCGTTTTCCCTGTTGCAGTTTCCTGGAGCTCTATATTTGCAAGTGTAGCCATGGGCTTAAAGTGACTTGTGGGGATAGCTCAGCGGTTTGAGCATTAGCCTGCTTAAATGCAGGAGTGTGAGCTCAATCCTTAAGGGGGGGGGCATTTAGGGATATGGGGCAAAAATCTGTTGGATGATTTAATTGGGGATTAAACTAGATGATTGCCTGAGGTCGCATCCAACCCTGATATTCTATGATCACTATCATCATCCAGCACTATCTCCCTCGAGCCCAGGGAGCATTGCATGAGGATGGTAACATAGTCAACAGCCTTTAAAGCAGTAAGTGGTATCCTCTGTGTACTTCTTGGTGCCCATTTCCTCTACCTCTTCCCATCTGTTGTTGTCTGCTTCTCCCCTGCATCATCTATCACTGCATGGTCCACTTCTCCTGCCATCTGGTCCTTCTCCCCATGTTTCTTATGTCCCTGAAGCAAGGTGGAACCAGCACTCTCAGACGTTACACCTCACATGGATCCACCAGCACATGCTCTGCAGACTGTCCTGTGCTACAAACCAGCCTGATACACCCTGCTGTTTGGCATATGCAGCCTCTTGCAGTCCAGCTCCTAGATCAGGGGGTTCTCACAACAAAATTTTGGGTGGGCTCAGAGTGTGGCCAGCACCTTTCACTGGTGGGGCCTGGTGGTATATGATGGAAAGGTGGAGAGGATGGGACCTAAGTTATTGCAGAGAAATCTTTCCTGGGTGTCTGGCTGGTGAATCTTGCCCACATGCTCAGGGTTCAGCTGATTGCCATATTTGGGGTCAGGAAGGAATTTTCCTCCAGGGCAGATTGGCAGCGGCCCTGGAGGTTTTTCACCTTCCTCTGCAACAGGGGACATAGGTCACTTGCTGGAGGATTTGCTTGAAGTCTTTAAACCATGATTTGAGGACTTCAATAGCGCAGATATAGGTGAGAGGTATATTGCAGGAATGGGTGGGTAAAATTCTGTGGCCTGTGTTGTGCAGGAAGTCAGTCTAGATGATCATAGCGGGCCCTTCCCACCTTGGAGTCTATGGTGGCCACACTGATACTTTTTTCCTAAAATGATTAATTAACTTTAGGAAAAATAATTTAATATGCACAGATTCACATCCAGCTCATTGTAATGTATACTAGTAGGGTTTTCTTGGCAGACTCAGTAACAAAAATAATGCTGCCTCCCTCTTCGCCTCCTCCCCTGCCACCAATCCAGGTCCTGGGGCTTGCTGTGAAAAGTGATATTTTACTAATAGCACAGCACAATTAGTAGCTACCTGGGAGGCTATGAGAAGTGATGAGTGATATTAACAAACCTACAAGTATCACTTGTCACAGATAGCTAGTCAGTCTGCTGTGAAAAGTGATACTTGTAGGTTTGTTAATATCCCTTTTCTCAGCAAGCCCCAGAGCCCACTAAGCCCTGGATGGGAAGGCCAAAGGGGGAGGCAGCAGGGGCCAGAGGCAACAGTGAGATGGATGTGGGGCCAAAGGAAGCAGCAGGGGCCCAAAGCAATGGGGCAGGGGATGGATATAAGGCTGTGGGAGATTGGGGGCAGGGCTGGAATGGATACAGAGGCAATGGGGATGGGTCAGGAGCTCCTCTGTTGAGTGGCCAGAGCCAGGCCCTGGTGTTAGCTACCACGAAGCCCAGGCTAGGGCTCAGTGCCCACGGCCAGAACCCAGAGCTGGGTGCTGGAGCCTGGGGCTGTGTGGCTGGAGTAAGCAAGTGCCTGCCACTGTGTGGCTGGAACCCAGGAATAGCGCTGTGGGTCAGTGCCTGCTGCTGTGCAGCTGGGGCAAGGGATTGGCACCAGGGGCTACGGTCATGTGGCTGGAGCCCGGGATCAGCACCCGCCACCACAGCTGGAGCCAGGGGTCAGCCCTGCTGCCCTGCAGCCAGAGCCAGGAGTTGGTTCCCAAAGCCCTGCGCTTGGAGCCTGCTGCCCTGGGCTGGGGGTTGGAGTCTGTGGCCAGCACCAGCCACTGCACAGCTGGAGCTGGGAGCTAGCACCTGCAGCCATGCAGCTGGAACCAGGAGCCTGAGTCTGAAGCCCAGGTCATGTGGCCAAAGTCAGGGGGTGAGGAGGGGGATCAGTACCTACTGCCCCATGATTGGAACCAGGGGGCCGCATGACCAGGTTCCTGAAAATCCCACCCTAGAGCCTGCTGCTCAAACCCCCTCCCCCAGTGTGGGTGAAGAACTCACCTTGCATGTGCAGCATGGTGCCCACCTCTCTCCACAAGCAGTGCAGGACGGCGCATCCAGGAGCAACAAGGAGGGAGATTCAGGCCAGCATCCTGCATATGCATTAGTCATTTAACAAACAGAGACAACAGGTCCCTGCTTCTGGGGCTGTGCTGCCACCCAAGCAATTGCTCAAGTGGGAGAGCCAAGGCATTGCACAATTGTGCAAAAAACCATGAGGAGCAGGATGGACCAGCTTCCCAAGGGTCTTCAGGAACACAGCAAGGGATTTCCAAACGCACCCAGGCACCTATCGGTGTCTTTAGAAATCATGCTAGCTCTAAAAATCTGGCCCAGAGCCCAAGCAGCTGCCTCCACTCTAGACATCTGCTGGGGCACCACTTGCCTGAAAGGGAGTAGGAGGGGCAATTCAAAGCAACTCAGTCATTGCTCTTGGCAGCTGGTTAGAGCAAAGCCCTCTGTGATTCCCACCCCTCCTGCCTTAGGCAGCAAGTCTTGTGCTCAATCAGCTGCTCACCAGGGTCTGCCACTGGCTGACTATTGGAGGGAGCTGTGTCCTAAATTCTCTCTAAGGTGTGCTGCTTCACAGCAGCCTATTAAGTGCCGCACAGGCACTCAAGGCTGCCAGGTTGGGGGGGCGGGGAAGAAGATGCCGCAGTCTGCTGGCCCCAGCCCAGCCCCGGACCTGCCGCGGCCTGTCCAAGTGCTGCGGGGGAGAGAGGAGGGAAGTCCTCTCTGCCTGCCCTGGGCCCACCTTCACCCCAAACCCCTCATCCCCCACCCCTGAGCCTGCATCCCCAGCCGAAGGCCTCACCCCCTCTCACCTCCCAACCCTCTGCCCTGGCCCTGAGCCCCCTCCCACATTCCGAACCCCTCACACCCACCCCTGCTACATGAATTTTGTTATGTGCCCCAGTACGGCGGTGATGTGCACTCACAAAATTCATTCTGCACGTATGGGGAAAAATTAGCGGGAACAGTAGCTGTGTCCCACAGGAGAGGGTCCCACAGAAGTGCTGTGTTTGCCCAGCAATTCCTTGTGCACAGGTTGGAATTGTGAACTAAGCTCTGCCACATTCATTAAATCTGCTCTCACAGCACCATGATCCTGATCCAGCCTTGGTCCCATAGCAAAGTCCCCACCCACAGTGTGACAGCAGCCCAGGAGAGCCTGGCGCTAGCCAATACTGACCCAGGACTGACTCCCAGAGCACAGGGATGTGGGCTTCAGCAGCAGCATTTGGATGCAGATGTCGTTGCAGCACCGCTGGGCTGGTCCCTGCAAACCCAGTGTTTGGATTGACTGGCACCATTTTTTTTTAACCATTCCCCTGAGCAGACATTCTTGCAGACAGAAGCAAGCTGCAGAGATGGCAGCATTAGTCTCTCCTTTGATTATCAGCACTGTCTAAGGTCATGTAGGAAAAGTTGCCAATAGCAGGTATATTTAATGTGCACCAGGAAAGCAAAAAAAGCATGAATTCAGGTGTCACAGACTGAGATGTGGGCTGGTGGATCTGTGGCGTGTGTATTTTGGATGACGATTTTTCACTGCTAAGCTTAGAAACCTAGATATAGAAATCTCACCTCCCCTGTACTTTTATAGTCAGTAAAGACGGGTGAGCTGCCTTGTTCACAGTAAAGTTTGAATCTCAGAACAAGACGGTGCATGACCTGCGTTCTTCAGCAAGGTCAATATCTGTCCCAGTGCGTGCAAGCTTAATGTATAGTCCCTGTTAAACTCCTGGCCTTAAAGCCACTGGCTTTATGGCTCATTACACAAACCTACAACCCACTAACCCTCTTTTACCCTTAAGTTGTTAACTGCCCAGGTCTACTTTGAATGATTTCTGACATGTTAACTTCATATGCTAAACAATCTGTTCCAGTTTGTTTTCAGCTGTGACATTCTGAGTACCCCTGAAGGAGAGATTACGTGCTTGTCTAGGATGACCAGATAGCAAGTGTGAAAAATTGTGAGGGTTGGAGGGGTAATAGGCGTGTATATAAGAAAAAGCCCCAAATATCAGGACTGTCCATATACAATCGGGACAGCTGGTCACCCTATACTTGTCTCCTTCGCCAATAGACGCTGAACCCAAAAACGTTATTCCTTCATTCAGCTGTGGCTTTAGGGTTGCCAAGTTTCTGATCGCAGAAAAACTGAATACCCTGCCCCACCCCTTCTCTGAGGCTCTGTTTCCCTCCCCTCCCCCGCCCCCCGGTCACTTGCACCCTGCTCCTCGCTCACGTGACCTGGGGAACAGGGTTGGGGTGTGGGAGGGGATGAGGGCTCCAGCTCCGGCTGAGGGTATGGGCTCAGGGGTGAGGCCAGAACTGAAGGATTTGGAGCGTGGGAGGAGGCGGGGGGGGAGGGGCAGTGAGAGCTCCAGCTTGGGGCATGAGTGCTAGTCTGGGGTCAGGGATGAGGGGCTTGGGGTGCAGGAGGGGAGCCCCGTAGCGTTGCCAGACATCTGGTTTTCGACTGGAATGCCAAGTCAAAAAAGGGACCCTGGCGGCTCCAGTTGGCACTGCCGACTGGGCAGTTAAAAGTCTGGTCAGTGGCACCGTGGGAACCCACGGTTAAGGCAGGCTCCCTGTTTGCTCCAACTCCACCATCTCCCGGACGCAGCCATCACTTCCGTGTAGCCCCTAGATGCTCGGGCAGCTAGGGAAGCTCCCCGCGCTTCCCCTGTCCTGAGGGCTGGCTCCACAGACCCCATTGGCTGGGAACCCGCTGCCCCAGCCCAGAGCCCTCTCCCACACCCCAAGCCCCTCATCCCTAGCCCCACCCCAGAGTCCACACCCCCCAGCCAGAGTCCTCGGTCCCCATACATCCCAACCCCCTGCCCAGCCCAGTGAAAGTGAGTGAGGGTGGGGAAGAGCAAGCAATGGATGGAGTGCGGGGCGGGGGCGGGGGGGTGTGGCGCTCAGGGAAGGGGTGTTTGGTTTTGTGTGATTAGAAAGTTGGCAACCCTAGGGCTCTGGGCTGGGACTGGGGTGGGAGCACAGCTTCTGGGGTGGTGATTACCTCAAGCAGCTCCTGGAAGTGGTGGCATATCCGTCTCCTAGGTGGAGGCATGGTGATGGGGGCTAACCACTCTGCCCCCACCCATGGATCCTGGCCAATGGAAGCTGCAGAGCCAGTGCTTGGGACAGGAGCACTGTGTGGAGCCCCCGTCACCATACCTCAACCTAGGAGCCACAGGGAAATGCCGGCCGCTTCTGGGACCTTGCGTTAGCCCCACTGACCAGACTTTTAATGGCCCAGTCAGCAGTGCTGACCAGAGCCACCAGGATCCCTTTTTGACTTGACATTCCAGTTGAAAACTGGACCCCTGGCAACCATATATGGGACGAATGATTACAATGAAACCTGAAACTTGCTGTACGTTTGCGCAAATTGGCCTGGGACTCTGAGCAACAATTTAGTCTGACCCTTACCATAGGCTCTTTTGAGCCATCTCCTTAGCAATGGTAAGGCCAAGCTATGCCAGGGCACGGTGCAGCTACTGGCACATGTATGTAATGCAGCTCATTTCTCAAAATACTTCTAAAACCATTTGCTATCTCAGCTGCCAGAGCCTCATCCTAGGCTTTCCAGCAACCAGCTCCTTCTGCGGGATTTAGCTGTGGAGCTGCTGTACCCTCTGCTGGCCAAGGGAGAAAGTGCACCACTGCAGGAGCAGGCACGGGCCAACTGCTGAGAGTTTTTAAATCAAATGGTCAGTGACTGAGGAAATAGACTTGGTGTAAAGTTCTGGGACCACCAGAACGCGTTTATCCTTTGCTCTTGTTCAGCACCCTGAGCAGGTGAACCATGAGAACCTCTTGGTGACACAGCCTTGTATAGTGCTCGTTGGCCGAGGGTCATTCCACACCACTCCTCTATGCTCCCTTTTACCCCCAGCATGTAGAACTTGCTCACTCCAGCAGCATGGGGCTGAGCAATGAGTCCCCTCCACACACACCTCAGGGACTGTATGTGCTCTGGTAAACTACAGCACTCATTCAGAAGCACCACCACCACCACCCCTCCCCTACACCCAAGGGACTCCTTGCTAGATCTTCAACAGGTGACTGACACAACCAATACCTTCAGCCCATTCCTCCTCCCTGTGTCTCCTCTGCAGCCTGTTCAGTGCAGTTGTCATGGTCACGGATTCCCAGCTCCTTGTACGCCTTTGTATGTGTGGATAACACCAGGCCTGGCTGAAGCAACCCATCGCCTCCACACGCACCGTTACCACAGCAACAGCATCGGCCAATTACTCAGAACAAGGCCAGGGGATGGGTTTCCTGCTGCAGGAAGGGAATTCTCCCTGCTGCTTTCTCAGGAGAAATGCCCCCCTCCCTCCATGTTACCTCATTGTGCTGTGAAGGAACGAGGGCTAGTGGAAATAAAGAAAGTTTCTGTGACGTGCCTGTGACACGTTGGCATAGTGACTGGCTGTGTAGGCTCCCCACCCCCATCACCTGGCACAGCCCCCTCAATCCTGACCCACAGCCTCTTCCTCCCCCCTCCCCCCACCCACTTGCAAGTGCTGTCGAGTCCCAGATGCCACATACACAACACAGCTTTGCTGATGCCCCTTCAGCCCAACCTGCAGCAGCCCTGCGATTCCAGTCCTGGGCTCCCCATATAGGGATCTCCCATAGTCCTGACCCACAGCTTGGCTTGTCCTTGATGCACCTCATTCCTGACCCAAGTCCAGTCAGGGGATCCCCAGACCCAGCTCTGCCCATGCACCATGAACCTTGATCATGTCTCAGAGCTGTAAATTATTCCTTCCCTCACCCAGCTTGGCCCCCCACCCTGGAGGGGGTAGGGTTACCACATGTCCATATTTTCCCAGACATGTCCAGCTTTTTAGTTCTTAAATTACCGTCCGGGAGGAATTTTTAAATATCTAAAAATGTCCAGGATTTTGCTGGGCGGGGGCAGAAGGTGCTGAACCTTTGAGCCTGGGCGACAGAAGTCTGGAGCCCCTGGGCTGCCTTGACCATTAGGAGCGGGCGGGGGAAGGGAAGGGATTGGGGGGGTGGAATTTCTGAGCCCAGGCTGCCCTGGCTGCAGCCGGCAGGAGCAGAATCCCCCCCCCGCCAAGAGACACTGGAGGAGGAAGCTTGGGGCAGGAGGGCAGGGCAGGGGAGAAGTCCCGATCCCAGGCTGCCTCGGCTGGGGTGGGGCTGCCCCAACCCCTTGCTGGAGCTGGGAGAGGCTCCAAGCCCAGGCTGCCTCGCCTGCAGCAACTGGGAGCAGAAGGTCCTCCTCACTGATCAGCCCTATCCACTGTGCGGCTGCTAAGGTTGCAAGCACCGTGTCCGACTACCGCCCCAATCTCCAGGTGGACTTTCCATCCCTGGGGGGGCTCCACTTCTGGGTCTCCCGCGGCAGAAACTGCCAGGACCAGGGGATAAATCGAGGCCTGTGTGTGCACAGCGCTTTGCAGATGAAGCTACCTAGCAACAAGCGAAAGGTTCTGCTTAACTTTGCTGATTTGAACTTTTGCCTCTGCAACTCCTTGCACTGAAATGAAGAACCATTTCCCATGGAAGCTGCAACTTCAGCCTGACTGGGCATTCTCCAGAGCCAGCCCTAAACACCCTCCCCTGTTGGTGGGAGAGTTGTCTGTGCATGGACCATGCAGCTGGGTGAGGGAGCTGCTGATTCACTTGGGGTTTGGTCTAGCTGGGACATTGCTGCCCGGCAAGCCAGGGAGTGACTCTACAGGGCTAGCAGGCTGCACAGTGACAAACTTGTCTCTCTTGCAGGTACAGTATGTCCCTTTTTGGGTCCTGGAATTGCTCAGGCAACCTAGCTGAACACAGGGAAGGATGAAACCAAGGCAGGCAGCAATGTTAAGGGTTTCTGATCTCTCGCAGCAAACACACTGGCTGGGACCCAGGCTGCTGACGGCTGATAGTAACTGGTGGTTCTTTTTATTATTATTATTCCCTTGCATCCTCTTGCTACAGAGACTGGCCCAGAGCAGCAGCTGATTTCCTCTGCCCCAGTGTCTCACTTTTCCCCTGCAAGCCAGGCAGCGGGTCTGAATTTGACCTTTAGCTAGGTGGCATGTGGATGGGGACGCGTGCATGTTGCCCCAGGGCTGGTTGTGGTCCATTTGACCTGGTTTGGGACGTGTACCAGTGTAAGGAGAGTGCAGGAGGATGCAGGGGGAAAAAAGAGCCTTGACGTGAGCATTTGCAAATGCTGGTGAAAGGAAAGGACTCACTACATATAAGGAAGTACAGTAAACTTTAAATAATTAAACTTCACTTGTGAGGCCATGTCACTTTTTCTTATATATATTCAATAAAGATGACATGTAGCACATAGCATATATAACAGTATACAGCACATTAATACACTTAACATGAGTTGGTAAATATTGGTGCAAATACCCCTCCACCCCCATGGAGAGTCCTCTTTTTTGAATGTTCAGATATGGTAACCCTAGAGAGAAGTTTAACAGAGCGGTGTCAGCGGCTGTACAATGCCAAGCCCTAGCACACACAGGGGAAAGGAAATGTTCTGTGTTCAATACAGCTTGCCTGCCTCTCATGCTCTGGACAGCCCCTCCCCTGTGACAGTCCCCAGGCTTGGGGTGACCAGATGTCCCAATTTCATAGGGACAGTCCCAATATTTGGAGCTTTGTCTTATATAGGTGCCAATTACCCTCCACCCACTGTCCCGATTTTTCACCCTTGCTATCTGGTCACCCTACCCAGGCTGCAGCACCTTCCTGGGCCTGGAAGCCTTGCCTGAAGGCCTGCTGGCTTCCCCAGTTGTAACATGCATTTCCTTTGGGATTTGTGCCAATGCATCACCATGGTGCTGGGGACGGCCCATGGTTCCTGGGTGGGGCAGGACCAGCCATTTTTGCCCCCTCCCCGCCCTCCCCTCATTGGCGGCCCTGCCAAGTCCCTAGTGGCAGGGCTGCTGAAGGCAGAGCGCAAAAGGGACAGCAACGTTAACGTGCTCTGGCAGCAAAGAACCTGCTGAAAGTGCTGGCAACTGTTTCTGGGGTGGAGGGCAGCTAGCTACCACTGTAAAGCACAACGATGGTGGAGGAGGGGGACAGTTTAGCTAGGAGTCTTGGGAAAACCCCTAGTCATGATCCAGTGGGAGTTCCTGAGTCTAATACCACATCTCTAGCTGTTGAAGATTGACATTGTCAAGGATCAGCGAGTGCACGCATGGAGCATGGGACAGGAAAGAGGCCATGTTTGCATATCCACAAAGCCGGGACTCGGAGGGTCCGCAGTTTCCATTGGGCGTGCCTCTTCCACAGTAGTGTCTCACACACACACACACACACACACACACACACACACACACACACACACACACACACACACACACACACACACACACACACACACACACACACACACACACACACACACCCCCTCCCCCCCGCTCCGCCGCCCCGGACCCTTCCATACCCTACTCAGATGACTTAATTGCTTTAAACTCCAGCCCAAACCCGAGTGCCATGTCAGGCAAACTGACAAGTCTCTAATGATCCCGATGACGGTGCTGTGACAGGCTGGACAAGGCGCCTCTGTCACCTGCTTATTTTCCTGCCACTCAGCTGTGTGTTTAATCAGTCTTCATCAAGCGGCAATTAGTCCATAACCAAGATCTCCTTATCACCCACGGCTGCGTTGCCATGGCAACTAATATTGCACCTCCTCACAGGAGCCCACTTTTCCCTTCTGCTTCTTGAGAGCAAAATTGCAGCTTGTCATTATTAATGCTAACAAAGCTTGATGACAGCGCTCAGCAGGCCCAGGCATTAGGTCGGCTTGCTGGGGGCTACAGAGCAGGTCAGCCATGAGTCAGGGAGCCCCAGAGATGCTGCTTCAGGGCAGGTGGCTCTCCCCTGAGCTGTGCTTTCCCCAGAGCAGGGGCAGGAGCCCTCTTACAACACCAGGCAAGAATTAACTGTATCTGTGGCCTGGTTTGCAAGGCGCAGGGCTCCATCTTGTGGTCATGGAGGAACATTTAGCTCGCCCCTCCCCGCCCCCAACCAGCCCATGTACACTGTTCATGGAGGGAAGGAAGGCCATACCCTGCAGCATGACTGGCCACCGAGCCACTATTCAGGGGAACAGGTTTGAAAAGAAGACTCTTTCCAAACCCTGATGCCTTGCCTGGGGTGAATGGGCCTGTCCAGGACTATTAAATCTGAAAGATTTTAATAGTCTCATGTGATTGTCACCATTTAGGCCGTTTACTTTTTTCTCCCTTGGTGTCATGATAGTGAGCTAGTTGGTTCCTTTTCAGTCACAACCTCATTACTCCTGCACCTGGGTGTCATCACTGCAGGGGAATGGTTAAACTCTTTGCACTGCAACTGTGCCAAGAATACACCCCAACTGCACCATCTACGGCTGCGCAGAAGCCACCTGGACATGCTAGTATGTGTCGGAGAGGTATGCCAGAACCATCTCCCAGTGTCTGGTGGTGCCACGCTGGGGCAGGCTTTACACAGAGTCTAGTCCAGAGGTCAGCAACCTTTCAGAAGTGGTGTGCCAAATCTTCATTTATTCACTCTAATTTAAGGTTTCATGTCCCAGTAATATATTAACGTTTTTAGAAGGTCTCTTTCTATACATCTTTAATAAATAAATACGCTATTGTTGTATATAAAGAAAATAAGGTTTTAAAATTGTTTAAGAAGCTTCATTTAAAATTAAATTACAGTGCAGAGCTCCTCAGACCGGTAGCCAGTACCCAGGCAGTGTGAGTGCCACTGAAAATCAGCTCGTGTGCCACCTTCAGCACCCGTGCCATAGGTTGCCTACCCTGGTCTAGTCTGACATACAAACACTTTTCCCACGTTAGTGGGGATGTAGCAAGTTCAGTGCTGCCAACGCTTGCATCGCGATTCTCACAACAGTTAGTATTTAGCTTAACGCTCTTGCAATCATGGGATTACCCAAAAATCTCAGCTTTTATTCTTTAAAAAACAAACCTTATCCCTCATGATTGTGAAGCCACGCTGGGCAATGTGACCTGAGGCACTTTCACGGCTCAAAAACCAGAAGGCAAAGAAAATCACCCAAAAACATTTTTTTAAAAATCTCATGATTTTTATGCCAATCTACTAATTTCTGACAGCCGGCTGTGCGTTTAGCTATCACAGTGCTTCGTCAGTGCTTGAAGCAGGAGGGGAGCTCATGCGGCTGCCCTCCATGTAGCTGTTTGAAAGCAAGCGCTGGTGAAAATGCATTAGCACCTGTGGCTAAATTGCAACCCCCCCCATTAAAGGCTGCTGAACGGCTGGTTCAGTTTCCTGTGCTTTTAGCCAGTGCCTCTGCACGTGTCTCCTTATTTAAAGGGGTACGTGACAGCTTCTCGTGGTGACCAAAACCCCAGCCATACAGGGACACGGGGCTTGCCATGCACCAATACCTTTCTTCTTCATGTCAGCTGGCATCCCGCCTGCAGCAGGGACCCAATACCTCAGGGGAAAGGGAAAAAAAAATCCAAATCGTGCACCCAGCAAACCCTACATGTTTGCCTAGAAGCCTGCGCGTCAAAATACAATATCAGCTGGAGTCTGAGCCACTGGTGCCCACCGTGGCCAACTGTGGGATCCACTGGCCTGAGAGAGGGAAGTCCTGGGACTAGGATGCAGTGGAGCATAGAAAAGGGGCCTCAGCTCCTCTCTCCAGCCCCAAGACAAAGACACCTCGGAATGTCTGCTAGCGCTAGAGCCAGGGCTTTCCAGTTAGAACCCAGGCCAGGGCTGAGCAAACCTGGAGACCTTATCTAGCAAAGACGTGGGTTTGTTCCCAGGGTGCTATGACGGCTGGGCTAACTGGGGCAGCAGCAATGCTAGTTCAAACAAGCAAGACATCACCAGTGATGCCTCCCCCAGCTCTTCCCCATGACACCCCAGGGGCCATACAGCATCACACAGAACCAACTACATCTCGGCATGTGGGGGAGATGATGGCAGACAAGAGCAAGGCCCGAGCTGACAGAGCTTGTCAGTCTTGGCAGAAGGATCAGCGGGGAGGTTAGGGTGACCAGATGCCCCGATTTTGTAGGGACAGTCCCAATTTTGGGGGCTTTTTCTTATATTAACCCCCACTCCCTGTCCTGATCTTTTAACACTTGTTATCTGGTCACCCTAGGGGAGGTGAATTTGCTTGCCTGTGTCTCAGCCTGGCTGATGCCTGTGGGCCAAGCAGCGAGGGGCTGGACTGCCATGGGCAGACCATGCATAGGAGCTCAGCAGCTCCTTCCTAGACCTGGGCTAGCAGAGCCCAGCTGATATGGAGAAGCAGCTGGGAGCTGGTGTGGGCAGGTCTCAGTTGTTTTCACAGTGGCAGAAGAAAGTAGAGTGTTAAGAAAATGACCAAGCAGAGCTGTTTAATTTGCAGCACAGGAGAGAAGATCAACTCCCTGGGGTTCAATAAGGTCTTTTCAGATTCAGGGACTGGCAAATGAATATCCCACAGGGAAGCCACCACTAACACTCTCCTGCCCAACACTGCACCACTTAAAGGAAAGAAAGCCAAGCAATGGCTGTGCCCTTCCCTGGATCAGTCCAAGGCACCTGCAATGCAACTGACTAAGCCATGCGGATTCCTGGGGGAGGAGTCTGCCCAGAAGGTGTGTGGGTGGGGGGTCAAGTCACTCCTTTGCTCACATGGCTGTAGGGCACACACCCGGCTGCTCTTACTGAGCAATGGACATAGTCATAGCTAAGGCTAATTGAATACTGCAGAGTCAATGCACTTCACAGTTGGGGACACTGGCGGGAGCTCAGGGAAAACTCAGAAGGGGGAAAGTATGTTGCATTTGGGATGAAGAGCCCACCTTAATCTGCCCAGCAGCTGTCTTTCGCTGGTGAAAATACAACAGAGGCAGCAGCATTTTTGAGATTTCAGTCACTTCTGCACACGTATGACTTTTCGAATCAGGGGTCTGCTAGCTCCTGGACTTGAGAAGAACAGTGATTTACAAACGTGAAAGATGCGAGGTTTTGCCTGATGCAGGATTACGGCGGATCCTGTTCCGATGCTCCCAAAGCGGGAGCAGGGGTGAAAACAATTGCTGAGGCTGGCGGCGTTGGCCGCTGTTGCAATGATGGTGTGTTGGGAGCGTGGGAGGGGCGGCATAGCAGACTTGTAAACATGGAAACAGTGGCACAGTGAGCTCACATGACTTGCCTGAAGCAACACCACAGAGCCAGGAATAACTCTGAGTCTCAGGCCTCTCTCTTAACTGTAACACACTGGTGGGAGCCTGTATCTGTGCAGAAGAGCACCTGGGCTGACAGCAAAGTGAAAGCAGCTCGCCCTTCAGGAGGCCAGGTCTCTCTGCAGCATGGAGGCCCTGTAGTGAGCGAGTGGGAAGACACTTGGTATGGTATTGCCTCCATCCGCTTGTGACCCACAGCCCATTCCTCAGGTGCTGTGCTTGTGCTGTGCGTAGCAACAGAGTGTGGGCTTGGTAACAGAGCATTCACTGAAGGGCCAATGATGTTGGCACCCCTTTATAGTGTTTGTGAGCATGGGAAACCCAGTTCAAATGAGGCTGGGGGAAGGGAGGCTCCATCCAGGCAAGCTACTCCCAGGGCCACCACCAACATCTGTGCAGCAAGAGGCTCTCCAAGCTGACAGGCAGAGATTTTGCAGCCAACAATCCATCTGCCCCGGACACAGTCAAGAGCCAAAGCCTGCCCATCGTTGTCACTTTCTATATGCGCCAGCGTGGCACCAGACCAACCTCACCTCCCTATGCACAAGGAGCCGGCTCCCAGCTCAGGAAGATTAGTTATTGCCAAGCCTGGGGCTTGCCACTTGCTTTTCTCAATCACCATATGCAATGCAATCAAGGAAACACGCAGATGATTAAGAGAAACAACAGCAATCACAGCATGTGGGATGGGGAGGGGGCAACATGTGATGGCATTATAGAAAGGTGGCAGCCATGAGACCGTGCTCCTATACCCGGGCAAATAACTGGTACAAAGCCATCACACACTGGGGCCGTGACCATGTTGCCATGCCAGGAAAGGCTGGGGAGCCCAGCTTGAGGGTGGGAGAGGGGCACGCAGGAGTGATGAAGTGATCAGGAGGGGGAGGGGGGCGAGAGAGTGACTGGGTGGAGTGAATGGAATGAATCTGGGAGGTGACGGGGCTTCGGTTACATGCAAACAGCCTGTTATCGACACATCGCAAAGCAATCAGCCCTTCTGCGAAGGGATGCTCGGTGCCACACAAAGCGCTTACACACAGGACTGCAGGTTGGCTCCTTGCTGCTTTCTTTAACTGCATCTGAAAGTGGGGGGAGGTGTGAGGAGGAGGCCCACTGCCTAAACAGGAAGGAAGAGTGGTGCATGGCTCCATCCCATAATACTCTGGGTAACCCAGTTAACTCTGTCACCACCATGTTAGTCTAGACGCCCTTCACCCCTACCTATGTACATGTATGGCAGTCACCATGCTGGCACCTCACAATCCCTAATGCATTTATACTCCCACCTGCCTGCGGGATAAGGCTGTGCTGTTAGGGACTGTAGCCTGGAGAAACCCGGGCTCACCCATGTCTCTGTCTAGCGCCCTAACCACTGGACCATCCTCCTTCCCTCCCCTGTCTGCTGCAGACCCGTGTGCTGAGTTCTGAGTGTAATGCAGGAACCCATCAAAGACATTCAGCCCCCCCTGCCCTTTGCAATCGGCACTTCCCTTCAAGGGGAAAACAGCCTCATCGCCATTCTGCTCTGCCTCTCCTGAAGCGAGAGAGGCTGGCACGTGGATGGCTCCGGTAGCTGCTGCCCTCATTTACGCAGGCAGAGCGGTCAGGCTGAGTGCCTCTCCCTCCCAGCAGTGCACCAACAGGAGCGGGCCTGCATGCCGCTCGCTTCTGACAGCTCCAGCAAGCGGAAAACCAAGGGCAGCCCAGCCAGCTGAGCCCGGCTTCCGCTAGGATAGTCACACTTCACGTGGTAGCGGATTCACCTCACAGCGACTGGGCAGGGGCCAAGAGAGGCTGATATATTCAAGTATACAGCTGAGAAAAGGTTTCTGTCCTCCACTGAGATCAGTTGTGGGCCTACCCTTTCCTCAAGGCTTTAGCGAATTCCCTGCCTCACATCCCTCCATGTTCCTATTCTAGAGAACTTTTATCCATCCAGGGCAAGGGGCCTTTGGTCTGATAGTTACTGGGCTTCAAAAATTCCACCCACTCCAAGGAGTAACCCTCTTTGCCTGGGGGAGTGTCACAGATTCCCCCCCCCCACTTCATTATGAAAGTGGAAGGATTCAGTTCGGTGGCATTTCGGCGGACATACATGGGTCGTGCCAATCTGCAAGGAAGGAAAAAAGGGCCACAATGCTACAAAGGTTGAGAACCGCCGAGATAATTGAAGGTTGCTATCAAATCCCCCTTCACTGTTCTTTTCTGCAGACTAAATAACCTCATCCTCTCCCCTCAAGTCATGCCTGACCAACCTGATTGCCTTCTATCATGAGATAACTGGCTCTGTGGATATGGGGAAAGTGGTGGATGTGATACAACTTGACTTTAGCAAAGATTTTGATAGGGTCTCCCACAGTATTCTTGCCAGCAAGTTAAAAAAGTATGGATTGGATGAATGGACTATAAGGTGGTTAGAAAGCCAGCTAGATAGTTGGACTCAACTAGACATCGAGCCATGATCAACGGCTTGATGTCTAGTTGGCAGGCAGTATCAAGCGGAATACCTTAGGGGTCGGGCCTGAGGCCAATGTCGTTCAACATTTTTAATGATCTGGATGATGGGATGAAGCACCCTGAGCAAGTTTGCAGATGACAGTAAGCTGGGGAAAGAGGTAGATACACCGGAGAGTTGGGATAGAGTGACGTAGACAAATTGGGCCAAAAGAAGTCAGATGTGGTTCAGCAAGGACAAGTGCAGAGTCCTGCATGTAGGATGGAAGAATCCCATGCACAGCTACAGGCTGGGGCTAAGCAGCAGTTCGTGGCTAAGCAGCAGTTCTGCAGAAAAGGACGTGGGGGTTACAGTGGATGAGAAGCTGGATATGAGTCAGCAGTGTGGCCTTGTTGCCAAGAAGGCTAATGGCATATTGGGCTGCGTTATTGGGAGCACTGCCAGCAGATCGAGGGAAGTGATTATTCCCCTCTATTCGGCACTGGTGAGGCCATATCTGGAGTATTGCGTCCAGTTTTGGGCCCCTCGCTACAGAGAGGATGTGGACAAATTGGGGAGAGTCCAGTAGAGGGCAACAAAAATGATCAGGGAGCTGGGGCACATATCTTACGAGGCGAGGCTGAGGGAATTGGGCTTGTTTAGTCTGCAGAAGAGACGAGTGAGGGGGAGTGAGTGGAGAGATTGCAGCCTTCAACTACCTGAAGGAGGTTTCCAAAGAGGATGGAGCTCGGCTATTTGCAGTGGTGGTGGATGACAGAACAAGGATCAATGGTGTCAAATTGCAGTGGGGGGGAGGTCTAGGTTGATGTAGAGCAGGGATGGGCAAATCTTTTGGCCCGAGAGCCACATTGGGGTTACAAAATTATATGGAGGGCCGGGTAGGGAAGGCCCTGCCCCCATCCGATCCCCACATAATTCCTGCCTCTGACTGCCTCCCTCAGAGTATCCAACCCATCCTGCTCCTTGTCCCCTGAACACCCCCGCTCCCGAAACCCAACCACCACCACCACCACCACCCCAGGACCTCACCCTCTAACCACCCCCCAGCTCTCTGTCCCCTGACACCTATCCACTCTCCTTCCAACAGACCCGCTGCAACTCCCCCACCCTATCCAACCCCACCCCTGTTGCACATCCCCCAGCACCTCTGCCCCATCCAATCCCCCTGCCCCGCTCCCTGTTCCCTGACTGCCCCCAGAACTCCCTGCCCCTTATCTAACCCCCGCCCCCCCTTACCATGCCGCTTACCCCCACCTCTCCCCTCTCCTGGAGCTTCTGTGTGCCATGTCTAGGAGCGGTCCTGGACAACACTGCAGCGCCATGACACCGGTGGGGCCTGAGCTCTGCCTCTTGGCTTGCTGGAGCTTGCAGCCCTACCCCCGACTGCTCCCAGTGGCAGCTCAGGCCCCTCTGGAGCCACGCCACTGCAGCGTTGTCCAGGGCCGCTCCTGGACACAGCACGCAGAGGCTCCAGGGAATAGGGGACCAACGTGGTAAGGGGGGGCGGGGCTGTGAGTTTTGGTGGGCCACACAGCAGGAGCGAGCACGGGTAAGCTCGGCTGCTCCTCCAGGTAGTGAGAACAGGGAAGCTTGGCAGCTCCTCAGATTCACCATAGGCCGCTGGGATTTCCCGGTCAAGAGCAGCTTCTGGCCTCCCTGGTGGCTGCCTTCCATGTGAGCTCTGGGGCTGAGCTTTTATACTTCCTGTCCTGCGCTGTAACCTTGGCCGGGCGGGGGGGGTGGGGGGGGGGGGAATGAAGGACTCACTAGCTCCGTCCACTTTGGTGTCAGGGGAGGCTCGTCTCTCTCTGCAGTTGGATATTAGGAAAAACTTTTCCACTAGGAGGGTGGTGAAGCACTGGAATGGGTTACCTAGGGAGATGGTGAAATCTCCTTCTTTAGAGGTTTTTAAGGCCCGGCTTGACAAAGCCCTGGCTGGGATGAGTTAGTTGTGGTTAGTCCTACTTTAAGCAGGGGGTTGGACTAGATGACCTCCTGAGATGTCTTCCAACCCTAGTCTTCTATGAGGCTATGATCTCAGATCCCGGGCTTTTTTATTTAGCAGAGCTGTGGGTGAAAACCAATGGCTTGTGCAAAAGGCAGACATTTTAGGGCATGAAACAAGCAAGACTGTGGATAGTTTCCCCATAAAGGAGGAGTTGACACTAGTTCATTAATTTACCAGAGTTCTATATAGCATGGGCTTCATCTTAAGAGAGAGTTTGTCCTGTGGCCAGCTCCCTACCCATTGCCCGTTCCCCACATCTCCTCCCATTCCCATTGCTTGTCTCCCCTTTTTCCTGCCATTCCCCTTCACCTGCCCCAGCCATCTCTCCCACTCCTCATCCTCACCTCCCATCCCATTCCCCACTGACCATCACCCTGGCATCTTGGCACATATTGCTCCCTACATTTGGTATTGCACCATCCCCATACTGGTTTTAAGATCTCCATGAACTAACAAGGTTAAAATGTCCCAGATCACAAAACCTTTGGACTCAATCCTGCGGCCTTTCCACAAGTGTGTAATTTCCCTAGCTTGACATAAAGCATTGGTTGGAGGACCAGGACTCTTAACCAAAGGGAATGTAGGATCAAAAGATGACATGAATCTTTGGGTTTGTTTTCCTCATTTAGAGGAATAGTAGATTACTCAATCTCTAACAACCTGCCTATTGTGGAGGTGAATGAAGCAGAGAACGAGTCCAAAGGAAATCTGTGGTACCGTTTCTCAGCCTGTCAGGCCCATCCCGTGAGCTTTCAAGTTCATGGGCTGTTCAATTCCTTGGGTTTGCAATGAAGACAAAAAGTGTGTATTTGCACCTAGCTGGAGTGAAAGTAGCAGCTGTCAGACCTGCCCATCGGGAAGGAGGAACTCTGAACAACGCCCATACACCCCTCCAGGTAGTCCACTGGCTCTTGGAGGCACAGCACTAATTGAATTATAAGGTCCCCTTTGACCACTGTGTTTTGCAGACAGAAGAGCATGAAGGGAAACGTAGGATTCTTTCCAGACTGGAAAATTCACAAATCACTTTGTGGTTCAGTGATAAGGAGCCTTGTAATCTTGTCTACACTGGCAAACAACAGCACTGCAACCTTCTCGCTCAGGGGGTGTGAGCATTGCCAATGTAGACCAACCCTTTGTGATGCTGCCAGGCAAAATAACTCACTGGGTTTGCAAAATGAAAGACGAGGCCCATGTCAGAGCTCAGCTTTGGAGCCACACGTGAACCAAAGAGCCCCCAGTTTTGGTGAGGAAGCATCACAATTTAAAGACGGATCTGTATCTGCATGCTGTAGCTAGACCCCATCTCTATAACACGCCAATCCCCTGAATCCATGCATCCCCATAGCACGGGGTGAACATGGGAGTGGGGCAGGGAGTATTAAATCCAAGATTACCATCCTGGGCTCATCTCTTTTCCACTCCCTCTTCCTCAGAGGTAGAGTACAGGGGCCGGCTTCTCTTCTTGCTCATAGTTCCGTGGGCATCAGTGAAGCTACACTCCTCCTGATTTACTCCAGTATGAGTTGGGAATCAGGGCCTAAGCATCCCTGTACAAGGCATCTGACTATGCAAATGTATAAGGTATGAGCTATTACGAAAGTCTAGCACTTCCACTGGCTGAATAGCTCCTTCTATTGTGTAAAAAAAAGCAGGTCACTATTAATTAAATATGGTTGGATGATGCTTGAGTCCTTTGGGATGTAGCCGTGCCACATGACAGTTGCCATGACAATATTAAACATGGTCTTGGCTATCATTTGAGAAAGCCAATTACATCCTTTGAGACTTGTAATCGCTATGGTGACACACAACAGATTGCATCACAAATGGTTCTATATACCTGAGCTAAAGGGGAAAAGATTTTCTGAGCATTAGTGGAATTTTTTAATTGATTTTCTGTGGCTACTTTCATAGCCACTGTATGTTAACTTAGAATGAAATTCATTTTTTGTGCAGAGGACAAGTATAATGCCCAGGCACTACAGAAGTTTTCAGGAGGACCTAAGCAAAGGAAGCATGGTCTGGTATCTAATTAGGGCACTAACTCAAGGACTGTGAGAGCCAGGTTGGAGTCTGTGCTCTGCAAGAAATTTTCTATGAGAGCCAGGGCAAGACTTTGGGTGCCCCAGTTCCCTGGGGGATAATAGCACTGTCATACTGCGCAGGGAGCTTGTGAGGATAGCTCTATTAAAGATGCTCAGATGCTCAGATAGCACACTGATCCAGGCAAGAAGCGAATAGCGAGTGATGGCTTGGCTTTATGCTGTTTTTTTGCACAGGGGTGGATTTTAGCTGGTGTGAATATTCTACTGAGTTTACTAGCAGAAATGGTCAGGGGAATTTTGAACGTCTCTTAGCAAATCTCCTTGGCCAGCCAATTTTTTAATTAACTAACTATTTGCAGCAGGAATCTCATTCTAAAAGAGATGCCAGACCTGCCAAGATCTTCAGCCAAAACGCCCAGCACATTTCTATTTAAACTGCACGGTCTAGACTGGGGATTTGCTCTGATTACAGCCATGACTATAGGCGAGCCAGGGTAACCCCTTGCATTGTGCTCACTTGGAGGTTTGAGAACAGGGCAGCCCCACTGGGGGAGAGAGTGGCTTTGCCTGTCTGTATGAAGGGTCGCACCTGTATAGCTGCAAAGCTAGCAGCAATAAGGGAAAGACCCCATAAGGCAGACATGGCCTGAGGGTGCGGAAGGGATTCTACGAGTGGAAGAGGAATTGCCATGAGCTCCCACCAGCATCAGGGAGAGGAGCATCACATATATGCTAATTCCAAACCCTCCCTTCATTGCTCTGCCCTTTCCCAACCACCCCTCGGTGGAATTAATCTACTCTCCTCCCCCTTCGCCCAGAGACTCCCCAATGAATTAATCTGCTGCCCTCAACACAGACAGAGCTCCCTACCAATTAATCAATCTGCTGCCTTATTACCAACCCCACAGCTTCAAAACTCATGAGACTCCATTTAAAACTGAAGGTTAGACTCTGCTGAATTTGGATTTTGAACATCCCTGCTTGTCATCCCCCCCCACACCATGCAGGGGTCACAAATAGTGTAATCAACTCTCTCAAATCTATGGGGTGAGGGAATTCGGGCCCCACATCAGGAGCTCTTGTGGCCCTTCAATGTCAGGGACCCTCCAACTTCTCCCCAAACCCCAGCGCACTATTAATCCTGTGCCCCAACAGCCCCACATGAGCTTCTCCCTCAGCCCTGCAATTCATTACACAGCCCCACTGCCCCACACTCCCATCTGTCTGTCCCCCAGAGCCTCAGCCCTGCTCCTGCTGGGACTCTTCACCCTCCGCTTCCCCTTCCCAGGGCTTCAAAGGGGAGGTGCAGACTGACTTGAGTTCAATCCTTGAGGGGGCCATTTAGGGGGATGATTTAATTAGGGATTGGTCCTGCTTTGAGCAGGGGGTTGGACTAGATGACCTCCTGAGGTCCCTTCCAACTCTGATATTCTATGACCCACCACTCACAGGAGGGTGGGAAGCAGAGCTACCCTGAGCTGGGGGGGCCCTACCCAAAAATACCTCTGTCGCTCTGATTGGCTGCATACAAGTAGATTGACTTACTGCTGTAGCACCCCACCAGGAAGAGGTCATGGCCTTGCAGGGTCTTCACCTTTAGCACCCCTGCTGTTCACCTCATTGGTCCTGCAAGGACCTGGCTCTGTGCACAGCCAAGCTCCCTGGGCTCTGGCTCAGCCATGACTGGTCCAGACCCCTGCTGTGGTAACAAAGGCCAAGCATCCCAAGAGATCCTTCCATCCCTTTGGGGCTGTTCCTTAACCCACACATTGGGCCGAGTCCTCAGCCACACCCTGGGATCAAGAATCCTTGTGCTTGGGTTTGTACGACTCTGCCTTTGGGCTTGGAGGGGAACCCAGACCCACCCTCTGCTCTGGGGCCCAGCACAGGGACTCTGTTCTCAGCAGCTAGGCCGGCTCCTTCAGATGCACTGTTGCTTCACCGGGCTGCTTCCTATCACCCAGCCCCTGATGCTGGTTCTCAGCCTCGTCTCTGGTTCCAGGCCCTCCCAGCTCCTTCCTTCCCTGAAACATCACCCCACAGGATACCTCCCTGACCTGTCCCTTTTTCTGGCCACCACGGGGACTAACTCCAGTCCCCATGGCCCTCTTCAGCCTGCCTAACCCAGCCCTTCACAGAGAGCAGAGCTCCCCAGCTCTTCTGTCCAGGGTCTCCTCCTCAACTGAGCCCTGTGCTCTGGAGACCTCCCTGTCACAGCTGGAGTGACTAATGGCAATCCCTCCCCTGAAGACAAGAGACAGGTCAGAGGGAACAGCAACAAAAATGTCTGCTCCTGAACTCGTAGCCCTCCCAGGAAAAAGCAACTTCAGAATTCAGGCTTGGAGCTAGATCTGACCCAAATACCTGGATCCAATCAGCAGAGGAGCTGGAACTTTTTAAAAAAGACCAGATATCATGAGATGCATGATTAAATTGTGAACATTGGCAACACTGTCCTTGTGGCACTGTCCCTCACCCTTGCGACGGGTAATCTGCAGATCCGCAATCCACATTGTACTGGGAGTGAATTCCCAGTTTTACTGTGATCTGCTGTGTGCACCAGTGGGGAAATCTCTTCACCCCCTCTGATTGTCAGTTCCTTAACTGGTCAAGGCTTGAACTGTAAACATGTGTGGTGGTGCTCTCTGAAGAGCCACCCATAAGCCAAGCTCCACGTGAGATTCTTAATGTCCAACGTGAAAAGACCTCAGCAGAGTGTGCAAATATTCAAAATATGACCACGCAGGCTCTGTGTCCTTTACAGACTTGCTGCTCTTCACTGGGGCTCAGCCGTTCCCTTGGAGAGGTCAGAGTAAGACAAAAGTGCAATAAACTCATGCCAGAACCCTGGCTTCCAGAGCCCTGTGAGAACCCTGGAGTTTTAGTTTTCATTTAAAAAATCATTATTTTTATAGCTCTCGTTGTTGCAAAGAAACCCCTGTAAACATGAGCCAAATGTAACCAACACAGTGCTATCTGCCTGAGTTTTCAGCCAGCATCTGACAGAGAGAACAACAACATTCGCTAGAGCTGGAGAGGAAGCCGGCTGACCTTACACCCAGTATCAGAGCAGACCTGGCCCCTGCTGCTCAGGTGAGCTGCCTAGCTGGAACATTGGCTGCCCCATAGAGCTTGAGTGGGATTGTCTCCCACTTGATGAGGCTCAACTTCACCCTGGGGATCTTTTTGGCTTCACATGGCCTATGGGGGCCAGTGTGGTGGTCCTCCCTCAGATGCCATCCACTTGTAGCACCAAAATGAGATGCCCTTCACAGGAGATTCAGCAAGTCTGCAACCTCCGCTCCCTTTACTTATTTGTTTGGATCAGTAAAGGGGCAGTTCACCCCTGCAGAACTATTGCTCCAAGCTCTCTGCAGCTGCAGAGCACAGTCAAATGTCACCACATCTGTTTACACTCATTTTATGTTTTCAGGGTATTCTCTGCGGCCAGAGGGGGCACACACTTACTCACCTTATGGTAACTGCATCTTCCAAGTGTCCTGGCCATGAGGATCCCAGTTGTGGCGTGCATGCACCTGTAAGCAGTGTCAGGAATGAGATCTATTCTGACATCTGGTGGTGAATTATGGGAATTGCAGTGAGCGGTGGAAAATAACTTTGAGACTGATCGATTTGCGTAGGCACACCCACCGTGCCTAGCCTGAGCTCACAGCAGCCCACATGGCCACTTCGGCTGATGTGGGAGCCCCAGTTTCTATGTTACTGGGGCAGGAATGATAAAGTGATGTTACCCTGAGCGTGTGAATGAAGGACTATGGACATGTACTTGGCCCTTGTTATGATAGAGGGACTCGCCATCATCTAAGTAGCACTCACTGGTCAAGGGCCACGCGCTTCAGAACACTCTTAGATTGAGTGAGGCCATAGGTAGATCTCTGTACCTTTTGGTGAGCGCCCCGCCCCGCCCCCTGTGGAATGTTAGAGCTACTTTTGATTCCTTTAGGAGTCTAGGTTTAGCCTGCTAAGCTGAATTCACTTTGGGTCTGCTGGTGTACCTGTGTCAAGGTGCTGATCCCCTTTCCCCCAGAGCTGAAATTACTAAGCACTGTGTTAAGTGGGGGCAGGCTTAAAGGCATGTTGGTGGCACCAAGCAATTTGTGCAGCTAGCAGAGCAAAGCAGCAGACTCAGCTGAGCGGTTCCTGGGTGCAGTTCATGTGGCTGGCGGAGTGGCTGGCACAGCAGAGCAGTCCGTGTATCGACTAGAGGAGCCGTTTGTGCTGCTAGCGGAGTGACTGGCACCGCAGAGCTGTCCGTGTGTCAGCTAGCAGGACGGCTAGCGGAGTGACTGGCGCTGCAGAGCAGTTCGAGTGTCGGCGAGCAGAGCAGAGCGGATTGCGGTGAGGGGTGCAGCGGAACCCCACAGAGAGGCGGTGCAGTCGGCCTCGGACCACGTAAGGTGCCCCGTGCCCTACCCTCCATTTCCACCCAGGCTGGGAGGTAAGACTCTGCCAATTGACTTTTGAACTCTGCACTGATCCAGAACAGAGACTCTTGGGCTGCTGGACTTTTGGGACTATTGAGTGACTTTTTGGGGTTGTTGAACTCAAGAGCCAAAGGGAAGGCCACGGCCTATTTGCTGGGAGGGGGGCTTCTGGTTCATGGTTTGGTTTATTAACCTTGTTTGTGGTGTTTCCCCAATATAATGCCACATTGTTTCTCCCTGTTATTAAAAGGCTTTGGTACACTCAGACTCTGTGCTTGCGAGAGGGGAAGTATCGTCTCTTACAGATGCCCAGAGGGGTGGTATATGGTTGTCCTAGGTCACTGGGTGGGGGCTTGAGCCGGTTTTTGTATTGTGCTATTGGAATGGAACCCCTGGATACTGAACCCAGCCCTTGTTGCTGCCAACTCTGATGGGCAGAAGGGTTACACACCTCATATGTGCAAGATGGAAATCTCTTTACTAGCATTGTGTGTTGGGGCATCTCCTGGGCCCTGCATGTCTCCCTCCCCTCTCACCTCAGAGCATACAGGGCATAGTGGTTCGAGGGTCCTTGCTAATGCAGAATAACAGTAAAGATGGACTCTGAAGGAGTGGGAATGGAGGACAGGTGGTGGGCTCTGCACAGACAAAGCATTAGAGCTTGTCTCTAGGAACACTTAATTTGTGACAACCTGGAGTGTAAATCTACCCTGCACTAGCCTGCTGCACATTGGCTGTGTGGACCCTATTGCCGCCCACTATGAGTTCCTCCAAACACTTTGATCTATCCTGCTTTGAAATGGAAGTAGATTAAAGTGCACTAGGGAACTGAAACAGCAATGTTCACATGGACAGCCCATGCAAGTGTAACCTTACTAATATTCATTCAGTGGGGGTGTTTTGGTTGCTAGCTTCCAGTACCAAAAGGGGAATGGGAATCAAGACCCTGAGACTGACAGTCCCCAGGGGCGATGGGGAGAGGCCAACGCTACAGGTCAGCCTGATTGACAGGGTGGGCAGGCTAATCAAGGAGTCAAGAGGCCAGGGTGGGTCCCCTCCGTGTGAGCTGGAATTGCCAGGATCAGACGGAGTGGAGCCAAGCTAAGGGGAGAGCTGGGGCCCAAGCTGAGCTGGGGAGCAAAGCTGGGCCAGTTCCAGAAGGGCCAGAAAAGCAGCCCAGACAGCGCAGACCCTGTGCTGGGAGCAGAGCTGCAGCCCCAAAGCCAGAGGGCAGACCTGCACTGGGAGCAGAGCAGCAGCAACCAGAGCCAGAGGGGCCAGAGAAGCAGCCCAGGGAGCTGGAGGCAGAGCAGCAGCTGTGCTGAGGCAGAGTGGTGGAGCTGGGGCTGGAACAGTCCAGAGCTGGGTGTGGTGAGCAGCTGGGGAGAGCGAGGGGGGACCCTGGGCAGCGGGCCCAACGCAGGGAGACACCTCAGCCAAGAGCCTCTGCAAGCCAGACTTGGAGGGGGATCGTAACCCTGACAGGGCAGGGGCGACACTGGGAAGAAGGGTCCTGCCGCCTAGAGCCTGAGAGCGTGTGGTCACCACCAGAGCAAGTGTCCATCCACAGCATCCCTGCAGCATAGCCAGGGCCTGAGAAGGAGGCCTGGGACCTACAAGAAACAGACTGTGAACTGCCCTGACGTTCCCGAGACACTGTTTGTGATGTTCCCTGCCACAGAGCAGGGTGATGTGTTTTTCCTTTAACCTGTCCCATTTTTCCTTATTTCTTTTTAAACTAATTGCTGATTAAATAAACTATATTTGCTTTAAATTGTATGTAATGATCAGTGGGTCAGGGAAGTGTCGAGTGCAGAGAGAGTAGCCCGGAGTGGGGACACCCTAGCTCCCATCCTAGGTGACCACAGCAAGGTTGGGGGTCGAGCCCCTGCAGGAGCCCTGGGCCCAGCCTTGTTGGAGTTGTGAGGACTCTGCCAAACAGAAGAGTGCAAGAGGAGTCCTCAAGGGCAGGGAGGTCTCTGGGTAAAGGAAGTGAGAGCAAGGACTCACATCCTTCTGCTAGCCCATTTCAATGGGGTAGTACAGAAGCCAGGAAAGTTCCCACAGTAGCGGGATCATTGCCCTGCTTACACAGGGCAGGCTAGATCAGGGTAGATTTACACCCCAGCTTGCCATGAATTCAGTGTTCATGTACACAAGCCCACAGTTACTGTAAGGTCAGTGTCCATTTTACCTTCATCAGGTCTTTGTCTGTTTGGATTGCACTTATCGTGACTAGCTAGCAGCTTCCAGATTAATGTGAGGAATGTTTGAGAAGTTCTACCTACAGCTAGCTAAACAAGGACCACAGAAACTGCTCTCCCCAATGCAGTCTCTGATCTAATTGCCAGATCCAGGGTGTAACGTTTGGTAAAGGCATCTGCTGAGCTCTAAGTGGCTGCCCTGCAGGTCGCTGATATAGGAATATTGCCTGGGTCCTAGCTGAGTGGTCCTTGAGTCTTGAGAAAAAGGGAATATCTGCTAGCACATGCCTACAAACACAACAGATTTCTATGAGCACAGCTGTGTCAGTCATAAGTGTGAGAAGGTGAAATCCCTGATCAGCAGAGCTGTGCTGGCCAAAGTTCCTAGTATAGGTGAGTTATATTAGCAAAGCTGCGTTTTCACAGCTTGTTTGATGTGTTGTGGCTAGAATAAGCTAGGTCAGAAAAAGTATAGATTTGCTGGGATAAGCTGCATCCACACCATGAGCTGGTAGAGTAGAAAAATATAGCTATCCCAGCAAAGGACTTCTAGGGTATACCTTCTCCTGTGGGTTAAAGTAAACAGATACCAAGCCAGAGAGTCTTTTTTATTTACTAAGATTTTTTATTGTGTCTGTTTTATATTCCAAACCCTTCCCCTACAACTCTTCCCTCCCTCACAAAAAAAAACCAAAAAACCTACTGTGAAAAGCCTAGTGTTGACTGAAGTCCAGTTGGAGTAACTCAGTATTAGCTATTGCACCGCTAAGAATCAGAAATCAAATAATGTCCCCTAGAAAATCAAAACAAAGGAACCCACCCAAATGAAGTTTGTCCACCAAATGTGGGGGAGGAACACAAGTCCACCAGTGACAGCCGAGCAGGCGTGTCTGTGCAGCTCTGTGTGTCTGAGCATCCATGGGTCTCGTTCGAAATTCAAGCGCCAACACAGCAGTCGCAGCATGTTCGTCCACAAAGGCTTGGCGTTGTTGGTCTCCAGAAGATCTTTCCCACCCACTCCTTACCTTCTCTGACCCCAGCCATCGTCTCAGGTCCCACTCTCTCAAGATGCTCAGTGGGGTCTGTCCAGCATGTGGCAACGGGAAATTTTTTTTTAAAAGATCTCCCAAAGCTTCCTTCTAGGAATCATCTCGTATCCTTGAGCATTGCGGGAGAGGGGCTGTTAGTCAGTTTCCCCCTCTGTCAGTGGTTTCTGTTTTCAAATAGGCCTGTAGCTGAAGCTGGGCGGATGATCCTATACATGTTTCGGAAAGCAAGGTGTATACTCTATAGGCGTCACCTGCCAATTGCCCCGACACGAGGGACAAAACTGACATGTATTTTAAAACTAGAAGATATATATCTTCTAGTTTTAAAATGTATATTATATACGTGTATAGTTGTGTATATTGTATCTATATAAGTGTATATTATATATGTGTATAGCTGTGTATATTGTATCTATATACATATACACCTATATACACACACATATATAACTGTATTTAGTTAGAAAAAAATATTTCTAGCATACCCTTGACCCTTTAAGGAAGACCAAAGCTGATTACATCTTAACTGAGAGCCACCAAAGCACCTTGAACTAAGAGTGCCCAGTTACACTTGCAGCAACTTTTGGAGATACCGGCCCGTGTCAGAGTTTTGCAAACTATTCACTATAAAACCAGCAGCCAACCACTTTTTTAGGGGGCTGGGGAAACACAGGAGGATTTCTATTATTCTGATTGTTACTGTTATTTTGGCACTGTGGCAGGAGGGCCTGCTTTTGTGGGAGCACTGGAAGGAATCTATGATATCAGTGGGGAGAGGACGAAGGGGCACATGGGACCATGTGATAGAAAAAAGACGAGCGCTTGGCTCTTTACAGTGAGGTGACCAGAGACACCTGTTGGTCTAAGAAAAAGACAAACAAAGCAAGAGGAGATATTTGCTCTAGAGGTAAAGGCTGCAGCATCTCAGCGCTGTGCACATCCAGTGACAGAAACCTCTCCAGGATTCTCGTCATTGTCCTGTTCCCACTTGGATTGCCTTGCATCAGGAACCCAAGATGTAGCCCAGGGAGCCCACAGGTCCGACAATGTCTGATGGTGCTGTCACTGCAGAGTGGAGCCACGTCCAATCAAATGCAGGTTATTATTGCTGGTGAAGTCAAGCAAATGATTTCTGTTCTTCTGGCAGAGGAGAAGCACAGGCCACAGCTGGCAGCATTTAATACACACGTTTTACATGAAATTAATTTAGATGCAAATCATGTGGCTCCCTCAGGCTGCGGCAGAGCACTAGGGTGACACTCTGTGCCACACCACTGGGCTTCCCTAAACACAGGAGTGGCAGAATGGCAACTAGCTGGACTCTACCTTTCAACATCATCTTACCCTGTTCTCTTGTGGTTCAAAGCAGAGGCCCCCAGAAGCTGAGATGCTGAGGGAGGTGAGGCGAATGAACCATCCCCTTCTCACCACTTGCTTTGACTTCCTTCAGCTGGAATATAAAATCACCAACTGGCCCCTGAGCATGGTGCTAGTTGTGAGGCACCAGCCATGCTGCTGTCAGCTGGCAAAGCACAACAGTGACCAGTGAGATGAGACTTGCATCTCCCCTGCACTCCTCTGCAATACAGAGGGGATGTAGCCCCACCCTACCATGACGGACCTGCGATTGGCTTTTGCTCCCACTAACACATCAGTGGGATGGGAAGAAGTCAGAAGCTGGAGCCTGCAATGCTGAGGGAAGTGAGGGTCCTTCCATCTCCAGGTCACCAGATGCTTCACCTTGTCCAGTAGGAGTCCAAGAAAGGGAAAAGCAATCCCCCTGCCCTGGTGATTCTAATCCCTACAGGGAACTGCATTAGCAATACTGACCTTCCGCCACTTCCTCTGCAATCCACTCAGGACAGGAGAAAACCATGGTGGAATCAGATCCTTCCGATGTGCACAGCAAACTGCTCAGGACCTCAAAATCTGGACACTATAGGCCAGATCTCTAGCTGGTGCAAGTCAACACAGCTCTTCAAATGGAGCTGTTCCAAAATACACCAGCTATCGACCTGGCCCAGTGTTTCTTCTCTTTCCCATGTCAACCTGGGATCTGTGTCTCAACAGGAAAACCTTTTGGTGGCTCTATGGCTGATCATTCACAAGTTCCAGCTCAGGAACACACTGTATCTGTGTGTTATCTCAGTGGATTAAATTTCCTCATTTTCTTTTGCTCCACATATTAAAATATTCTATAAAATCAAGTGACCAAAAATCTATAGCTCTAAGAATACCTGGTTATCTTCTTTTTGTTTATCGCTAATCACAGTCAAACCTAAAGAAAGACAGGCAAATAAAGAAAGAAAAAGGAAAGCAATGATTTGTGAAAGTCTGATCAGGAGCTGAATTGCATGAGTGACAGAAACGGCTTTGAGAAGAGATCCTCACAAATTGGAGGGCAGTTTGGATCTGACAGGTTCTAGCTCCCCAGGGAGCACAATAGATTCTTTCCTCCCACCAGCAGTCGGGGAGGGAGCAACGACAGCACTGGCTCCAAACACTAGTGGGTGTGGCAGAGAACCTGAGGACATCTGACGTGGCAAAGTCATGCGCCCAGGAATAGAGCTACATGGCTTCTCGAGAAGTCCAGACCCTCCCCCGGAGAACGGAAAGAAGCTCAAAACAGACTCTCTAGAGGAAAGAGGAGAGCTTTGGCTCAGAGTCTGAGCCAATTCTTGGGGCAAAGATGGCTGGGAAGCAGAAATCAACTTGATGTCCTGGCTCAGGCGTCTTGGTGGTAAATGTGGAGAGCTCTTGGGTTGAAGGACCAGTGGAGGTGGGCTGGAGATCTGAGGCATGAGCAAGGATCCATGAGAGCCAGAGGACCCAGCCGGGCCACACTGGAAAGTTCTTGCGGCCACTGGGCTCTGACTAGGAGGACTAAGGCCAGAAGGGGTGTAACAAGGGGAGGCTACACCAGGCTGCTGCAGTGGAGACATGGAGGTAAAAGGTGACCTTTCCTGGTGCAGCTGGCCTATCGTCCCAGTTGCAGAACCTAATGCACTTGGTTGTATTTGGCACAGCGCTGAAAGGGAGCCTCCAGAGGCTTGTGCCAGCTGGCTTAAGCTAGAGGATGGAGAACTGGAAGGAGGGGGTTGAAAGTGGTTTATTCCTCCCAAAGTTCCACTTCCCATGAGTGGCTGTAACTGTCCCACCTGCGGTGGCCTGGGGGTGGTGGGCTGGAATTGGTTGAGAAGATTGCTAGGTGAGTCTGACGAGAGCTGGGTGAAGGAAGTAGATGGAGAGCTAGTGGTGGCCTGCTGGAAGTGGCCAAACCCACTAGGTAGAGTGTTGCTGGATAGTGGCAGCTGCTGAGCTGCCCCTAAAGGAGATCCTGAAGGAGCCTGTTGAAACTGGTTCAATCCCGCTGAGGATGCGCCACCCAAGCACTGTTGGCTTGAGCCAGGAGAAGGAGATCCAACCGAGGCCTGATGGAACTGGCCTAAGCCAGCAGAGGCTGTGAATCCTGCCAGCTGCTGGATTTGGAAGGCAGATGATGACGGGGTGTCAGCTCCTGGAGTGTGCAGCTGGGATGGCGTGCTGGATGGAGAACCTACTGCAGAAGCACCAGCTGATGGTATAATAGACTGAAGCCTTTTCAGTTGTCTCGGTGTCTGGCTGGACGGCTGCCCCAAGGAACCCAAGACAGACACTGGAGGACGGAATATAGCTGTCGGGAGACGCGGGTGGTGGGTCAGAGCTATTGCTACTGAAGTGGTGGCTGCTGCAGCTTGCAAGGGCGCCTGGATCAGTGGAGTCCAGATGACAGGGGTTGGTGTGGAAGCTGCGGCAGCTGCGGCCTGGACATTGTGAGCACAGTGCGCCATCTCTCTGTCATGCTGCACAATCTGCTGGATGATCTCATTCTCCTGGTAGTTGAAGACACCAGAGTTGAGGTCGTGCTGGACTTTATGCAGCAGGATGGAATTTTTCTTACCTGTAGAAAAAAAGGAGAGATTGGTAAAAGCAAGGGGGAAACCTTTCCACGGGTATCAATGGAAGGCCACTGCCTGCCCCTCCCAGTTCATTTTAGGGCCACATCGCTCCGTTCTCATTTGTTCCCTCAAATGGAGGTGACATGGCAGCTTTGTGCCAGCCAGTAAGCTGACATACACTACATCCTCTAGCCAAGTAGTGTCCCATAAGATCTTGCCTCATGGGGCATGAGGAGTCTTACTCACCAGGAGTTGTAAGGGACCAGATCAGGGCAGATTGGCAAACTACTTTTTTTTTTTTGTCTGGAGGATATTACCTTGTGCTTCAGAAACTCAATTTCCATTTAAAACAATTACTCTGGAGTGCTTGTGGTTGCAAAGAAAACTCTAAACGTATGAACTGAGTGTAACTATGTCAGTGATATCTGCCTGAGCCTGCAGAGAGCCTGAAACAATAGCACTGCCTCATTCACCTCAATGGACTAGTTCACTCTGAAGTCTAATGGCAACACTTTAAATACAAACATTATTAACTATTTCATCCCTGAGTCAGTGCTGAGGGATGATTTTGTAAAGATCTGCTTTCAGCAGCATTTCATTTTGGTATCTCAAGTGGGTGGTGCTTGCTTTGTGGGTGGACCTTGGGTAAGTACTCCAACTTTGCCTCAGATTCTATTCCTGATGCGTGCTCCTCATGCTGCCACTACGCTGGATTTCTTTGAATTGTAGAATCGTAAGACTGCATGGGACCTTGAGAGGTCATCTAGTCTAGTCCCCTGCACTCATGACAGCACTAAGTATTATCTAGACCAATCCTGACAGGCTTTCAACAAACAGCTCCTGAAGCGGCAGCTGGGCCTTTCTTCTCACCTTGAGGGAATCCAAAACAGAGGCCAAGGTTTAGTGGGGTTTTCTGGCCATTGCACATTCCTGCAGTTTTCTGGAGCAGCTCAACATGTTCTCAGAATGGAACTGTACCTGATAAAACCCAGCTGCAGAAAGGCAGAAGCCATGTATGCCACACATATAACTTTGGATTTTCTAGGGCAAATTTCCTTTGGTGAATGGTAAGTTATTTTCTGCGGCAGACCTTTCATTGACACTTTGCTAGCTAATGCTCAGCACTTCTGTAGCATCTTTCAACCTAGGGTCTAACAGCGCTTGACTAATTTCAAGTGATTTTGCCTCCCGACAACTCAGTGTGATCACTATTATTGTCCCAATATTCTTTACAGCTGGATAAACCAAGGCATGGAGAGGTGAAGTGGTTTGTCCTAGATAACACAGCAAGGCAGTGACAGCACCTAAGAGCGCTGAATCCTAGTGTCCTGTGCTAATCGCTGGACATCCCTCCTTCATAGCCAGTCTACATCTCATTGCACCTACTGGGCTAGTGAGTCATGGTGAGTCAGAGCCTCAGCCCTCCTCCAGTGCAAAGAAGCCATCAAGCCTGGCAGTCTGTCCCTCTGAGGCATCAGGGAACTCTCCAATGGAGCAGAACTGTCAGAGAATACTCCTGTATCTTGGGGCAGGGGGCATGCCTTGCAGAAAGGGGGTATGGCTGAGTATTCCTACACCCCAGAAAGCCTTGGCTGCCACACAGAGGCTGGGAGTGGCCTGGCATAAATTAGAGCATCCCAGAGGCTGCTGTATTCTGTGCTGGGACCTGGACCAGCCCCCAGCCAGCCCAAGTATTGGGAAGTACATAAGGTGACCTAAAGCCACCTCCACCTGGCTTAAGCATAGTGAGAGCTCTCTGTGCAGCAGGTTGTCTGCCATTATTGTTTCATTAGTGCCCTGCAAGCGGAATTCCAAGCCAATCAAATTTAAGTTCTAGCTCATCTTTCAGCCTTGCAGTGTAATATTACCCAGCATTTTGTCTTCTCCAAGTGTTGCAGAATCCAGTGACACGAGTTTGCCTGGCCCCAGAATGCACCTGGCACTGAGGGGAAACTTCATTTGATTAAAGAACATATCTGAGCCATGAGTGAGAGTGCTGTGTCAAGCCCTTTCACCAGATCATGGCAGCTTCTCAATGGGAGAGAATGTCTGATGCATCAGAATTTAGTTATATCCTCAAAGCTTAATGAAAATGAACTACTCTGTTGCAGCATTGCTTCATGAGGAGTTGCTGCTCGTAGGGGTTTGTATCATACCCTTAACAAATGGCTTAAATTAAATCCACCACTTGACTTTTCAAGGGTACTTCACCAGGGGCAGCCCTAGACTGGCTGCCAGCCACTGGCACCCTAGGCAAACTATGCAATCGGGGCTCCCCACCCCCAAACCTGAAGGGCAGATCTAGGCTGAGGTTTTTTTGGTAAACTGGGAAACATTTTGTCCCTTTTTTCTTTTAATGTTTTTTAAGGTTTTTTTTTTAAACAGAGGCTTAATTATTCAGTTTTTCCGTCCAACCGATGTTTCTGAGATCAGATAAAACAGAGACATGAAATTTTCAGAATAGACTTGTACACAACAGCTAGATGATATTTCAGTCCAAATTCAAATAAAAATGCATTAAAAATTATTATTTTTATTATTACAAATCCAAAATCATCCATTACGCTACCCTGCTTTAACTGCCATTACCACCATATCCAATATGGAAAGAAATAAGAAAACTCTTCAACGAACTTTAACCTGTATTTACAAAACATTCTGAATAAAAAAACACTCTGTGCTCTTAAAACATGACTTTTCTTGCTTTAAGTTTTGAAAATTCGGTAATTACTTCTTTTAGATCCAGTTTTGCAGCTATTTTATGCTCTGTTGACATTGTGGCAAGTCCAACCAGTCTCTCTTGCACTATTGTTGAACTCAGATATGTTTTTATCAATTTTAACTTTGAGAAGCTATGTTCCCCACTAGCTGCAGAAACTGGCAAAGTTGAAAGAATGTTTAGAGCTATAAAAATGTTTGGAAAACTGTCATGTAAGTTTATTTTCACAAACAAACTTCAGTTCTTCTTCAGGAGTGGAATGTTTCGTAAGTCATCTTGAAAAGGCCTGAAGCTCACTACACAAATCTGTAGCATCAATGTCTTTTGAATTTTCATGAGTTAATGCCAGCGCCAGCCTCATACAAAATTTTCTTATCTCTTTTGCTGTTTTCTTTTTCAGGATGTGGACACAGGCGCCAACTTTCTCTGGTGCCGGTGGGGGGACCCGTAGGGGTCAGTGGGGGCCCGGTATAGCAGAGGGCAACAAAAATGATTAGGGGGCTGGAGCACATGACTTATGAGGAGAGACTGAGAGAACTGGGATTATTTAGGCTGAGGAAGAGAAGAATGAGGGGGGATTTGATAGCTGCTTTCAACTATCTGAAAGGAGGGTCCAAAGAGGATGGATCTAGACTGTTCTCAGTGGTACCAGATGATAGAACAAGGAGGAATGGTCTAAAGATGCATTGGGGGAGATTTAGGTTGTATATTAGGAAAATCTTTTTCATTAGAATGGTGGTGAAGCACTGGAATGGGTTACCTAGAGAGGAGGTGGAATCTTCTTCCTTTGACGGTTTTAAGGTCAGGCTTGACAAAGCCCTGGATGAGATGATTTAGTTGGGATTAGGTCCTGCTTTGAGCAGGGGGTTGGACTAGATGACCTCCTGACATCCCTTCCAACCTTGATATTCTATGATTCATATTACTCCCATTATCATAGCCTTGGCCATGTAAGTTTCCAAGCTCTTGTAGAATAGTTTCAGAATAGTTTATACAACTATAGAATAGTAGAAATAGAATAGTTTCAGTCATAAATGCTCCAAGCATCTCCTTCAGTGGTACAAACCCAAAAAAACATTCCTTTATGAGTACTTCAACATTATCTTCATCTGCAGACTTTTCCATATTCACAAAACCAATGATCATCATCATTTGTTCAACATAACTCACATCTGGTGTACAGTCCAGTATTACTGAAATGTATTTTTAAGAATTGTCAGTTTCTACAGTTTTCCTTTTAATGGCAGTTGCTAGGATTTGAATCAGTTCATTCTGCATATTTTTTCCCAAGTAATGAGCCTATGTTTCATGATCAGTTATTTTATGCAGATGCTCCTTCATGACTGGATGAAAAAGCTAGGTATTGCATCCGATGAAGTGGGTATTAGCCCACGAAAGCTTATGCTCTAAAAAAATTTTAGTTAGTCTTTAAGGTGCCACAGGACTCTTTGTCACTTCTGCAATTCCAGACTAACATGGCTACCCCTCTGATTCTAGGTATTCAACAAACTTTTAAAAGTTTTCATTACCTGGAGTGTATACTTATTTCATTTCTGCCATGGCCGTGGAATGCTAAATTTTGCCCACCAAGAACTCTCATTAAAGCAATCAGATGCTCTAATATTTGTTGCCAATATTCTTCTTTTTCCTTGATCATACATAAATTTTCTTCCTCAATAGTTTTTCCTTTTTTCAATATAATTCAAGAGAATTGAAGATATGTTTTTCCAGTCCTTCGAACCATTTTCAGTAAGTAATGTACCAATTGCTTGATTTCTAAACAACTTACAGCAAAAGCAAAACACAGAGTCCTTCAACACTGAATATTATAACCAGTTTTGATGAATTTCTTCCCCATAAATGAGTTTCCTCTTGTAACGCTGAGCAGAGAACTGTCTTTTTTTTCCCATCCTTATGGAAGGGAAATTCATGAACTTGTTCGGGTCCACGTTCTACAAGAATTTGCCGCACGCTGTCATCACATCTGGGTCACAAAGCTGGGTCCCCATACTGTAACTTGTTTGTAACTTCCTCATCCTTTCTTCCTTCTGCTTCATTTACTAAAGGTCAATAAATTTTCTCTGCTTCCATATCAGTCTGATGCTGGGAGCTACCCTCATCTTAAAGTAATATACCTTCATCTTGATGTTCCAAACTGCTTCCATGCAGATGTGAGCTAACCTCCTCTCCAAGTAAAGTTCCTTCATCTGGATGTGCTGAACTGCTTCCATCTTTATTTGGATTAAAGAGAAGATATTTCAGGAAGGATCTCTGCTGTTTTACTTGGTCCTTTGCTTTCTCAGCCTTTCATTTATGAAACTCAGTTCTGAGGCTTTTCTTTTTCCTTTTTCTGCCGTGGGCCATTTGAATATTGTTATATACTAACTGTATCCTGACTGCAAGCATTATAGCGTTAAGGATGGCTGACACACCACATGGTTGGAGATTTAAACCACATTGCAGTCATCCCAATATATTTTTTCACAGCTTAAAGGTTCAGTGATTAGTAACATACACTCACTTACCCATTAAAACAGTTAGTTACAGCTTTTACATGGGAAAAAAATGACCTTTTTCGATGTTATAACCCGACACCAGCTGTTTGGAAAGTAATTCCCTTCCTCATGGTTACCCGCTTGGACTGTGACGTCATCACTTTTGTAGTCTATTAAGCATTAACACTTATGGACTTTATTTATTATATGTGAACCAGTTATAACAAAGAAAAGTTCATAATTACACAGCCTGATAATAACTCTAAAGTTTAATAACCCTTAAAGATACTCACATTTTGGATTTATAATGTTGAAAGACATCATTCTTTATTCTTTGGCACCAAGATACACAATTTTCCACAGTATTTACTCGATTCTTAATCATCTACCTGCGATGTGTTAAAATGACCGTTTGACATGTACCAACTCATGCTATCTCCGCTCTATGTGAATTTCCAGCTATGCGACCTTGATGTATATTCAAGTTAGGTGTTACTAGCATTGCAGCTCTTGCCCCGGCGCATGTGTTTCGTTATGGCTTATCAAAATTGCCGAGTGGATCACCTAGACCAGGGGTGGGCAAACTTTTTGGCCCGAGGGCCACATTGGGATTCAAAATTGTACGGAGGGCCGGGTAGGGAAGGCGGTGCCTTGCCAAACAGCCTGACCACGCCCCCCCATTCAACTCCCACTCACTTCCTGCCCCCTGATTGCCCCCCCCGGGGCCCCCACAAATCCACCCCCCCCCCCGCTCCTTGTCCCCTGATTGCCCCCTCCAGAGATCCCCCCACCCTAACTGCCCCCCAGGACCCATCCCCCTACCTAAGCCCCCCTGTCCTTGTCCCGTGATCGCCCCTTCCGGTGACTCCCCACTCTAACTGCCCCCCCAACCCCTCATCTAAGCACCCATGCTCTTTGTTCCCTTCCTGCCCCCTCCCGAAACCCACCCACACTAACCAGCACGAGGGACCCCACCCCGTATCTAAGCCCCCTGTACTTTGTTCCCTGACCATCCCCTCCCGAAACCCCCCACTCACCCTAACCACCACCCAAGCTGCCCCCGCCCCCGTTCTTACCTTGGTCGGCTGGCCTGGCCCCGGCAGCTAGGCCTGGCACCCCGGAACTGCGGGGCCCCCGCGGCTCCGCCAGACACCTCTGGCGGGAACTCGAGGCTCCGCGTGGGATCTCGGGGTCCACGACTCCCCAGACAGGAACTCGGGGCCCGTGGCTCGGGGCGGGGAGAGCCAGGACTGCAGCTTGGCCCAGTGCGCTGGGCTGGGAGCGCGGGGACCCGCGGCTCCCCCCGGCTGCGCCCGGAGCGCTGGGCGGGGAGCGCGGGGCCCGCAGCTCCCTGCGGCTCGGCCAGGGTGCCAGGCTGGGAGCGCGTGGTGCTGCGGCTACCCCTGGCTGAGCCCGGTGCGCTGGGAGGGGAGCGCGGGGACCCACAGCTCGGCCGATGCCGGGCTGGGAGCACGTGGTGCCGCTCCCCCAGGCTGGGCCCGGCGGGCGGGGCAGGGAGCGCGGGGCCTGCGGCTCCCTGTGGCTTGGCCGGCACGCCGGGCTGGGAGCGTGTGGCACTGTGGCTCCCCCAGGCTGGGCCCGGCGGGCGGGGCACGCAGGCCCCCGCGGCTCAGCCCGGCACCCCAGGTGGGGAGCGTGGGCCCCACGGCTCAGCCTGGCACTCCGGGTAGGAGCGCGGGGCCTCTCATCATGCTTGCCCGGCCCCTGGGCAGGGAGGAGGGGGCCACTGGCACCACTCCCGCTGCCAAGTGCTCGTGGGCTGGATAAAAATGGCCGGCGGGCCACATGTGGCCCGCGGGCCATAGTTTTCCCACCCCTGATCTAGACCCTATGTCACAAATTGAATTTTTTTTTGCTAAAATATTTATTTTTGCAGTAAATAAAAGATTTTACATATTAATAAATTCTCAGAAATGTAGAGAAATGAATTATAATTTCTATTTCCCCTGTCCGTGCACGGGAATTGAAATAATAACAGCTTTGTTACTTTATTTGTATTTTTGAATTTGATTATTTTTTAAAATTTGATTTTTTTCCCTCTAATTTGGTGCCCCATTTAACTTGGCACGCTAGGTGACCATCTAGTTCACCTAAATGGCCAGGCCGCCCCTGAACTCCACACTCCGCGCTGATCCCATCCTGAAGATATTAGAGCAGCTGCCTGTGGGTTTCTCTTTAGCTTTTGTTTCTTAGTGCTAGCAGGATTTGGAAAGCTCAGGTTAGTCAGCAGTAGCCTGTGTGCATGTTGGGTATTCAACACTCAGGAGTGTGCGTGTGCATGGCAGCTTGTCTTGAGGCTGGGGTTCAAGGTGAGCATACAGCGGCATCCCAGGGCGCCAGCCAGTTTAGATTAAATCAAAGCGATATTAACCTTCCTCCCAAACAAAACTTTCCTCAAGCTCCACACCAATCAGTTCACTTCCTCTCTCATTCCATTTCAGTGCCCTAGGCTCCTGCCTGCACTTTCAGCTCCCATCCAAAACCAGGCCTGACAACACCCTTCCTCCCAGTGGGTTTGCAGAATTTGAATTAGACACAGGCACAGCATGGCAGATTGGATCTGTAAACACTTTCCATCTTGAACTTTGGCACCACAACCACCTCGCATCTTCGGAATTAAAGAATGTCGGCATAATTAATGCCAGTCAACAACGTTTATGCAAAATAGGGCTTGTCAAATAAACTTGTCATCATTCTTTGTTGAGATCATTATTCCAGATTAACTTTCACATGTAGACAAATTCTAAGAATTTGACTTAGTCCCACATGATATTCTGATACAAATATTTAGCATTACACAAAATCAGTGCAACTGGTTAACCAACAGACTGCAAAAAGTAATTGTAAGTGAGGAATTGTCACCGAGTGGGGATGCTTCTAGTGGGTCCTGTAGGGAATCTACTCTCAGTCCTATGCTATTCAATAGATTTATCAATGATTGGGCAGAAAATATAAGATCGCTGCAGGTAACATCTGCAGAGGACACAAAAATTGGTGGAGTGGCAAATAATGATGAGGACGTCATTAACACCAGCCAAACTAGATCGCTTAGGAAGGTGAGCCAATGTGCAGTTTAACACAGCCAAATCCAAAGTCATACATCAAAGAACAAAGAATATAGGTCACCCTTATAATTTGGGGAACTGTACCCAGGAAAGCAGTGACCAAAAAAGAGTTAGGGGTCACGGTAGGTAACCATCTAAATATGAATTCTCAGTGCAGTGCTGTAGCTAAGAGGCAGAATTGGATTCTCGGATGCATAAGCAGGAGACTATTAACCAGGAGCAGGGAGCTGGTATTCTCTGGACATGGCACTGGTGAGACCATTACTGGAGACTGTGCCCCATTTTGGTGTCCATACTTCAAAAATACCAAAAAGCGGAAATGGGTACAGAAAAGAGCTACAAGAATGATTCAAGATCTGGAAAACCTGCCATAGAATGAGAGTGACTGCTATACACGTATCACCAGGATAGACAAGTGCTGATACTCCCTGCAGCGCTTATAGCTATTTACACCAGTGCAAAACAGCTGTGAAAAGCTATAATTTGGATTTGGTAGTGTTTTGCACTGGTGTAAATAGCTATATGAGCTGCAGGCAATGGAGCATCAGACCCTGTATGCTTCCATCGTCATTTAGACCATACATCTGAGGACTGTTTTATGCAGGACAAGTGTGGGGCCATTTCTGGGATGCAATGGGATAGCTCTTCAGCAGTGCACAGCAACACTATACAACAATTCTAGTGAGGAAGTAAACAACCCAATTGAAGTTGCAGGGTAGGAAGCACTAGGATTACCCAAGCTAGAACTTGGCTAACACACTAAGGCTCAAAAGGGTATGTCTGAGAGGGAAACACCTCGGGTTTGCAATAATGAGTTTTCTGGAGTCATAGGTGCAAATTCCAGCCAGCGCTACAAAGAGCTCTCCCACACAGCTGCAAGGCCAGGGTGTGGAGAGGGAGCTATGGGGGACTTCGAGGAGACAGGCAAACTCCAACCCTGTGGCTGAAAGTTAGTAGCTCTGTGAATATTGTATAGTGGGTTTCTTTAGCAAGAAACTGGGCTGAGGAAGCCTGGAAGTGAGAACAGATAGAAGGAGGAGGGGAAAAAGCTGGTGTGGTTACAGCAGCCTCCCCCAGAGTGCTAGACCAGCATCTGGGCTGTGCACTGCAAAGAAACATCCCTGGGGCACTCGGGTGCTGGAGTTCACTGATTGTACCTGCTAGATAAGGTCTGGGCAAGGAGAGCCTTGAGGAGTTGGCTAGGGAGGCAGACAGACTGGCATGGCAGGGGGCTGACACACAGTCTAGATGCTGGCAAAACTCACTCCTGCTGAGGGACAGAGGTAACACATTGGCATGCAGCTCTGGGTACCCCAGCAGTATTTTATACCCTTGCACACCTTTCCACTGATCCATCTCTCCTCTGGCCATGTGTGCAGCTCATTGGCTGTTTCCAGTGGGGGCAGCCTCATACAGTGTCAGACCCTAATAGGTACAGGGTGATGGCCTAGTTTAGGAAAGATGGTTTCCTGACAGTTTAACTAAAGCCGTGAGTGAAATAAAAGCCAAAGCCGGAGCAAGGCAGGAGAGAGGAGTTTCCTAGGGAGTGTGTTTCTCAAATGACTCTTTTCTTCCTTCTTCATTTATTAAACTGCTCTGGCTACAGACCAGTTTCTTCATTATGGATTTATTGTCATTTCACCTGCCTTGAAATAAGATCTGCAAACACAGCAATCAACGGCTGATTACTTTGGCTTCTCTAAGCAGCTCTGTGTAATCTGAACTGTAATGCTATTTTGGACCACGGTTTTCTTCAGTTAACCACAGTAGGATGTTCGGACAGGATAATCTGATTTCCTCTCATTTCAGCACTGGAAGCACAAAGACTGTGTGATGTCAAGACTGTATCCTTCTAGACCTTCTATCCTTCTGACACTATGGTAATGAGCGTGGTATAAGAACTAATATAATATATAGAATACACACTGATCTGATCTGTTCCAGTTTGACTCCTAAACCCGAATATGCGGAACTTCATGGCATCAGTAGTAATCAAACTCAGATCCTTTCTCCAAAAAGCATGCCCCACCTGCCACTTGAGTAAAGGAGACTCTTCACGAGGTGTGAGTAATACAGGATCTCTGACACATGGTTGAGCAGTGCTGATACTATCCAGTAGAGGACAGTGGTGCACAAAGGTACGAGTCAGTTTATTAAAGTAGAATTAGCAAAGATCTGGAAACACCAGTGGTGCATCGTAATTAGATTGCACAAGCTCTCTGGAGCACAGACTGATTCAGTGTTCTATTTGTACAGCACCTAGCACAAGGGGGTCCTGGTCCAGCACTGGGGCTCCTAAGGCAGCATTTCTCAAATGCAGCCATCATGGCCTCATGTGGGCCAGTAGGGGCTTTTCTTGTGGCCCCAGCCTCCTGGGCAGTGATTGGGGGAGAGAGAGTAAAGCAGCAGCCCCTTCCCGGGGGCCACCAGCAGTGGTTGGGCCCTGACTCCCTCTGGAGAGAGACAAGCAGGAGGAGCAGGGAACCAGTGTGTTTCCCATCTTCCCAGGGGTCAGGTATCAGCTCTTGGGTGGCAGGTTCCAGCCACAGGGCTTCGGGCTCTGTACCTAGGCCCTATCCCCTGGATGTGGGGCTTCAGGCTCCATTCCCTGGCTGCATAATGATGGGCTCTGGGCCAAGCTCACCCCCCCCTTAACTTCTGCCTCCCCTGCTGGCTCCTCCAGTGCTCCATCATCTCTGGGCCCTGCCGTCTCTGTATCACTTTTCACAACACACTTAGTAGCTAGGGCTTTAAAAAATAAGAAACCAAAAAAAAGCAAAAGAAACAATAAGAAAAAAGACAAGAATGTTCAAGGCACCTTATTTGTGTTTCTATTCTGGTAGGTCCAATAAAGAAGAGAGACAGCTGTACAATATTATCAACTCTCTAAAAAACCCCACACATAGATTGATTACAATGGTTTGGACATGTAGATGAACATATTAATTTGTTTCCCTAAAGTTAATTGAGTATTTTAAGAAAATTTGTCTAAGTGGCCACCAGCAAGAGTTGGTGGCTATATTCTCCTGTGAGAACCCCACAATACAAATAATAAATAATTGTAGTAAATACTGTGGGTCCTAGAAAAACAATTTGTCATCAACACAGTGATGGGCTGAAAACAAAAGTGGTATTTAGAACCCAGAGGACGTGCCCAATGCCCTCATAAGAGCTCTGAAGTACAGTGATGCCTCTGAAATTTTGGAGCTTAACTAATAGACGGTTCTCTTAATAAAGAATTAAAAAGTCACACACTTCACCTGACTGTAGATAACACACAAAGGATCCCAGGAAAAAAGGGCCATGTGGTTTAATGAAAAGAATTAGCTCTCAACAATAGTTCTATCAAATCATGAAAATGAGCTTTCTCTTGTTAAAATTCTGCACAGACCCTGGGGAGATCAGCTGCAACGCTATGTTCATTCTGGTTCTCTCCCTCCAGTTCAGTCTGAGACCAGTGGCTGTAGATTAAGAATACGAGGCGGTGAATTGCTTTTTGAATCTGCATGCATTTTCAGCATTCTCCCTTTATTCTGGTGGCTTCTGCACAGCTCCTTAGCTCCTGGGAGGCTCAGGTACATTCTGTGTCTTTATTTTCAAGGCTGAATATTAAACAGCCAGGTCAGATCCTTGGCTAGAGCAAGGAGTTTGCAGCACAGCTCAGGACCGGGCAGGTGTGAAGGTGCGTTTTGCAATCCTCTGATCCTGGGCTATTGTGCACTGGGCTGGTCTCCTGTCCTAACTTAGCTGGCTGCCAGTGGCTCTAATGGGCCAATATTGCAGCTGGTGATGGCTGGGAGAGCAAAGAAGCCCTGGATATGGCCTCTACACTGTCACTATGTTACCTGGACTAGCCCTCTGCACTGCTCAGACCACTGGGGCTACACTGCCATTGTTAACATATTAGTTTAATCAGAGCCATGTGGGTCTGTCTGCTCATGCTGGAAATGACACCTTCAGCTCTGGTGTAACATACCTCTGAGTACATCAGCACAAACCCAGTGTCTAAAGCAGGCCTCCAAATCAATCTCTTCCTGTCCAAAATCTTGTTAGTTAAGAACATAAGAATAACGGTACTAGTCAGACCAAAGGTCTATCCAGCCCAGTATCCTGTCTTCCAACAGTGGCCAATGCCAGGTGCCCTGGAGTGAGTGAACCTAACAGGTAATGATCAAGTGATCTCTCTTCTGCCATCCATCACCCTCCTCTGACAAACAGAGGCTACGGACACCATTCCTTACCCATCCTGGCTAACAGCCATTAATGGACTTAACCTTCATCAACTTATCCAATGATCTTTTAAACTCTGTTATAGTCCTAGCCTTCACAACCTCCTCTGGCAAGGAGTTCCACAGGTTGACTGTGCACTGTGTGAAGAAGAACTTCCTTTTATATGTTTTAAACCTGCTGCCCATTAATTTCATTTGGTGGCCTCTAGTTCTTATGGGAAGGAGTAAATAACTTTTCCTTATTCACTTTCTCCACACCACTCATGATTTTATATCCCCCTATCATATCTCCCCTTAGTTTCTTCTTTTCCAAGCTGAAAAGTCTTTAATCTCTCCTCATATAGGACCTGTTCCAAACCCCTAATCATTTTAGTTGCCCTTCTCTGAACTTTTTCTAATGCCAGTATATGGATCGGTAATCTCTTGAGGTGAGTTTATCATTTCCATTGCATAGGAAAAGAAGACTTTAACACCTTGCCTAAAATCAGAATTGGTCAAATTGTACTTGTTGAATAATTTATTTGAGGAAGTTCATTAATAATATTTAAATAAATCACATGATGAATATCTTCTCCTCCCCTCCCCCCCCCAGCCTTCCCCATTATTCCTGCACTCTATCAAGCTAGACCAGTGGTCTTCAGACTGGGGTGTGCGCACCCCTGAGGGTGTGCGAGACCACCCCCGGGGGTGCGCGAGACTGTGGTGCCGCCGCCAATCCTTCCTGGGAGACCGCCGAAGTCTCAGTCTATTTCAAGCCTGCCAAAACGCTGCCAAAAGAATGCAGAAGCTTTGTATTCGGCGGCATTTCGGCAGACATACCCCGGGGGGCTGCGAGCGGAGGGGGGAGTGTGAAAGGGGGCCACGGCGCCGGAAGTTTGAAGAGTGCTGAGCTAGACAAGTCATTTGCAAATAGTCATGAGTGCACTCAAGCTTTGTGGATGTTTTTCTAGTAGCCTTTAATAGCTGGAGCCGAGAGCCCAGTCGCGTTCTATCGATTGGGGCAAGGAACCACCTTTAGCTTAGGTGGCAGAAGCTTTTGGATTTGGAGCCATGAGACCTGTATTCCAGGGGTTCTCAACCTTTTTTTCTTTGGGGCCCCCCAGACATGCTATAAAAACTCTAGGGTCCTTGGGCATAGGCAAAGTAGTTTGACTTCTATTGGGCGGGGTCAGGGATCAGTGGGGTTTGAGCCACCTCCACGTGGTGGGGTCCATGGAGGGAGTTTATATATTTAAATTATAACTCAAAGATGGGGGGCTTAGCTCACAAAGTTTGAATACAGCTTGGGTGCAGGGAGGGGTAGCTAGGGGCTGTGTGCAGACAGAGGGTAGCTGAGGCTGGGTGCACACAGGGGTGGCTAGGGGCTCTGAGTGGGTATTGGGGTAGCTCAGGGTGCAGAGAGGGGGGTAGCTGGGACTGTGTGCAGGCAGGGGGTGCAGGGAGAGCATAGCTCAGGGTGCAGGGAGAGGGGTATTAGGGGCTGTGAGCTGGGAGGACTCCCCTGCGGCCCCTGTTCCCAGAGAGGTCTGCCAGCCACGGAGGTGGGTCCCCCCACCTGGGGGGCTCTTCAGGGAAGAGGGTAGCTGAGGATCTGTGGAGGCAGTGGGTAGCTCAGGGTGAAGGGAGAGAGGTATTAGGGGCTGTGTGCTGGGAGGGTTCCCCTGCAGTCCCTGTTCCCAGAGAAGTCTGCCAGCCACAAAGCTGGGTTTCCTCTCCCCAACCGGGGTGCTCTTACCAGCTGGAGCTGCAGGTGGGTGGAGTTACAGGACAGGACCTGGGGAGGTTGGCTATTCTGTGTGTGGGAGGCCTGAGCCTGGAGCAGTAGGGGTTGGGTGAGGATGCAGGACAGGACCGGGAGCTTTGGCAATGCTGTGCATGGGAGCCCTGGGGATGGTGCAGCAAGGGGTGGGTGGGGCTGCACGAGAGGACCAGGGGACGTGGGAGGCTGAGAGAAGCAGCATCCCAGAGAGAGGTGGGAGCAGCAGGGCCAGGATTTTCCAGTTGGTTACTACGGGTGGCTCAGCTGTGCCTTTTACTGCTGCAGAGGCTGCTCTGGCTCTACAGAGGAGCAAGAAGAGTGGGAGAAAGAGCTGGTGGGCCTCTTACTCTACTTCCTCTGTGTCACCTTCTGACCTGGCCAAGACTTCTGCAGGAGCACTGGAGGGAGGTTGCTTCAAGGGAAAGAGGCATGAATGGAATCTGGGCTACTTCAGAGAGCAGGGAATGGCACCTCTCCCCCTTGGCCATCACTACATGGAAGATCTTAACACCATGCACCTGTACATAGGAGTTTCTGCCGTACTTAAAACTAGGAGCTCCCATGCTCATTTCCTAGCTGAAGATGGGAAAGTTCAGACACCCAAAGGAGGGATTTGAATGATTATGGCTCCAGTAATTCCTGCAGAGTCAGTGCAACCCAGGATCTAAGTATCTCCTCTTGAAAACTCAGAGAATAGCACAGACATCCGAGGGCCAGATATCCACTTGCCTTCAGCACTGGGATGCCACTGAGAGGCAGCATTGTTTAGTGCTTAGAGCAGAGGATTAGGAGTCAGATCACCTGAGGTCTCTGTGTTGCACTGTCACTGACTTGCTGTATGATCCTGAGCAGGTCATGTCATCTCCCTCTACCTCAGTTTCCCCATCTATAAAATGGAGACATGATACTTACCTGACAACTGTAAAATATTCTGAAATTCTCAGATGAAAGATGCTGTATATTGTATACAATAATGTACAAAATATTATTAATGGGGCAGCAGGCACTGTGAGTGGGTTTTCAGTTTTGGTTTTGACAGGGAGTGGATTACAAAGAAAAAAGATATTCTAGTGGTTTAAGTGCTAACTGGAAACCTGGGTTCTAGTCCCTGCTCTGTCACAAGTTTCCTGGGTGACCTTGGGCAAGGCACTTAGTCTCTCTGTGCCCGGTCCCCCTCCGTACTATGGGGATAATAGCACTGCCCTGCCCCCCACGGTGTTGTGTGGTATGTACTGCATCCTTATATTTCTGGGAATCTTCTGTTTGCAGCTGCCATTTTGTGCAAGCAGAGTTTTGCAGACTGTAACCAAGGAGATGACACACACTGAGCTCTCCATTGGGGACCTGACTTTTGTTCTTTGTTGCTCTCAATCTAAACTCAGGGTTATTCTCACTGAATGTAGGTAGCTGCTCTTTAATATGGAATGACATATCCTCAGCTGGTGTAAATGGTCTAAAGTCCCTTCAGGTCAATGGACATGACAGTTTACAGCAGCTGTGGATTTGTCCTGGAAAGCACAGCAGCTGTTCTGCTGGGGCCAGAGGGCAAAAAGTGGTAACAGACATAATCAAAGCCTTTTAAAAATTTTGATTGCAGTGCATATGGTTGTTCTGACCCAAAGCAAAGTAGCTGTACAGAAAGGCAATATGTCCTAATAGATAGAGCACTGGACCAGTACTAAGGACTTCTGGGTTCTATTTCCAGCTCTACCATTGGTTGGTGGGTGATGTTGGGCAAATCACTTCCCCTCTCTGTGCCTCAGTTTCCCCATATGTAAAAGGGGGATAATGATACTGACCTCATTTGTAAAGTATGTTGAAATTGATGGATAGAAAACACTCTGCATTAGAGTTAGGTGGTATTACAACTGGAACAGCTGAGTAGCTCTCTAAAAGACCCATGTACATTCAGTAGTGGAAATCTTACTATTGCTAGACTCAACCATCTTGGGGCAGAGGATGTGAGTCATTCTGAGAACTGCTTACAGCTGGTCTATACCTACATGCTACAGAAGACCTTGAGAGTGTATGTGACTGCTATTGCATTGCCAGCCCCAGGTGTTTGAAAATCACGAATCAGGCCCCACAAAACATGAGATTTTAAAAAGTTATATTGGGGGTTATTCGTATTTGGCATTTGCTGTTTGCGCCATTACGGGGCACATTTTCCAGCTCTTCTCTGTAATGATGAGAACTAGAAACTTTGCTTTTTAAAAAATGAAACAGTCTCATGTAATCACATGACTCCAGTGGCTGGGGCTTTAAGAAAAAAACCACAGACAGGGTCACACTACAATTGTGAGAATTGGCAGCATTGGGTCACAGTGTTTGCCTGTGTCTGTCTCTGCTTCTTCCCGGCTCAGAATCCCTCCCAGTCCCCAGGGTATGAAATGCATTAAAGGAGGGAGGAAGTAAGAAGAGGTCTGACCAGAGTGCACTGCACTCCAGCTATTCTCTGCTGGTGAAATGGCCCATAGAGGGCTCTTACTACTGGAACAACTTACAGCAGTCTAGGGGCTGCTCTGAGTTGTTCTGGAGGTGAGGTAGGCCCTTGGCATGACACAGAATTCAAGAAGATAGCTTAAAGCCACTTTTGCACACCCCCCTTTCCCCCTACCATAGGTGCACTGACAGCAGGAACAGAGCAAAGTGAAATCAGGGCCAGAATACAATTTTAAGAGGGCTTTTCATTCAAAGATTTTCTAAAGATTTCTCTGCTCACCTCTCCTAGCCTTCATGAACAAGGTCAGCTCCCAGACTACTGCACTGGGCAGCACAGTATGGGGAGGAGGGTGAAAGAATAGGATAAGGACTATTTAGAAAAGCTGGATGTGCACAAGTCCATGGGGCTGGATCTAATGCATCCAAGGTGCTGAGGGAGTTGGCTGAAGTGATTGCAGAGCCCTTGGCCATTACCTTTTAAAGCCTGTGATGATCAGGAGAGGTCCTGGATGATTGGAAAAAGGCAAATATAGTGCCCATCCTTAAAAAAGAGAAGCAGGAGAATCCGGGGAGCTACAGACCACTCAGCCTCACTTCAGTCCCTAGAAAATCGTGGAGCAGGTCCTCAAGGAATCGATTTTGAAGCACTTGGAGGAGAGGAAGGTGATCAGGAACAGTTAACATGGATTCACCAAGGGCAAGTCATTCCTGACCGACCTGACTGCCTTCTAAGATGAAATAACTGGCTCTGTGGATATGGGGAAAGCAGTGGTTGTGATATATCTTGAGTTTAGCAAAACTTTTGATATGGTCTCCCACAGTATTCTTGCCAGCAAGCTAAAAAAATATGTATTGGATGAATGGACTATAAGGTGGATAGAAAGCTGGCTAGATTATCGGGTTCAGTGGGTCGTTGGTCAATGGCGCGATGTCTAGTTGGCAGCTGGTATCCAATAGAGTGCCCCAAGGGTCAGCCCTGGGGCCGGTTTTGTTCAACGTTATCATTAATGATCTGGTTGATGGGATGGATTGCACCTTCAGCAAGTTAGCGGATGATTCTAAGCTAGATGGAGAGGTAGATATGCTAGAAGGCAGGGATAGAGTCCCGAGAGACCTACAGAAATTGGAGGATTGGGACAAATGAAATCTGATGAGGTTCAACAAGGCTGAACTTAGGACGGAAGAATCCCATGCACTGCTATAAGCTGCGGACTGACTTGCTAAGTGGCAATTCTGCAGAAAAGGACCTGGGGATTACAGTGGACGTGAAGCTGGATATGAGTCAACAGCATTCCTGTGTTGCCAAGAAGACTAACAGCATTGGGCTGCATTAGTAGGAGCACTGCCAGCAGATCAAAGGAAGTGATTATGCTCCTCTATTCGGCACTGGTGAGGCCACATCTGGAGTATTGTGTGCAGTTTTGGGCCTCCCACTACAGAAAGGATATCGACAAATTGGAGCGAGTCCAGCGGAGGGCAATGAAAATGTTTAGGGGACTGGGGCACTTGACTTATGAGGAGAGGCTGAAGGAACTGGGCTTATTTAGTCTGCAGGATTGAGGAGTGAGCGGGAATTTGATAGCAGCCTTCTATTACCTGAAGGAGGGTTCCAAAGAGGATGGCGCTCTCCTGTTCTTAGTGGTGGCAGATGACAGAACAAGGAGCAATGGTCTCAAGTTGCAGAGGGGGAAGTCTAGATTGGATATTAGGAAACATTATTTCACTTCGAGGGTGGTGAAGCACTAGAATGGGTTACCAGGGGGCTGATGGAATTTCCATCCTTAAAGATATTCAAGGCCCGGCTTGACAAAGCCCTGGCTGGGATGATTTAGCTGGGGATTGGTCCTGCTTTGAGCAGGAAATTGGACTAGATGACCTCCTGAGGTCTCTTCCAATGCCAGTCTTCTATGATTCTATGATGGCTGGACATGGCTGATGTGTAGATCACATAACTGAGTCCCTGAATCACTGTTTGGGTGGGCACGTGACTTGGGAACCCCCACATCCATCTACACTGGGATTCACCCCTGAATGACTGGCATGACTGATACTGTTACTATTTCTTATATTCAGCAGTTTCTCATTTGATCCCCCCTCTCTAGCAGCCATCTCGGTGATGCTTGCAGGTTGAGGAAATAGTGACTCTACGTAGTGTTTTATTGAAGCATTGTCTTTAGAAATTGGTCTGACTGGTGCCATCGGTACTGCTCCTGCCTCTGGTCTCACTGGGTCTGCACCCGGCTCCATAGTTCCACAGAGTCCTGTGCCGCCTGCTGGGCTTCACACTGCAAGGAACAGGCTGTCAGTGGTGAGGCCTCAAACAGAAGAGTAGTGGCAAATGTGGGTTCCATGAGGTCAGCTAGAACCTGGACCACAGCATCGCATCAGGGCTACAAGCTCCTTCTGCTGCTACTTTCTTTCTCCCTCATTATGTACGTTAAAAGTATGTAACAACCCCCTTCACTATGGTTCATCAACAGGGATGGAACCCAGGACCTTCAGCTCAGGCCTTTCCCACTTCAGCTAACAGAGCAGCTCTTCTAGCTAGTAGCAGTAGTGGGTTCTTAGCCTCTGTGTGGATCTGCTACTAGATGGGGACATCACAGTTAGTATGTTACAGCTCCTTATTAGAGGAGGCACTGCTGTCTACACAGCTAGGAACCATGTGCTCTGGGCTCACACTTGCTTTCTCCTCTGCTCTGCTGGAAGAGAGATTTCAGCAGTTGTTTTGCCTACTCAGAGAGATGCAGCAGATGGGTGTGGAGCTTACCACCACAGCACAGCCTGCTCACACATATATGAATGCACAGGGGAGCTTTGTGTATGCAAGGCTGAACAGCAGCGTAAGTGTCCAAGACAGGGAATCTCTTTTCAGAGACACCACAGAACGAGAGAGGGGGAAGCCCTGCTAGATCCCATATAGTCCATCCCCGGGGGACAAGACTGCTGCTCACAGAACATTTTCTTGCGCTTTGTTGAGTCTAGATTCAAGTGTCCCAAATGACAAATCTGCCACCATTTACACTAGGGCCTAATTAGCCAGTGCTCAGCCAAGCTGCATATATTTAGTTCATACTTTTTCCTCCAGAGTCAGTCCTTCCAATCTGCAATACCATTCTAGGGGGAAGATGCCCAGAACTGAATCAATGCCTCTTGGTGTGGTCAGGCCTAGAACCCCCTGCCCGCTCCTTCGTGTCTACCTGGAGAATTAATGAATGATCTCGAGGATGGCGTGGACTGCACCCCTCAGCAAGTTTGCAGATGACACTAAACTGGGAGGAGTAGTAGATATGCTGGAGGGTAGGGATAAAATACAGAGGCTCCTAGACAAATTAGAGGATTGGGCCAAAAGAAATCTGATGAGGTTCAGCAAGGTCAAGTGCAGAATCCTGCAGTTAGGACGGAAAAATCCCATGCACTGCTACAGACTAGGGACCGAATGGCTAGGCAGCAGCTCTGCAGAAAAGGACCTAGGGGTTACAGTGGACAAGAAACTGGATATGAGTCAACAGTGTGCCCTTGTTGCCAAGATGGCTAATGGCATTTTGGGTTGTATAAGTAGGGGCATTGCCAGCAGATCGAGGGACGTGATCATTCACCTCTATTTGGCATTGGCGAGACCTCATCTGGAGTACTGTGTCCAGTTTTGGGCCCCACACTACAAGGAGGATGTGGAAAAATTGGAAAGAGTCCAGCAGAGGGAAACAAAAATGATTAGGGGGTTGGAGCACATGACTTATGAGGAGAGGCTGAGGGAACTGGAATTGTTTAGTCTACAGAAGAGAAGACAGAGGGGAGATTTGATAGCTGCTTTCAAGTACCTGAAAGGGGGTTCTAAAGACGATGGATCTAGACTCTTCTCAGTGGTGCCAGATGACAGAACAAGGAGTAATGGTCTCAAGTTGCAGAGTGGGATGTTTAGGTTGGATATTAGGAAAAACTTTTTCACTAGGAGGGTGGTGAAGCACTGGAATGGGTTACTAGGGAGGTGGTGGAATCTCTACGTTTAGAGGTTTTTAAGGTCAGGCTTGACAAAGCCCTGGATGGGATGATTTAGTTGGGGATTGGTCCTGCTTTGAGCAGGGGGTTGGACTAGGTGACCTCCTGATATCCCTTCCAACCCTGATATTCTATGATATTCTATGATATTGCCCAGAACTGCACTAGCCTTTTTTACTCTAGGAATTGGTGAAAACAAGCACATGTTTTTAAAGAGAGGTCTAATTAACAAAGGGCCATTTAGGGGTTACGGCACTGAACTGGGGTTCCAAAAGATTCAGTTCCAGCTTTGTCACAGCCAACCCCTTTGACCTGGGGGAAATCACTTAATATCCCTGTGCCCAGCTCCCCAGCAATAAACAGGGAATAACCCTTCTTTTCTCCCTCCCTTTGTCTTGTCTATTTAGATGGACCACTTTTCAGAGCAGACACTTCCACCTCCTATGTGTCCATCCAGCACGCAGCACAATGGAGCTGCCAACTCTGGGGGAATCTATACAATAACTTGGGGTGTATCAGCCTTAGTTATGGCTCCTTTCATCTGTTGGGATTCAGTATTTTGCCATACTCCCAGCTCAGTACACCTACAAAAACCAACGCTGGATCTTGGCTCTGTTCTGTAAATGTTCCCATATCTTTGTTTAATCAAGCATCTAATCATAGCAAATACTGTACATTCATAATTGGGCTAATTAGGACATAAGGCTTAACTTTTATGTTCTGCAGATCACTTTGCAATAGCAGGATCTTTCTTTGGATCTGCAAGCATCCTGGTCCCCTGCTCTCCTCAGAACATCTCCCGTCTGCTTTGCTGGTCTTGTTTTCTGTGGCTATAGTTCAAGGTCTAGCACTGGTATGTCCACACCCTACTGTGCCATAGTATATTACAGGCGTGTGGCTCTTCCTAATCCCATCTGGTGATCGGTTTTTGCTGTATAAACGAATAATGCTAATTCATGTAATTATATCCCATCTGGTGTCCCTGCAAACACTGGGTCAGATTTATGCTGAGTACTATCTTATTCCACACAAAGACTTATTGAAATCCATGGGATTGCTAGCAGAGTAAGGATGTCAGATTCTGGTCCATTTCTCTTACTAGTGGGAAGCCCCTGGCATCTGCATGTCAACTATCAATCAAAATCTGGCTTAAGCCTCATTTCTTGGGTCCCACAACCCAGCCCATGGTGGATATTACACTACATCATATGGACTTCCTGCACAATCTTGCACAGTTGGTGGGATGTACTCCATAGAGGCCATTTGAAAATGGAGACAATGGAAATGGAGGTATGTGAGGGGTGAGGTTACCTGCTTGGAAATGGGGCTGAAGGTGATGGGGTGGAGAAAGATTTACCCATTTGTAAAAGGGGCCGTGGAATAAGTTAGGGCAGAGTGTGGTTTCCCCCACTGGGAAACAGCCACAGAAAGGGGAATGGAGCCCACGGACGTGGGTGATGAAGCATTGCCTCATACTCTCTACTCACCAATTCTATCCAACCTGTCCAGTGCCACGGTTTCAAAAGCCCTCCTCATCATGGGATACTCTTCCAATACCTCGTTGAAGTTGTCCACTGAGAGGGAGTAGAGGCGGCAGTAGGTGTCAGCTCGCACGCTTGCTGTGCGCCGGCCCCGGGTCAACAGGCAGATTTCTGGAATGAAGACACAGCCTGAGAACCCTGGGAGTGGGAGAGTGAGGAACGAACCATTTCTGCCTCTAAACAAAAGCAGCTTGTGTCACTAAGTGACATCTCTGCCTCCACACAGTATAAATGTTCCACTAGGCAATAACATTTACCGAACAAAATACCAGAGGGCTCAATTTCAGTAACTGATGTACAATATGGCACCTCAGGAATCCAGCTGATCTAATTAGCCAGCAAGTTCTGTAATTGTGGCTTATGATAGGTATCGCTTGTGCATTCAGAATGGAGGAACTGTCTCTCACACTTTTCCTGGCCCACTGGGAGTGGAAGGTCACACCACGTCTCGCTGAAGCTAATTCTCCCTAGATCTGCAGTCAGGTCTTTGATTTGACCTGTGTCTTAGCGTCAGGAGGTTCAGTGATCCCCCATGCTGATGACATGCAAGCAAAGAAACTTACAAGTTATTGGTGGATCTGCTATGATCTTATTAACTGACAGGATAAGCTCACCTAGTGGAACTCCTTTATTAGTAATGTTAATACAATTAAACTTCGCATCGCCATTCTTAGGCTGACAGAGAACACACAAAGCTGTTTGCTGGTTTCAACTTTGTGGCTGCACCACACATTGTGCGTGTGTAAGTAACTGGACAATGCCTTTCCTCAGCGCCCTGCCTGGATCTGCCCAACACAGGAAGTACTACTGCAGTGTAATAACTCTGACTTCTGCTATAATTTTTTTAATCTATTTAAATAAAGAGCTGGTACCTCTGGGAGACGGTTCCAATGGATCCTGCCACTAGGAGGAAAGCTGTTCTCCTCTAGCAAAGTAGATGGGTCCAGACAATGTCACCCTGCCCTTTGGAGAGCAAGGCCACCACTAAATTCAGTGCACTGCTCTCCTGTTCCCACTGGCCGCTGGGTATAGCAGGCGCAGGAAGATCACCAGGCTTTGTTGATGCCACAGCTGGTATTCTTCCTTCCCCAGGCCCCCAGTCAGGGAATCCAGCCAAAGGCATTTCTGGGGTGAGTGCAGAGTGCCCATTCCAAACAGGGCTCAAGGTCAGACGGACACCTTCTGAAGATCTGGAACATGGGGAGAGAGCCAACTACCCACAGCAAGAGAAGGCTGGGCTGCAGCCATCTTCCCATATGCACTACATGTGGAGTCCTCAGGACTGTGCGGGGCGCTCATGTGAGAAGAGTGAGGGGACCCCACGGCTTGCAAGGGGAAAAACGGGGTCTCATAGCTGGAAAGGGAGGAGCTACAAGAACTCAGCTGTTTCATGATGAAACCAACAAGCTTCACTTTGCGATTTCAGATCCATGGGAAGCAGAAATTCCACAAGGGCGTGGAGCCCACCTAATGGATCCCACCGGCCTGGGTTTGTACACTCATGCAAATATCCTGGAGCCTGCTAGGACAAAGGGAGTTCTTTAGTGAATTTGGGGCCTGCTAGTGGGGGGATTGGAGTTTCTGAGAGGAGGAAGGGTCCCAAAGTCTGTTACAGATGGAGGGGGAATTTTTGGTTGTGGAGAGCAGGCCATGGGACTTAGGAGGTAGGGAAGAGGGGCCCACTCCACCCATCTTCTCGGGCAGGTTTAATGTTTGCACTGGAAGTTGCCTCTTTTGGGTTTCTGGGAGAAAGCTTTGTAGAGCCCTAGGAGTGAGAACATTGCAGTCACCAGCCCCAGACTCTGCAGGCAGGCAATGAAATCCCATCCCACTGTTTATCATACTGCTCCCACTCATCTCACTGCTACCTTATGCCCCGCTCCCCCAGTAACCTGCATCAGATTTAAATAGTGAGTTCTCTGTCAAGGGACTGTCATTTTGCCCTGTGTTTGTACAGCACCTAACACCATTCAGCCTGATCCCTGTCCATCATTGCGGTACAGTGCCTGACAACAGGAGGGACAAGGCAAAGGTATCTTTATAAGGAAGGGCCTGTGTTTGGCAGATCGGTTAATGCACTAGGCGCAAGGAGGAAATGACCATTAACAAAGGACATTAACAAGCTTTCCCTCTCCTTGATGCTGATCTCATTATTGTTCTCGTATGCCATGGTGCTCCAGTCATGGGTCAGAACCCCACTGTGCTATGTGCTGCCCTAACACTGAACAAAAAGACAGGCCTTGACCCACAGAGCTCATGATTTAAGTGTAACACAAAGGTCCTCAGGTGGAGACAGACAGACAAGGTGCCTGAGGATCCAATTCTGTCTAGTGCTGGTCCCCTGTGTATCACAAGTACCAACATGAACCAGATGAGGACTGCCTGGGGAACAGCCATGGGTCTTCTTGTCCAAGAAGCACAGTTGGGTGGGTCACTGAATCTCACCTCCAAAGTAGGAGCCATCTGCCAGTTTAGTCTCCTTGTTGCCTTTGGTGAGCACGCTCACCACTCCATGCTGGATGAAGTACATTTTCTTGCCAATGGTGCCCTCCCGGATGATGTAATCCCCCGGTTGGAACACCTCAAACCGCAGTTTGGTCAGCATGGACGTCACAAAGTTGGGATCGGCGTTGGCAAACAGTGGCATGGATGCCACCAGCTTCCGGCAGTTGAAGTTTATGATTTCCTGGAGGGGTGGGGGGAAGACACAGACACACAGAGAGAAACGTTTCAGTTATGGTGAAATAATCTACAGAGATCCCCTTCAAAGCCCCAACCAAGATACTGTTCTTCCAAAAGATCCATCATAGGATGGACACGAATCCAGGGCCTGCTGGGACAGCACTCTGGGAGTGATTAGATGGCCTTTCAGTGCAGCCATATTTACTAAATCTGGGAGCTCAGCTTCATTGCTCAAATTCACAACATGCTCGCTCTCTCTAGCCTGGGACCCGACAGCCACCTCCCCCATACACCAGTCTTTGGCAGCCGTGCACATTGTGGGTGGCACCAGTGAAATGCCACATGAAGCAGCTAGAGGGCTCGTTCCTGGGAAAACGCTGTAACTTGCCTTGGCAGCCCTACATCCTGCATTGTCCTTGCCCGCTTCCAAGATGTTAAAAACTGGGCAGATGTGCCCAGCCAGTCAGAAGAGTAAATATCATGGGAAAGTGGGGGCTTTGTGGGGGGAGAAGGTGGGCAGGATAGGTGCCCCCAGTTAGTATGGCCCGGGTTGGCTGTGACTTGTTTGGGTTGAGTGCCTCAGATGAAGAAAACACAACGTGATTGTACCTTTGTCATAAAATATACATGTCCTGTGTATATTCCAGTGCATCACACCCTCTTAGGATATGACCGTGCTTTTCACTGCACTGTGCTGAAGTGTGACCATGCTTTTCACTGCACTGCGCTGCTCAGGGTCACATTGATTCAGACTCAGAAAACAATGTGAAGTGAAACTGAGGCAAGTCATCTACCAAACCCACTCCCAGCAGGAATCTGATTCTTCCTTCTTGTTGCAATTTCCTTTTTGAGGCTCCCTTGTGTTAGTGAGAAAGGCTTTTCTCTCCCCTCCAGACCACTCCCATCCAGCAGCATGAGGTTTAAATTGTAGGGGATGCTGTCCATGTGCTGAGCAATAAACCAGTGCCCTGGTGCGGCTGGCAGGGGAAATGCTGTTGCTTTGGCATATGAACTTGTGAATGAGTTTGGGTGCCAGATCATTGGCTTTAGCATGGCTCCTTCATCTGCAAAGAGCTAGTCAGGTAATGCAAGATCCATGCATAATAGAGGTGTATTTGGGGGTCTCTCCAGGAGCAGAACCACTTGAAGTCACAGGGGTATTCCATCACATGGACTCTTTTCCCTTTGTGACTTGTTTCCTCCTCTTTTCAGGACGTCTAGTGCTGGAGGAAGATAGGGACTGGGAAAGGAGCAATTATCAGTCACTGCCAGTTCTGTAACTGGATCAGGCAAAGGAGTGAGGATAGGGGAATGAGTGTCAGACCCAGGTCCCTGTTCTAACTGATTCAGAACAGAGTGTTTTACCCTAGATCACTCTGAATCAGGCAGAGCAGAGACTAGAACCTGTGTCTCCCATATCCCAGATTGGGGGTCTAACCACTGACCCATGAAACACAAGAGTCTCTCTCAGCCAGAAAACCTTCCCAATGCCAACTTCTCTGGAAACAGCATGTCCTCACAACAGGTTTTGGCTTCCACAAAATAGCGTAGTTTGACAATTTCATTGACTCAAAAATGTTCTCACCAGCTCTAATCCCCTGCACTCCACTGGTTAATAGACTCAAGACATGCAGTCCTGGCTGCTGGGCTGACACTGGGGAATCCAGGACTGCACTGTTCTGCTCAGTGGCAATGGATTGTGAGCAGACAGAGGCCAGGGAATGAGAGACTTTCCTCTAGGTCAGCTGCTGCTACAGTCAGGCCCTATCACTCTGCTCCTTCTCCTCCACCCCAACCCTCCACATCCCGGTGACATCCCCGTGCCACCTGGTGCAGTATCATAGAATCATAGAGTATCAGGATTGGAAGGGACCTCAGGAGGTCATCTAGTCCAACCCCCTACTCAAAGCAGGACCTAATCCCCAACTAAATCATCCCAGCCAGGGCTTTGTCAAGCCTGACCATAAAAACCTCTAAGGAAGGAGATTCCACCACCTCCCTAAGTAACCCATTCCAGTGCTTCACCACCCTCCTAGTGAAAAAGTTTTTCCTAATATCCGACCTAAACCTCCCCCACTGCAACTTTAGATCATTACTCCTTGTTCTGTCATCTGCTACCACTGAGAACAGTCTAGATCCATCCTCTTTGGAACCCCCTTTCAGGTAGTTGAAAGCAGCTATAAAATCCCCCCTCATTCTTCCCTACTTCAGACTAAGCAGTCTCAGTTCGCTCAGCCTCTCCTCATAAGTCATGTGCTCCAACCCCCTAATCATTTTTGTTGCTCTCCGCTGGACTCTTTCCAATTTATCCACATCCTTCTTGTAGTGTGAAGCCCAAAACTGCATACAGTATTCCAGATGAGGCCTCACCAATGCTAAATAGAGGGGAATGATCACATCCCTTGATCTGCTAGCAATGCCCCTACTTATACAACCCAAATGCCTCTGCTGCCCCTCATTACCTCACGCAGGGGCTCGCTCAGTTCTCCCAGGATGCTCTCCTCGTCAAACATCTTGCCCTGGTAGCGGTGCTCGTAGTAGTCATGTATCCGCTGGCGCATGTCAGCGGGGAGCTTGTGGAAGGACATGTACTGCTCCACTTGTTTGTACTGTGCAGGGAGACAGAGACAAGCAAAGGCAAAATATTACCGGGACACAATACTGAAGGGAACCTCTGCTGCCTCCGTGCATCTTAGCTGCAGACACCTGTGCACGTCAGAGCAAATCTCAGATGATGGCTACACCTGCCTCCTTCACACCAACCTGCATTTGCTGTGTTAGGCAGAGCCAAGTGATGCATAGGCCAATGAGCTAGAGGAGCTCAGAGGCCATTCCCATGCTCCCCAGAAATGGCTACCACATGTTTTAACCCTTAGCCCAGTAAGGTGACTTCTCCTCAGTCAGTTGTACAGAGGAACCCAAGACACATATTCTTGGTGACTCAAGATCCTCTCCCTTCCACCTCACCCGCCCAGCTGCCTGATGCTCCCCAGCCACCATACCGCCCTTGTGCTGGTTTCCACCTCTCCTCCCTACACGTGCTCTGTGAGCAGCCAGCCCTATTCTGAGCTCCCAGCAGACACCTGCCCCCCTCCATCGTGTCTCCAGACGCTGAGTGGGGTACTGGCAGCCAGGATCTCATGTCCAGAGGGCTCGGGGTAGATTCCCAACTGAAAGTTCAGAGACAGAAGCTCTCACCAGTATTCCTGCCATTGGAATCTCCCACCCCGTCCCCACATTAGACTCCCCTGCTCAGCTGGACTAGACTCAACCTCTTCTGCTCCGTGTTCTCAGGCTTAAACTGCTTGTTTTCATTTTCAGTTTAGAGGCAACCACCGTGGGGTTACTCAGCTCCTGCCAAATGAATGCGAACAGCTCAGTGCCAAGAGTTCACCTGACTGAAGAGCAAACACCCATTCCTGGCAGGTTAACACCCAGAACTCCAGGAGATCAAAGCCCCCTTTACATATCCTCAGAACAGGTACGCGGCTGAGCTTCACTTGCCCTCACACACCCCATCGCCTGCCTGTCTGCCGTTACCTTCACCTGGATGGGCCCCCACTAGGTATGAGCACGGAAGGCCCATGCGCGTCACTTGGGAATGACCTTTTGCTCTGTTTAGTTAGATCAGCAATGGCCTCAAATTGAACAGCTGATGAAAATAATGGGCCAGGGGAGGCATTTGCAGGAGGTTTGTTTGGAGTTCTGTTAGGCTGCCATGCACATCATGTCTAAGGACAGTCCATCACCTCATCTATAAATGGCAGAGGAGGTCAGAGCTGACTTGAGACTTTCCACTCCCAGTTCATGGGCTCTTCTAGGCTTTGGAATAATGATGGTGAGTTCTGGCAGCCACTAGCACTCAGGAAAGCAAGAGGCTTATAGCCCTGCGTCCCACACAGCTCTGCCAAGCCATCTCAGCTTTGCGTTGCCTACTGGTCCAGTCATGAACAACCACTCAGCTTGGCCCAAACTCTTCAGTTCTGATGTGCAGCACCCACCAAGCCCATCTCTACCGCTGCATTGCAGTCCTGCATGCACCCTCTCCTGGACCTGTCAATACAGCTCAGCTCTGACCTGGAGCGCCGCTTCTATCTCATCCTGAGAAGAAACTAACAGTTCTGTCTGTCTGTGGCAGAGCAGAGTCTGTCTGTGCCAAGAGACATTATGGCAGCTTCCTACAGAAAACTCAGAGCATCCAAGTCCTCCCATGGCAACAGCCCCTGCATTGCCATTCCTGAGCCCCTCACACAGCTCCACCAGCTCACCTCCAGGGTGCCAACTAATGTGAATTTAGCGCTGGCTTTTGAATCGGAATGAGACCAAACACTGTTTCACTTCTGAATGGCCTGTACAGAATCAGAACCCAGCTCTCCTGAGGCAGAAGGCTAGTGCACTAACTTGCTCCTCTTCACGTCTCTGTGGGCATTTATATCTGCCCCAGACTCACTCTCCATCTCCCTGGTACTCGATATCACAGAATCACTACATTTCTCCACAGGCAAGGTCAGCTAGCCCTTCTCCCTCCCAGGGCAGGCCTGTTTCCTATTACTCATGTAACAGAGTTTTGCACACTTGGGAGACGACTCCACAATTATGCTGACCAGTAGTGTCTCACTATTCCCTTGTACTCCCTAGCTGTTCCCTCTCTTCTTCTACTTGGATTGTCAGCAATTTGGAGCAGGAACTGTTTATTCTGCATTTGCACAATGGAGTCTAGGCCATGATCGGGGCTTCTAGGTGCTATAATAATACAAATCAATAATAAATAACAACGTTTATTACAGTGGCACCTACAGACTCCAGTCAAGATCAGGGTCCCATTGTGCTAGTCACTGTACAAAAACTCAGTAAGTTACAGTCCCTGCCCCAAAAAGCTCACAATCCAAAGACAGACAAAGGGTTGGAAGGGAAACTAAGTCACAGAGAGGTAAAGTGACATACTCAAGGTCACTCAGCAGGCCAGCGGCAGACCCAGGAACAGAAGCCAGGCCTCCTGAGACTTAGTCTAGTGTTAGATACATTCGATCACAACTGAACCAAGTGCAGAGCCTGAAATTCAGCCTCTTATTCAGCTTGGTTTTCTCTTTCTTTCCATTCCTCCTAGTGACATCACCTTGAGCCACTCTGCGTTATCCCGTTCCATTTCCTAGGCACCTCTTTGTCAAGCTGTGAATAGTTACAGGTTTGAATCTTCCCATAGAAGTCAATTATTCCACCCCCCTGATCAGTTCTGTTTTTTCCTCTAGTTTGCCAAAGTCCTTCTAGTTATGAGGTACCCAGATGGGAATGCGATATTCCAGCTCCTATGCTGGTGTAAATCAGCATAGCTCCTCTGGAATCAAATGACTCAGGAGAGTGCATTATCCTCATTATTATTTATGTGCATTCCTTTAACATCTAACAGCCCCAACCAGGATTAGGGACCCACTGTACAAACAGAGTAGAGCACAGGCCATGTCCTGAAGGACGTACAGCCTAACTAGACAAGACAGACAGATACAGCCAGGCATTAGCTAAGCTATTTAGCAAAAGCTGCAATACACTTTGTCCCCAGTTTTCACTCACATAACAACCCCTTCGCCACCCTCTTCTATTAGCAGTTAAGCACTGACCCCCTCAGTTTCCCGACTTCATGATGCATGGTCACCAGAGACCACATTTGTGCTGGCCTTGTCCACAGCTCTATTGCACTTCAGACACCCGCTGGTCTAATTTGGCTATAGTTTTGCTTGTGGATTTGCATTTACACAGCATCATTTAAGGGAACGCAAGGGCTCATTTGATGGGACATGGGCAGCGCCAGGGGAGAAACAGGCCTTCAGTGGAACCAGAACCACGAACAAACAACACTCCCTCAAGGGTGCAAGAATGGAGCGGGGAATTGTGCAAGAGGGCGTACAAGCACCTACCGAGAGACAGGCCTCACCCTGAGGAGCTGACATTCCAAACAGATAACATAAAATGTGGGAGAAAGGGACAGTATTACTCTCCCCACTTCACAGATGCAAAGAGATTAAGTGACATGCCCAAGGTGTCACAGGAAATGTATGGCAGAGCCCAGAAATGAATTCAGTTTTCTTCAGTCCCAATGCAGTACCTTAAAGAAGACCATCCTTCCTCTCACATCATGGGTACCATGAATACTGTTGCATCAAAGAAACACACCAGCATTCATAGCATTGTCATTGCTGAAACCCATCGGCTCTGACAAAACCTTTCCACCAGATCCTCAGTGCCCTGGACCCCATGCTAGGCCAGGAAAGCCTTGAGTTGCACAGTGTCTTGCAGGGCTTCTACATACTCCAGTTGTCTCCTGGGTATAAGAGAGGACTTTATTTAACATAGACAGACACCACGGCAAGGTTAGGGGGCAGCTGTGAAGTCATTTCCATAACACATCAGATGGGGAGCAGTGGGGAAGGAACATCTGGGATGGCAGCTGTATGGCCATCTGTGTGGCAGTGGGCAGCTGCATGTCTATACCCAGGGCTCTCATAAGTGCATCATTCATCCCTACACCAGAGAAAGTCCCATGGTCACCCTGGGCAGGTGACAGATCCAGACCTGACCCTCTGCTCAGCCAGGGCGTGGGAGCACTGCAAACACAGAGGCAGGGAGATGGCAGAATGCTGTGGTCAGCGCTATTCTACAGCACCTTCTCTTAGCTGACAAGAGGAGCAGTCTAGTGGCTTCTTTGATGGCTACCTACTCCTAACTTGCTGTGGGGGAGCATTTCTATGCAGCACAGGTGGGAGTAAATCAGAAGCAAATACATGTGGACGTTCCCGTGACTCTCTGCCACAGCAGGCTGCTGACCCTACTTGTAGAGGAGCGAGAATTGCCAACTTAGTAATATTTAAAACCTAGACACTCCAACAGGAGTGTCAGAACCGTCCCTGCCTTATCTATTCCCCACCAAAGCACTACTCCTGCCCTGTCTCTTCCTCTGAGGCCCCACCCTCATTCACTCCTTTTCTCCCCTCCCCCATGCTGCTTGCTGTTTTTCCCTTCCTAACCACCACCCGGGTGAGGAGAGACTCATTTGCGGAGCCAGGGCTGGGAGCTGCAGCCACCCAACACAGGTAGGAAGTAGTCCCATCTGAATAGGGGCTGGCACAGGTGATGATCCAGCACCTTGCCTGCCTGTGGTAACCGAACATTGAATGTCCGGTCAGTAGATCTGACTGGACATTTTCAGGCCCCCTTTTAGATTGGACTTTCTGGTCAAAGACCAGGCACTTGGCCACCCTAATGAGGAGCACTGTTCTAGCTCTGTGGCTGTTTAAAGAGCTGCCCCCACCAACCAAGCTCAGACCAAGACCTCATCTAGTTGGAAAACCTCCCTCATTGAATAGTAATTGCCAGCCAAATACTGGACGAAGGTACCAGAGTCGCAACATTTACAACAGTTGCTCAGCCCCAGAGAAACAAAGCAATTAACATTCACAGTTGACCATGAGAAAACACTCTAACATGAGCACTCAGCTTCTCACCCCGTCCCGCAGCTGCCCTCTCACCTTCTCAGCTTGGAGGTGTCTGTGTGCAAGGACTGAGCATCTACTCAATTACTTATGGTATAAAATGGCAGAAGAAAATATGAACCAGAGTGCACAAACTGGGGAGCAGAGAGTTACCTGCTGACATTCAAAGAAAAACAGTATGGATCCTCCCAATGTGAGGAGCTGCTGGGAGGAGAGTGACTGATTGTTGTTTCCTGTTAATGAGAATGCAGTACAGAGGGCACTCTGCATACCTATCACATCCTGCTGCAGCGCTCACTGAAGACTAGTGGAAATAAAATGCATGTACAGGGGTCAAGCTCCTTTCTTTCTGATTGCTGGTCCCAAGCCCAGGGTTGGCGAGCATTTACTGGTTTTACCAAAGAGTTTTTAACTAAAGCAGGTTAAACGGTAACACACCATAAAATCATGGAATTCCAATTCCCTACCTGCTTTCCCCACCCTCTTTGGGTCTGACATTAGTAGTAGGAGGTTGCTGCTTTTTTGAAAGCAAGGGTTCCAAGCTGCTTTCAGATGCTGAAATGCTGGATTGTCTAGTCTAGAAATTGCTGAGATAGTTAAAAACGTTGCTGGTATTGAAGCGTGATTAAAAGTAAGATGGTAATCAAAATTATATGAATTTAAATATATCTCAGCCTCCCAGAGCTAGGGTCATATGCCTTATATCATTGCTATGCAAATCATAGATTTCTGCTGGCATATGCTTGTATGTCTGATATCCTCAACCATGAATTTAAAGATGGTTTCTAAGATTAGCAGTGCATTTCTGAGACAGTCCTAGGATTGACATGGTTCCAGATCTTTCTCGTAAGGCTACGTCTTTCCTTGGAGTCCCCACAGCAGCCGATCCTCTAAAAGATTCTGGTTAATAATGCTGAAGTTACCTGCTGCAGTCACAGACACAAACTGCAGCATAACTCAGGACAGTGAGTGTTCTTGTTGTGCCATTGGCTAGTCTTCAGTCCCCATGACTTTTCAGTGCTGAGTCAGAGAGGAACTATATATCCTGTCTGCCAGTCTGCGCAGCTCCATGCTGAAAATTAAACAGGGCCTGATTTTGCTCCTTTGAACTCACTAGAAAAGCTAAATGCCAGTCTCAGTTTCACTGAGAAGGTGAAAGGGCAGCTGGGGAACCGGGTGAGTAGGAGAGTGCTCATGTTAGAGCATTTTCTCATTGCCAACTCTGAATGTTAGTAGCATTTGTAATTTAGGCAGTTGCCCCCTTCCCTAGCTGAGCGCCTTGCCTTGTGCAGGACAGCCGTCCCCCAGGCATGATCTCTGTGCCAGTGCAAGGCTTGTGCCCTGGATCTGTCATCTGAGGGAATTTTCCCCGGGCTGTAGAGCCTGAACTGGAATCAGGACCACAGCCCACGAACAGCTCAGAGCGTTCTTCTCCTCTTTCACCAAGCCTCTTGTCTGGAACCCCACTCCTAGTTCAGAAAGACCCAGGTTGTTTGCTCACAGGGTGAACTCTGCTAATTAGACTGAACTTCATTTTCCTACAATTGCCTCATCTCAGCGTCATCTAAGATGTGGTTCAATTGCCTTTGATCTCTACAGACCAGGCACTCCCTGACATGTGTCTCCAGAGCCATTCCACTAGCCAGGTCCCTACGTGACTGAAATCACAGCTCTCCCATTCTGGCTCCTTCCCAACCAGCATCTCTCAACAGATTCTTGCATCCGACGAAGTGGTTACCAGTCCACGAAAGCTTATGCTCTAATATTTTAGTTAGTCTTTAAGGTGCCACAGGACTCTTTGTCACTTCAACAGATTCAAAAGTCACTGCCTCACCTTGCCTGCAGTTTTACTAGTGATGGGGGAGCCAAAAGGTTCAGCGGGTCCATTCTGCACTCCAAAATGTCTATCCTTAACTGAACTTTATCTGAAAGCTGCATGGGAGATCTCAAGCTTCCTGGTATTTACTGCTATCAGAAGAGCTGTGACTAACACATGCACAGTGTTTCACGTAGCATTTAAACACCTACAGTTCTGGTCCAAGACAGAACCCACAAATGCAGAGGCTGCTCCAAAAATGAAAATGCATGGCAGGAAGAGTGGGCAGAGAGCTCCTCACAGAGGATCTGTTAGAACAGGGGTAGGCAACCTATGGCACACATGCCAAAGGCAGCACGCAAGCTGATTTTCAGTGGCACTCACACTGCCTGGGTGCTGGCCACCAGTCCGGCAGGAGCTCTGCATTTTAATTTTAATTTTAAATTAAGCTTCTTAAACATTTTTAAAACCTTATTTACTTTGCATGCAACAATAGTTTAGTTCTATATTATAGACTTACAGAAAGAGACCTTCTAAAAACATTAAAATGAATTACTGGCACGCAAAACCTTAAATTAGAGCGAATAAATGAAGACTTGGCACGCCACTTCTGAAAGGTTGCCGACTCCTGTGTTAGAGAGAAACTGTTCCTTTTGACTGCGGTGTGAGTTGTGGGTGAAGGCTGTGTCCAGGTCCTATTTCGGCAGGCCCATTTTGCCCGGCCTCTCTCCTGCAGTCATCCGCTCAGTTCCCTTGCTTGTGCTCTTGAATTTGCTTGGAGCTCAGTGACATGTGTGGAGATTAGTGATACGTCCACGTTCAACCCAAAAAGACTCGTTTAGGGATTATCTGAATCTCTCTGAAGAAAATTGGGTGCATTTAAATCTCAATTCATCTTCTTCAAGTCTGCTTTTCCCAGTAAGCCCTGGAAGGCAACACTAGTGTATTAGAAGGGAAGGGTCTAATTGGGAATCTTTTTCTCCCAGGGTGGTTCACTCTAGTTTCCTGTCTATTCTCCCTTGCCTGCATAGCTCACTCAAAGCCCTTGGTGCTGAACACTTTTAAACCCAATTTATCCCATTGCTCCTTGTTATGGCTCCATGTGACAGCTATAATATTATAGACCTAGACACCTTTCTCAGGGAATCAGCAAGAAAGGTTTCTGCACACAGGAAGAACTGGCCTTCCCCACTCACCACCAAGTTCTCCCTTGACCCACAGAGATCAGTCTTCAGATCTTCAAAGAAACTTTGATTTCCATTTTCTCCATTCAATTAACTCAATGTGTATACATGGATACACACACACACACACACACACACACGTCATGAAGGCCACTTAGAATAAGCCAAAATGCTTCCCCCCAAAGTCTCATCAAGATATTTATTTATTTCCTACCCGGAGCATTATTGCTGTGATAAATGAAAGCCAGAGGGGGTAGGGAGAGAGCTTCCTTTTATGGACACCCAGACAGCCAGTTAGCTATAAAATCCTCTTGGTAACTGTTCTCTACTTGCTGTACCTGTAAAGGGTTAAAAAAAGCCCATAGGTTAAAAAGAAGGGAGTGGACACCTGACCAAAAGAGCCAGGGGGAGGGCAAGAACGTTTTAAAATCAGGAAAAAACTTTCCCTCTGCCTGTTTTTTGTTGTTCTCTGGAGAGCGGAGATGCAGAGCAGGAACAGGGCTGAACTGTAGTGTAAGAAGCTTTAAGCCAGGTATGAAAAATCATCAGATCATACCTAGAGATTGCTTCTCTGAAACCGCAGATCATAGGCTCCAGCTTCTCCTGGCGCTGGTGGGTGCTCAACCCCACCACCCGTCCCGACTCTACCCCTGCTTCTCTCCCATTCCAATCCCTTTCCCAAGGTCCCCGCTCCTATTGGACTCCTTCCCCAAATCTCCGTCCTGGCCCCGTCTCCTCCCCTGAGCACACTGCATTCCCGCTTCTCCCCACTTCCCTCCCACTGCTTGCTATTCGAAGTGCCAGAGTGGGGAATCAGCCTTGACAATTGCTTATGTGCTTCCAGCGACTGTTGGCCTGATTCTGCTGTCAGTCACACCCACGTAAATCCAGGACTAGCTCTGTAGAGCTGCATTGGTTTAAGAGAGAGGAGATTCAGGCTCAGTACATTTAGTGAGTGAAATATTGCAGTGCTTTGAGGGCAGTATATATTCTATGAGAATGGATTAAAAGCAAAGTTCAGCAGCCATGACATACGAAGCCATGGCCCTTACACGGGCGCTCTGGTGGATTTACATTCTACAAGGTATGATGGGGAAAGGCCAGATGGCTATAGGAAAGTGCTAAAAAATAGATATGTTAGTCTCAGGCTAAACAAATCCCTGATATCAATGGAACCTTCTAGAAAGGAGTAGAAACAGCTAGCCTGACTGGGACACCTGAAGCCAATCAGGGACTGGCTGAAACCAGTTAAAAGCCTTCCAGTTAGTCAGGGGGGTGTGGATGTCAGGAGCTGTGGGAAGAAGTTATGCTGTTGGTGAGTTGCCCAGGGAATTGTATTATGTTTTGTGGCTAAAAGGTCAGCCATCTTAGCTGATACTACTAGGGTCCCTGGACTGGAGCCCAGAGTAGAGGGCGGGCCTGGGTTCCCCCCTTTCTGCCTCCCCTAATTAGTCTCTGAGGTTGGGAGACAATAGAGACTGTGCCAGAAAGGATAGCTTCTCCTCACTGGCTTATGATGAAAATGGCTCAGTAGGGTGTGACCTTGTCTCTAGAGAGAGAAGGGCTATGTCAAGGGTCACAGAGAGCCTCTGAGGCTAGGGAAAATCCGCCAGGAAACGCAGGATCCACAAAGATAAGGACAGAGCTTTGTCACAAAGGGCAGAGCTCAGATCACTGAATCCACCAAACGGAATGTCTTGATTGCATCTTTGTTGCATTTTCTATGACCCAAGATTAGAATTAGAGCTGTACTGTATTGCCAACCCCCAGGTATTTAAAAAATCATGAGGAAGGCTTAAAAAAAAATCACAGGATTTTTTAAAAAAAATTGTATTCTTTTTAATTGGTTTATGGATTTTGAGTCTTTAGAGTTCATAGCATTAATATTTCTCTGCAACCCTGAGGGATAGATCTTATTTTAAAGTAAAACCCTCCTGGAAAAACAACAGATTCTCATATAATCACAGGACTCCAGGAGCTGGGGCTTTAAGAAAATAAACATTGGAACACTCGCAATAAAATCAGGGGAGATAGCAGTATGGAAGTTGTGCAGCCCGGCTGGTTTATTTTGCAGGGGTCGATGCCAAGTGTCACTGGGGTCGGTATCAAAGTTTGCAGTCTTCTCTTCTCCAGTCTCCACCTTTCACTTGAATCGAGATCAGTACAATCTGTCACATTAGACACTGATCCTGCCAATACTTCCGCACATGCTTAACTTCACACACAGACAAGGACTCCCACTGACATCCCCAGGTCTGCTTGGGTGCGTAAAGCTAAGCAGGTACGGCAGTGTTTGCAGAGGCTGGGTCTTAGTCTGCGCTGTATGTCCTTTCCATAGCAATGCCCAAATGGTTCTGGGATGTAGTTCTGTAGTAACAGAACTTTGATTTCTTAGTAAAGATAGGACTAAACCTAATCTCCAGATCTATCCACTCCTCAACTTTTGGAGCATTTGATGGCTGCATTTCGATCCAAAGCCACATTTTGCAAATACTCTTTACCGAATATCCTGGTTCTCAGCTCCTCTAAACACCAGGGTTCAGACCGGGATCAGATTTTTACAGCTCAGCCCTGGCTCTATTTTTATATTGCAGCAGGAGGGTTTTCGGGAGCCATATATCACACTGAAATATTGAGAACAATCTGGGCCTGATCCTGCACTCAACGCCAATGACTCCGGTGGAGTTACTCCTGATTAACAGTGGTGTAAGCAGAATTAGGGTCCTTATCTCCTGTTCTATTACAGCCCCCACAGAAATGGGCTGAAAACTCAGTGTATGTTTTTCCGCTCTCCATGCAGGATCCAGGCACAGTCCAAACGTGACCATCAGCCACCCCTGCCGCCGCTCTAGGCTGTTAAATCAGCCCCCATTCAGGTGAGAATGTGTTTCAGACAATCACCTTGTTGGACTGTGATGGGGAGGGGTCAGTTACCAGACCGATGAAATGGAAATGGCCACCAGAATGCAAATCAGAGGGACATCCCCTGTGGTGAGGCAATGGTTATGTTTAACCCACACAAGGCAGTCTGTATGTGCAGGGGGTGAAATCCTGGCCCCACTGAAGTCAATAGTTGTGCCAGGTTTCAGCTGGTGTCTATACAGCAAACAAAACCCCGTGGCACTGAGTCTCAGTGTCTGGGTCTACAGACTTAGGCTTGCACTACGGTGCTAACAGTAACCATGTACACGGGCTTCAGTGCCAAGCTCCAGCCAAGGTGTCTGCACAGCTATTAAGTGGAGCTATGTCAACGCACCCTAAGGGTACAGTCACCCTGCACCTGGCAGTGAGCCTCCCAGCCTGGGCTGACACACTTGTGTTAGTGGGCCTCAGGCTAGTACACTGAAAACAGCCGTGTAGATGTTGCTTTGGCCTTGCAGCTTTGGCTAGAGCTTGGGCTCTCAAGCCCACCCTCTCCCCTTGGCACTTGGGCCCGAGTTACGCTGTTTGTACAGCTATTTATAGTGCGCTAGTGCGAACCCTGTTGTCAGCCTGGGCTGGGAGGCTCCCTTCCCAATGCAATGTGGACATCCTCTCAGGGACTGATCTGGGTGCATGACACAGTGGAGGTGCAGTGCAGGGCTCGCCTGCTCTTACAGGTGCTCTCCCAGCAAGGATGGTGCATCCTTATGCACCAACCTGTGCGAGGGGAGGGAAAGCCATTCAAAGAGCTCATTTGCATGATTTTATCTCCAGGCTGGGAGAGACTCCTGATCCAAACACTGGGACAGATGGGTCCAATGAGCCTGATCCCAGCCTGAATCAGGAGCACAGCAAAGAGCAACTCCGGGTTTGGTCAATACATTTTCACAGAGCAGAGTCTGGTGTAAAGCTCGGGCCCAAGCCTGGCAGGTGTTATGGCCCCTTTGAACACAAAAGCATCAGGGAGCTGGGATAGAGGGGACACGCATCCAGAGCCAAATATGACTGAGCCCTTATCGAGCTGACATTTTTATTGCAGGAGAGACTGAGGGAGTGAGGGCAAGTGCAGCTGGAAAGAGAGGGAGACTGTGGATGTAGGTCCTGAGATCCACCTCCACTGATGAGGGTGTCCAGTGCTTAATTTGTGATGAAAGAGGTGCCAGGGCCCAAGCAATTTTTTTTTTTACATTCATATCTGATGCAGAAAGTCCGTACCGGCCGGGGCCACGGGCTGCCAAGCCCAGAGGGGCCAGGGCTCTGCCCTGGCATGTGTTAAGCACGGAGGGTGTCTGTGTGGAAGCGGCCCTAGGACAGACATGAAATCAGATCTGAGAGGGGAGACATCCACAGAGGGAGCTGGATTTGAACTAAGATTCCACAGCATAGAAAGAAACTTCTGTAGCTGCTGGATCATGGCACCTGCTGATATCTCCGGGCAAGCCCTTGGGCCACCCATAGCTGCCTTCCAACATGGCCTGTGATCAGAACACTACACTCAAGCAGGCTGGCTGGGGCAAGAGTGGTTTACAGCTGGGCCGCACACCGCACAGCTGTATACGTCACTGGGCCATGTCCTTAAGTCCTGGGGCTGGGACTTCCCAGGGACACAGCTTTTCAAAGATGCCATCCTCCCCACTCAGTTCACTCTGGGAGGGACATTCATCACCAGCGGGTCTGAAGAGGCTGAGGTAATGGAGAAAACAACGCTCCTTTTGCATCAGTGAGCAGGAGGAAAGCATGATGGTGGGGTAAGGGTGAAGAAGAAAGAGACTGTGCATTTCCAATCAGCGCCCACGGTATAGACACCTCCGGTTCTTGCCGGGGTCACTGCTCAGCAGGGAGGCTCGGCTCTCAGCATTACTCATTTATTTTCCTATGCATGTGCAGAAATGAATTTGAAAACTGATAATGAAGTCTGAACCTTTCTTCCCCCCTCACCCCCCGCAGGATGTACTGAACTGCTAATGACAAGAGCTTCCTCCTCACTGTGAACACGTGCAGACACAAACACTCTCCATAGGCCAGATTGTTGCTGCACATGGCTTTGGGGAGAAACCATGCACCCTCGGTAGAGATTCACTCACGGGAATAACAGATGTCAAAATCTTAGCCTTCTTCCACCAGGGGCCAGTTCATCCCTGGTGTAAATCCACTGACAACCTTGGAGTTGTGCTATAGATTAGTTTGGCCCACAGTGGTTTGTACATGTTGGCTGGGTATGTGCTGGATATGTGCTGCACATGCAGTTAACTCCCACCATTCCTGCCCCTGCCCCCCTCACACGTGCAGTGTTTGTTTAACCCTCCCACAGGCTCAGGTGCACCCACATATACACTGAAGTCACTAAGATCAGTGGCGCTTAACCTTTCCAGTCTACTGTACCCCTTTCAGGAGTCTGATTTGTCCTGTGTACCCTCAACCCAAGTTTCATCTCCCTTAAAAACGACTTGCTTACAAAATCAGATCTAAAAATACAAAAGTGTCACCGCACCCTGTTATAGAAAAATGTCTTCCTTTCTCATTTTTACAATATCATTATAAAATAAATCAATTGGAATATAAAAATTGTACTTACATTTCAGTGTACAGTATAGAGCAGTATAAAGAAGACATTGTCTGTATGAAATTTTAGTTTGTATGGATGTCACTAGTGCTTTTTATGTAGCCTGCTGTAAACCTGGGCAAATATCTAGATGAGTTGATGTACCCCCTAAAAGACCACTGCATACCCCCGGGGCATATGTACCTCTGGTTGAAAACTGCTGAATAAGACCAACACACCCAGACTTCAGCACCTGTTGTATGCTGAGGATCTCCCTCAGCTGGCTGATATAAGGGGTTATTGCCCCAGGCTGGGCATCTGGGAGCCCCTTTCTAAAGCACTATTCAGGAAAACTCAGCACCTGTTTCTTACAAACTATTTCAAACCAGATGGTGGTGGAGGTGGGGTGACTGGAGTTCAGAGCACAGGCTGTGTGACTCAATGCCAACAGTCATTACCAAAGTCAGCTGTTTGCTGACCTGTATGAAACAGGTTGGGGACTTTGCAACATCCTGGTGACTTTTCTGCCATATTCTGAGTTAGGACTTGAAAACAAAGAATCCAGCCCCGCTCTCAGAGAATCTACCCAGGTGCCAGTCCCCATGGAGCCTGAGCTCAGCACGGACCATCCATGTGATGCAGACAAGTTCATAGATTATATACCTTACTCAACTTTGAGTTCTTTCACTCACCCTAGCATAAGGAGAAATACAGACATGGAGAGATAACAGTTCTCAGGCCAATTCTTAGCAAACAGAGATCCATCATTCTCACAGTACACACTTAGAAAGGAAATTGCCAGGGGATGGCTGATGGCAGAGATGTTTTAAACTTCAGGCTGGCAGCAAATGCCACCTATTCCCAGCTGAGGCCTGTTTGGATGCCTAAGTGAAGTTAGCGGCAGTTTTGTTCCAGTTCCCACTGGGACAAATAGCCACTGGCACTAATTAGCTCAGGTGTTGGCAGTCTCAGAAAAGAGCTTGAGGCCTGAATGGGCCCTGAGGGCTGGATTGTCCTCACACCCAGGAAGTGCTACCTCTGATGCAGTGGGTGGTGCTGGAAAATTTCTCCTAGTGCTGCTTCTACTCTGCTAGTTTTCTGGGTGTAGAACCTCAGTCTCCAGGGCCATCAACCCAGCTCCAAATCCACTTACACGTTTTAGAGAAACCTTCTCTCTTCTCAAGCGTTTGTTTGGCCTAGAGCTTTTAAGAGGGCTGCAGTCATGTTAATTTGACTCAAGGCACCTTTTTCTGGTGGGACTAAATCACGAGTTGAGGTTGTGTTTTCTCAACAGGCCCAGCCTGATGCCATGGAGAGGCAGAGAATGAGTTCAGGTCTATCTCCTAAGCAGCAGGACTGAGATCATGGGAACTGGCATTCCCGCCCCATGCAGCTCGGAAAAGCTGAGACTAGATTCACAGGATATGGGACAGTTTTGTGCAAATCAGGAAGGTCCCATTCATTTCCAAGTGGCTGGTGACCCCTGGCAAAGGACCACGTGAGATCCAACTCCCAGACACAAGCAGTCAGGTTATATGGACTCTCTGCTAGAGTTTGAAAGCGGTAAGCACACCCTGAATACTGCAGCGTAAGTGTCTCTTTTTAATGCAAGGGTAGGCAAACTGTGGCCCGTGGGGATTGCCATTGGCCGGGAACAGAGAACCACAGTCAATGGGAGCTTTGGGGAGGTAACTACAGGTGAGGGCAGCATGTGGTGCCCTCCCCTGCCCCCCCCCCCCCGCCCAGGAATGTGGTGCTGGTTGCATCCAGGAGTGGGGCAGGGGCAGGGCAGGCAGAGAGCCTGCCTTAACTCTTCTGCACGCTGCTGCCACCCTGGAGCCACTCCAGATGAGCAGTGCTGGGCTGGAGTCCACACCCCAAACCTCTCCTGCACCCCAACCCTCTGCCCTAAGCCCCCTCATACACCCTGCATGACTCCTGCATCCCAACCCCTTGCCCTGATCCCCTTCCTGCACATCGGACCCCCTCCCACACCCCAACCCCGATCCCCTTCCTGCACATCGGACCCCCTCCCACACCCCAACCCCCTGCCCCAGACCTACATTCATGGCCCTGCTTGCAATTTCCCCACCCAGATGTGGCCCTCAGGCCAAAAAGTTTGCCCACCCCTGTTTTAATGCCTCTTTCAAAAAAAAAAAAAAACCAACAAAAAATGGACCAGCCTACAGTCCCCTGTGACTATGCATGAGAACTGATGCTGCCCCTCTGGCACAGTGACAAGCCATTCTGGGGCTACACACAAATATTTACCTGATGGTCCAGCATATAACTACATATTTACAGCTGCCTTAGAATGGGCAACATGGAGAGCAGCGAGGGTGCGGAGAAGAGAGCTTGAGAGAGCATGTGAGATCTGGAAAGGGAGAGGGGGCTCTGGGAAGAGATTTCAGCTAGATTGGACTCTGCATGGCTGACAGCAGCAAGGCTAGTTCTTGTCAGTGGCTGCACCTCAGGAGACAATAAGGAAGAGTCACACCTCCCTGCAGGACACACCTAGCTCCCAGTGCCTACTAGTCTCCTGGTGGGACAAGAGAGGGAGAAGTGGGGTCCAGGGAGCCGGCATACAATGCACAGTTAATCTGTGGAACTCCTTGCCAGAGGATGTTGTGAAGGCCAAGACTATAACAGGTTCAAAAAAGAACTAGATAAATTCATGGAGAATAGGTCCATCAATGGCTATTAGCCAGGATGGGCAGGGCTGGTGTCCCTAGCCTCTGTTTGCCAGAAGCTGGGAATGGGCAACAGGGGATGGATTACTTCATCATTACCTGTTCTATTCATTCCCTCTGGGGCACCTGGCATTGGCCACTGTTGGAAGACAGGATACTGGGCTAGATAGACCTTTGGTCTGACCCAGTATAGCTATTCTTATGGGCTCAGCCCTCACTGTCCTATTCAAGGAAGTACGGAGGAAGCACGTTCAGCTCTCCCAGATGGCTCAAGGTTACAGAGTCTATCAAGGGGGATGAATAATGACTTCCCATTAATATTAATTCTGCTGAGCGCTACGACAATGAGAAATCAATAGGACTTCTCTGCACAGCAAGAAGGAGAGCGGGAGCAGCTGGAGATGAACAGTGGCAAATTTGTCATTGAGCCTGGCCTCCTCTGACAGCCCGTGTCACCCTCCCCCCACCTGTGCACATGGCCCTGCTGGGAGCCCAACACCTGAGCTCCTTTCACACAACTCCTTTAATCACCACTGCAGACAGAAGAAGCAGAGCTGGAGGAAGCCTGGAGAAGAGGACAGGCTTGCAGATAAGAAGGAAGGGGGGTTCATGGGTCTGCACATAGCTAAGGGGGAATAAACAATGTAAAAGGTCAGAGTCAGCAAGGGGGAAAAGCTGCACCAAGTCAGTCCTAGCACAGCAAGTGCCAGGGGGATTCTTGGCTGAACCGCACACTTACAGCGCAAAGCGCCTTTGGTTGTAAAGTTCACAGCTTTGAGAGCAGCCATTTTCTACCCTCCCTGGGATGTCACTGAGCAACCAGCCCTTTCAAGGCAAGGCAGGAAACAATGTGCAGTGCTCGATCAGGGCCCATCACAGAACCACAGCATTCCAGGTCAGAAGGGACCAGACCAGTGGCTCTCAGCCTTTCCAGATGACTGTGCCACTTCCAGGAGTCTCATTTGTCTTGCATACCCCCATGTTTCACTTCACTTAAACTACTTGCTTACAAAATCAGACTAAAAATACAAAAAAGTGTCACAGCATGCGGTTACTGAACAATGGCTCACATTCTCATTTTTACCACTTAATTATAAAATAAATCAATTGGAATACAAATATTATACTTACATTTCAGTGCATAAGATCTAGAGCAGTATAAACAAGTCATTGTCTGTATGACATTTTAGTTTGTACTGACTTAGCTAATGCTTTTTTATTAGGGCTGTCGATTAATTGCAGTTAACTCACACAATTAACAAAAAACTGTAATTAAAAAATTAATCACTATTAATCACACTGTTAAACAATAGAATACCAATTGAAGTTTAATATTTTTGGATTTTTCTAAATTTTCAACTATACTGATTTCTATTACAACACAAAATACAAAGTGTACAGTGCTTACTTTATATTATTTTTGATTATCATTTTTACAGTGCAAATATTTGTAATAAAAAGAAATAGTATTTTTCAATTCGTCTCATACAAGTACTGTAGTGCAATCTCTATCATGAAAGTGTAACTTACAAATGTAGGGGGGTTTTGTTACATAACTGTCTTCAAAAACAAAACAACGTAAAACTTTAGAGCCTTCAAGTCCACTTGGTCCTACTTCTTGTTCAGCCAATTACTAAGACATAAGTTTGTTTACATTTATGGGAAATACTGCTGCCTGCTTCTTATTTACAATGTCACCTGAAAGTGAGAAAAGGCGTTGACATGGCACTTTTGCAGCTGGCATTGCAAGGTATTTATGTGCCAAATATGATAAGCATTTACATGCCCCTTTGTGCTTCAGCCACCATTCTGGAGGACATGCTTTCATGCTGATGATGTTCACTAAGTAAATACTGCTTTAATTAAATTTTGGGGAGAACTGTATGTTCCCTGCTCTGTTTTACCTGCATTCTGCCATATATTTCATGTTATGGTATTCTGTGGTGATGACCCAGCACAAGTTGTTTGATTTACGAACACTGTCACTGCAGATCTGACAAAATGCAAAGAATGTACAAATGTGAGATTTCTAAAAATAGCTACCACACTTGATCCAAGATTTAAGAATCTGAAGTGCCTTCCAAAATCTGAGAGGGATGAGGAGTGGATCATGCTCTTTTAAGGCTTCTGAAAGCAACATTCCAATGTGGAAACTACAGAACCGAAACCACTAAAAAAGAAAATCAACCTTCTTCTGGTGGCATCTGACTCAGATGATGAAAATGAACATGCATTGGTATGCTCTGCTTTGAATCATTATCACGCGGAACCCATCATTAGCATGGATGCATAGCCTCTGGAATGGTTGTTGAAGCATGAAGGGACATATGAATCTTTAGCGCATCTGGCATGTAAATATCTTGAGATCCTGGTTACAACAGTGCCATGCGAATGCCTATTCTCACTTTCAGGTGACATTGTAAACAAAAAGCAGGCAGCATTATCTCCTGAAAATGTAACCAAACTTGTTTGTCTGAGCAACTGGCTGAAGCAGGACTGAGCGGACTTGTAGGCTCTGAAGTTTTACATTGGTTTATTTTTAATGCAGGTTTTTTTGTACATAATTCAACATTTGTAAGTTCAACTTTTGTGATAAAGAAATTGCACTACAGTACTTACATTATGTGAATTGAAAATACTGTTTTTGTTTTTTACAGTGTAAATATTTGTAATAAAAATAGAGTTAGCACTGTACACTTTGTATTCTGTGTTGTAATTGAAATCAATATATTTGAAAATGTAGAAAACATGCAAAAATATGTAAATGGTATTCTATTATTGTTTAGCAGTGTGATTAACCACGCAATTCATCGCAATTATTTTTTTTAATCACTTGACAGCCCTACTTTTTGTGTAGCATCTTGTAAAATGAGGCAAATATCTAGATAAATTGATGTATCCCTGGAAGACCTCTAAGTACTCCCAGGGGTACACATACCCCTGGTTAAGAACCATTGGCCAGACCATTGAGTCTGGCCTCCTGGAGATCACAGGACACCAGCACCACCCAGCACCTGCACAATAACCCATCAACTGAGCTGAAGAGCATGGGAGTTGAGGGCATGGAGCACTGGATTGAGATCAACTCACATACCAGATGCCAAATGAATCAGCATCTCTCTGGTGTGGGACCTTTCTCTATTCATAGCAGTTACCTGGAGGTATCTGAGCAGCATCACCAACAGTCCAGGGGTACCTTCGGGGAACTGCTGTACCAATGCCATGCCAGGCTTGATACAAGGGAAGACGGAAAGATGCTCAAGAGCAAGGATGCTCTTGCGGTTTAGACACGGGACTTGGTCGCCCATGATCTGGGTTCAATTCCAGGTACAAGTCACTGAATCTTGCTGTGTTTCAGCTCCCCCAACCCATGGAACATTGTGAGGATCTGTTTGTTCTCATACATGCGGTGCTCAGATACAGCAAGGAGTGGGCACAAGGGGAGATCGATAGCTAGAACTGGAGCAGGCTGTCCAACCATTCAATGGCTCGGATCACAAACTGAAGAATGTTGGGCAATCTCATGCACTCCTCCTTCAGAGGAATCTCTCACTGATGACTGCAGAGTCCGGCCCTGAGTTCTGGCCCTCCGAAGCCCTGTTTGTGCAACTGGCCTCTCTCATGCAAGAGCAAACTGGCTTGGCTAAAATATAAGCCAGCATAAAACTTTACTTCAAGCTTGAAGCTGAACCTTTTCCAGAGGAAAAGTTTTGTTTAAAGCCAAGAATACAATAAATGATTCCCCAGACCAACACTTTCTGTCTGCTCCTCAGCACAGGACTACCATCATCATACCCATGAAACAGCCCATCCGGCCAAACAGCATGGACTACTGCTGCACAAGAACATCCATTCCAATGAGGTGCAGCCCAAAGCACGTTGAGGCTTGGTCCGCAACTCGGGCTGCGATTCACTGCAGGAATACAAACAACTACAACAACAAGGATAAGTCCCCAGCCTGATGGCTGCTTCTCCAAATCAATCCTCTGAACCTCTCTGCTTCTAATATGCTCCAGCAGAAATGCTGTCCCAGGAGGACTGAGCTAAATTGAGCCGAGGAGCTGAAAATCATGAAGCAGACACATTTTTAATTATGGCTATTCAAGTTCCAGGAATGCAGAAAGTAAATATATATTTGTTTTTAGGCCATCTTTTGCCCCATTTGCAACAGGAAATTGAATTTACTCGATTCCCTCTGGCTGTGCTCCTGAGAGAAACCCAGGAGAAATGAATTTGCTGTAACCAGCACACACAAAATATAGTTTTAGTTATGCCCTCACTGCTCAATGACTCTGCCATAAAAATTTCCCTGGGGATGTTCAGATACATGCAGGATTAACCATGCATTCAAAACATCCTGAAATTCTAGTCCTGCTTTAAATGTTACACCCCTCCAACCACCCCCCACTCCAATCCCCATAGCTAAACTGTGTCCTTATTTTCTGTTTGGTGCTTGAGAGCTCTGACTATGCGGATTGATCAGAATGAAACACAAGTGAGCCACAGTCCACCCTGGACTTCAAATCTGCCTGAACCAAACCCTACAGCCTAGACCCACAGATGCAAACTGAGCTGCTGCTACCAAGTCCAGGTAGTTGAATTTGCATATCAGTCCTTAGCTTACATGCTGCCATTTCAAACACACTTGTATAAACACTCTGCACACACTTAATCAATTTGCATAATCAGTTTGCACTGTGACTGCTGCAGGCTCCTTCACTTTTGCATTCCTCACTCTTTTCCCCTTCCAAACCATCCACAATATATGGCAAAATTATCTACATTGCCCACTGCTCTGATCATACCCAGCTTCCCTTCAAGTTCTTTCCCTGGCTCCCTCTCAATTTCTCAAATTCAGCTTTCCCCACAAATGAGGTCCTGCCTACTTCTGTTCTTGTTTCCTTTTGCTCCCTGCCTTGCCCCTGCTTTCTGTGCAAGCTACACAACCAGCCACTCCTGTTTCTTCCTCCTCACACTTCCAGTTTTGATCTCCTATGGCTGAAAACTTTGTCTGGACCAGACCCACAATTCTATCCCTCCATCTCCTTAAAACTCACTTCTATGAAGCCTAAAAACATGTTGCTTTGCCCATTTAAATAATCATCACCCTGGAAATTTGTAGATAGGTAAACTGAGGCATGGAGATGCAAAATCTCTTGCCTAAAATCACTCTGCAAATCAGTACAATAGTCTGTATTAAAACTCAGATCTCCTGACTCTTAGCACCCTAATCACAGGAGTCGGCAACATTTCAGAAGTAGTGTGCCAAGTCTTCATTTATTCACTCTAATTTAAGGTTTCGTGTGCCAGTAATACATTTTACTGTTTTCAGAAAGTCTCTTTCTATAAGTCTTTAATATATAACTAAACTATTCTTGTATGTAAAGTGAATAAGGTTTTTAAAATGTTTAAGAAGCTTCACTTAAAATTAAATTAAAATGCAGAGCCTCCCAGATCGCTGGCTAGGACCCAGGTAGTGAGTGCGCCACTGAAAATCAGCTCGCATGCTGCCTTTGGCACCCGTGCCATAGGTTGCCCACTCCTGCACTAGATCATCTGTCTCCCACTCTGGAGGTACCCTGGCTTCTCTGACCACCTACCTCTTTGTCCAGAGGTGATTGAACTCTATTGACTAGTGGTAGGTGCCTGTCTCCATGTATGGAGGTGAAAGCGTGCAGCGACTCACCCTGCTAGCGCCTCCTGCTGGTCGTCTGGGGAATCAGCTCACCAGCCACCAGAGCATCCTCTGCAGCCTGCAGTGCCATTTGCCCTCGGCCCCGTGTCCCTCCCGGACCCCAGTGCCCTCTCACCTGGGGTGCTGCACCCCTGCAGTACTCCCACAGATCTCTGGGTCTCCCCTCCTCAGGGAACCCCCACCCCCTATCCCCGCCTTGCCTCAGTCTAGGCAACTGCCAGTCACCACCTACCCCCCGTTCACTGGGGCAGACTGCAGTATCATCGCCAGTCATCACTAGCAAGAGGGGCTGGACCTGCTGCCTCTGCCTATCCTTGGGGCTGCCCTCTGCACCCCCAGTACCTAGTTGACCATAGACTAGGCCCCACAGCCTGGGGCGGGGGGGTTCCAGGTCAGAGCTCCAAAGCTTCTCTATCCTTTGCCCTGCCCTGCCCTGCCCTGCCCCGCCCCGCCCCAGCAGCCAGGTCCTCCCTCTCCAAAAGCTAGAGAGAGACTACTTTTATAAGGGCCAGCTGAGCCCTAATTACATTGACCACAGTTGTGGTCAGCTACCCAGTCAGCTGTCTTTAATCTCTTCCCCTGGTTCAGCTTCTCCCAGGGCTGTTTTAAGTCCTTCTGAGCAGAAGCCGGTAGTCACCCCGTTACAGGAGGTAACCAAACTCCCTTGTTAAGTAAACTCCTCACCACTGGAGCACCTAGACTCTAGGCCCACAGCTACACACAGTTCTACAAGCACTTTTTCTTCTTCCTTACCATGCAGGACTTGGCTGCTTCAAATTAAATGAGAACTCCTGCCCTTTTATATCACTGGGAAAAAATAATTCCATCACAGAATTGTGCCATGAGACTTATTGTCTTGACATTGCATCAGCTAATGCACCAGGACGCAATGTAGTAGCATGACACTGTAACGTCATCACATTTGGCCACTGTATCACCCTGTGGTGAATCTGGCAGCTACACGACCTACTCATTGTCTGTTTGGCTCTTGCATGCTCAGCAACGTGGTAGCACAGTGTTGTGCTGGAGTGGTTGGAACTGATACTTTTAAAGAAAAGCCTGGCTGAAAAACAGCAGTGCTCTCTGGAAGACTGACATGGGCTTTGAAACCAAACCTGAAAGAGAAAAAGTGAGTGAAAATTTTAGCTGCCACTGAAGTTGGTAGCGTCCCTTTAGAGAGTGGAGTCAGGGGTTGGCCAGCCTCCCCGCAGTCACCTCCTGTGGCTGTTACGCCTATTTATTGCCAGGGGCTAATGGAGTTTTTTTTGAGTGAATTGAAAGACACCAACCATCCATAAACTGGTGGCACCTCAGCTCTAATCTAACTGTGGCAAAGCAGGGTCCTTACCTTCTCCTGGTACTGCCGCCGTGAGGAGTCCAGAGACTGGATGAGGGCTGTGGCATGGCCGATGAACATGGCATAGCAAGTGGCACCAACGATCATGCTTAGCATAGTCAGCCACACATCTGACATGCCAACGGGAGCCTGCTGCCCATAGCCAATGCAGAGCATGTGACTCATCGCCTTGAACAACGCATAGGAATACTGCTTCCCCCAGGAGTCATTCTAAAGAGACAGACAGACAGACAAGGCTTTAGCAATGTTACAGGGCACAAGGAGGAAGCCAGGGAGACATTCCCTGGGACAGACACTTTTAACACAGATGCCTAAGGTTGGGCTGCTAAGTCCATATTTAAGGTGCCTAAACAGGTGAGTTAATTCCCCAAAGGCCACGTACGAAGCAGTCCCATCGACTCCTCTGAGAACAGCTAGGCACTCGATATATTTGAAGAAATTAAATCTTTTATTTAGGTGTCTAACCCTGAGCACAGAAGCCTAAATTTAGGCACCAACATTTGAAAGCCATGGCTAGAATTTCCACAAATTGCATATACTGGCTCCGGCCAAACTTTTCTGCAGAGGGAAACCAGAGAGACGAACATGCTGCTAGCCCAGGATGAACATAGGCAGCACCATCAATCACAGCACACAAAAGCTACAGGGTGATTCCCAGGCTGATTTGTGTGCTGAAGGAGGAACTGCAGCAAATCACTGCTCTGCTAAAAACTGGGTAAAGCTGGGGAACAGCTGGGGTACCACAACTGACCTGCTCCAAGCTGCTGTTTGGAACACCTTTATAGGTTGTACTCTAACACCACTTGTATGTCTCTGATTTACTCTCCAGACCAGGAGTGCGAGACCCCAAATGAACAGGCATGAAGGAGTAAAGGCAAGTTAGTATTTATTAGTCCAAGCAGCCCTTTCCCCAAGAGCAGTGCAGGGACTTGTTTTTAGTGTAAAATAGTAACTAGTCCCTAAGAGCAGCACCAGCCTCGGGTGACCATATTGCAGGGACACACTAAGCTGTCACAGTGAAAGGCAAATTGATTCATTTTCTTTCCTGGGACAGCTCTGCGCTGAAATGAACAGCAGGACCACACCGGCTGCTACAGAACTAGATAGGGCTGAATACAGGCAAGTTTGAAGTTTTGTGAGCTTCTCAGACTAGACTGAGTTCACACACCAAAGACAAGTTTATTAACTACACTAGGGGTGCAATGATGGCTCTACAGTCCTTCCCACAAATCCTACCTGGGCATTACACTGTCACCACACACGGCTGCAACAACATATATGAACAATACCTTCCCTGTGGTTACATGCGTGACAGTGAAGAACCCATGAATTCACTGCTCGTCTATTACTAGGAAGACGCTAATGTTACGGATTGACTTGTGTCAACAACATGGGCCAGACCAGCCTGGGAAAGATCTTTGTGGGGAGGGGTTGGTTGACTGTAGTATAAACAAGAAATAGTTCTACTAACCACCCAGAGTTAGTTCCACTAACCACCTGTCTACACTAGGGAGGTTTCCTAGGAGTTTCCCACCATTGGCTTAGCTCTACCATGTACCAACATTGGGAAGCCTCATGCTAATGAGCCCCCAGAGGTTTTTGGACACTGCCCACCGCAGAGAGGTCTAACCACACTGGCGGTGAACAGGCTGGTGACCCATCTGCAACAGGACTCCCAACATTACCAACTTCAGTGGGAAGCTTGTCAGAAGCTCCACTGGCATAGGAGACAGAGCATATTATTGCTGCTTCTGGGCAGCCAAGAACAGCTGGAACCTCTGAAGAGTGTTCATGGGCGCTAAGCAAGTGGACAGAGACTCAGGATAGTCTGACCCAGGCTATATTCAGTGGCCATACATATAATGTCCTGATTAAAAATGGACAACACAACAAAAGCAGAGGCAAAAGGAATACAGAAGTAGCCCATTCAGAGCCCCATAACAATACGGCTCCTCACCGTGCCAAGCTCTCTGGGCTGGTCTTGCTAACAAACAAGGAGCCAGTTCAACCCAGTGTAGCCTATAGGACAAACCTGCTTGCTTGCACATATATATCTTTTCTTATAGTTTAAGTATTTGATGTATTGTAATAGGTTTATAAATTTATATTAAAGTAAGTTTGGCTGTAATGCAAGAGATCTACAGGCCATATCTTGCATGTTAAGCTAAGGCAAAGTTAGCATATTTATATTAAGATCTTTTACCCAGGAAAGCAAAGTTGACCTATATCTTGTTACCTAAATAGATAAGTATCCACGCCTATGTCTAAGACCTTTTATCTCAACCAATAGACAACGGAGAATGGCATAGGTGGTTTTCCAATTTGTACCCACAGACTTAATAGGTACACCACAAGGAAACATATATGTGTATGTACATATCACCAGTATGCACAAACATACTAGCCTATGGAATAAGCGTACTCTAATATTTTGTAGGTGAGGAATGAAATTTGGGCAGATGAAGAAGATTTCCGGCACTTGTGCCCTATAAAAGAGGCGACCCACCTTGTTAGAGTACTCCATTCTCACTTACTTCCTCCACTCTCTCTATCTCTCTTTTTATTCTATCTATCTACTACGACTTCTACTATGAGTAGGTTGACTTGTTCCTCTTAAACTTTTAAGTTTCAAGGGAACTAGGTTAAGCTTGGTTTCCCTACGTTTTTATTCTTAGTTTGTTTATTAGTGTAGCGGGATGGTCACCCGCTCCAGCCCGAAAGGGGTTGAAACAGCCCTGCAGAGGGCGGCGGCAAGGGAAAGCAGCAAGCCTGGGCTGATTGGGGAAGCAGCCACAGGTGGGCCATGCCCCAATCAGGCCACAGCTGGCCCTTATAAAAAGAGCTGCTAGGCAGGGGCAGGGGCAGGCTGTGGGCCTGATAGAAAGGCCTGAAAAGGATACTGGGCTGAGGGAAAAGGCAGCAAGTCCAAAAGCCCCCTTGCCTATGATGACTGGCTTTTACACTGCAGTCTGCCCCAGGGAGCAGGGGTTTGATGATGACTGGCAGTGGCCTTAGACTGAGGCAAGGTGGGGATTGAGGGTTTGGGGTTCCCTGGAGAGAAGAGACCCAGAGAGAGATCTGTGGGGTATTGCCAGGGGGCAGCACCTCAGATGAAAGGGCTCTGGGGTCTGGGAGGGACACTGAGCCCAATGACGTCAAGACATTGACAGAGGGTGCTCCAGAGCTGGTAAAAATTCCTGGATGGCCAGCAGGAGGTGCTGCAGGAGTGAGTGGGTGCCCCATTATAATTAGGTTTTGATTTTAAGTCAGTCAAGTAAACCCTAAGATAGTTTTGAAAGCTCTTAGTATTCATTTTTTCTAAGAACTGCATTCCTCACTCAAGAATTGAGAAACCTGAACCATGAGGCTGGTCCTGTGTCTCTCACCACCAAGTTATCAAGGAAAGTTGTGGGTATATTAACCAAAGCTTTGTTGCATATAATGCTATATTATCATATATGTCTTTTGAAGAGCAGTAATGCAATTGTAACTTTGCAACTCTGATTATTTTACCATTTACTTACTATTTCATTGATTTTAATCAAAAGTCTTTAAGGCTACATCTGTCTCAGCGTGAGCTTCCTGTCATACCCCTGTAGAGCCTGATTTGGGACAAGAACTTTTTATCTTCTAATCAAACAGATTGGAGAGCCTAAGACCCATGCTAATTAATATGAATAATTAATATTATTAATACAATTACATTAAATTGATGATTAAATTAATATTAGTACGCCCTAAATCAGGCTACACCAGTACATTGGAAAATGTCTCTTGCCATTGAAACAACAGGGCAATTGCAGATTCAGAGCCCTACTATGAAGTGGGCCCCTCACTGTTCCAAAGGGAACACCTCTGCCAAAGGGAGCAGCATTTACACCTCAGAATGGGAGCACAGATTTCACTTGCGGATAGTACTCCATAAAGAACCTCATGGATGGATGCTGCCAGGGGTTATGAACTGAATCGGTGCATCCTCCACACACCTTGGCTATGCCCTCACCCCCACTATCCCCACCCTCTTTTGAGGCTGTGGGATTCCTGGCCAAGCAGGGTTTGGAGGTTCTTTTGGGGGCACCTGTCACTACCTGGGGTCTTGTGCCATGCGCTGAGCTGTTGGGACATCTCAAATTAGGTTTGTTTAATGAATGTGTTGTTCCCTTACCACTACTATTGCAGTTATGGTATTTACTTAGCTTCTCTTCCCCTGGGCCCCCTTCATTCTAGAAACCACAGGGCCATCACTATAAAAAGCCCCATCACTTACACAATGACACACACACACGCACTCCCCAAGCATTAGCCCTCTCTCCTCACACCTGGCCTATTGTCTGTGTACTTATGGGCTAAAGGTAGCTCTGAGATTGTAGGCTAGACCAGCTGCCCTGGCCACACCTCTGTCTGTGATGGCATGTCACTGTGAAGTGGGCAGTGGATTGACAGTCCCAATTATGCCAGCTGGTCACCCATGTGAGGGGGCAGAGGGAGCACATCTCTCTCCCTCTCTGTGTAATGAGCCTTCCCTGTTAAATGAACGCCTCCTTCGAGGAGGCGAGACTCCCCACCCCTTCTGCCCGAAGTCCCACCCCACCTCACCCTTCCCCTCTGCCTGCCAAAGCCCTGAGGCTCACCACAGCCAGAGGAGCTCTGGCCAAACTGCCCCAACCCCTGGGCCGCTGGCTGGCCCCCAAGCACCAGCCTGACCAGCCACCCCTGGCCCGAGTCGCCCTGAGTTTCCCCTGGTTATAGCTAGCAAGCTGACCCCCAGCTCCAGGCTACCAGCTCAAGCTAAGCTTGCACCGGCTTTGGGGGATACGGGGAGTTAGGGTGGGGCCTCAAGCACTTTGGAGAAGGCACTGTGGGGCAGCCAGGGCAGCCAGCTATGTGCAATTGAGCCAATCTATTATAGCGGACTTTAGGAATGAGACACTGGACAGCCAGCCCACAACTATCAAACCCTTGGGGCTCACACAGGGATAGAGCTGAGTCATCCCAAACCGGTCCCACTTCAACTTCACAGCACCAGGGGGGCTGATTTCCCCCGCCCCGGGCATCTCTCCCATATGTTAGGCCTAGAGCTGAAGAGCATCAGCAATCGTTGCCACAGTCATGGAGTTTCCACAAGGCTGTTTGTACCAAAGATGATGTGTGTTTCACTTTTCACCTAACCTCCAACCGCACTTAGCTTTTCCTTCACCCTCCACAGCTCCTGCCATCTTCAGAGCCTGCAAATAGTCCCTCCCTTCCGTCACACTGATCTCTTGAAAATATTAATAGGCTGTGATCATACCCTGCCCTCGCCTAATCTTTTTTTAAGATAACAAATTTAGCTTCATTCCTCCCTCCTCATGGGTCCCGTGCTCCAATTCTTTCCTCATCTTTATAGTGGATGAGATAAGTGGGAGGCAGTGTGTCCCAGTGGATAGAGCACCAGACGGGGACTCAGGAGACTGGGGTAACTTTCTTGACTTTGCCACTGGCCTAGTGGGTGACACTGGGTAAGTCATGTCACCTCCCTGTGCCTCAGTTTCCCCATTTAAAAAAAAAAGGTAGGGGGAGAATATCCTTTGCAAAGTCCTTTGAGAGCGACTGTGGTGACCAAACTGCCGCATGCCCCAGGGGTACAAACTGGCATTGTTTGTACATCCTTAGCTGTACTGAACCCCAGGATAGGGCTGTGAGCCCAGATTTATCACCTGGGGTGTCTCAGACTCACTGGTTTACCCCCAAGTCTGTCTAATCTGGCCCCCATTGCCATAGTCTCTGAGCACCTCATCATTTTTAATGGTTTTCTCCTCTCAACATGCTAGGCTAGCAGGGCTGGCATCTCCATTGCACAGATGGGGAAGTGAGGCACAGAGAGATTAAGTGACTTGCCAAGGCCACACAGAGTCTGTAGCAAAGCAGGAACTTGAACCCCCATCTCTCAAATTCCAAGCTAGTGCCCTGATCTCTGGGCCATCCAGCCTCTCCATCCTCCCCATCCGTACTGTTTATTACCTTTTCCTAGGTGTAGGGCTTGGCATGTGTCAGTCTGGACTGTCCCCTCCTCCCCTGCAGTGCCACTTGCTCCAAATCCTCCAGATGAAGTTTGGCTTTGGCTGAATTCACACTAACTCTGGCACGCCAGGCTATGCAAGTGCACAGTGACGGGATGCAAAGCTTTGGGAGTCTGGCTCAGGAGAGAACCGTCTGGAAGTCCTTCCAGACTGCTCAGTACGTTTGCAGATTCCACCCAGTTCCTAGTGGACAGGTATCCATGTCACAAAACCCTCCGCAGGACTGGCACTAATTGCCTGGGGTCAGCACGGACCAGGCAGAGAGACTCCGCTCCCTCTTCATCTGCTGCTCAGGCTAGTACCTCCCTGGGAAGGGTTGAGGCATATCAGCAGAAAATCAGAGGCAGCATGATCTAGTGGCCAGGGCATTGGACTGGGAGCCAGGATGCCTGGGTTCTGTTTTTGGCTCTACTACTATCCTGCTGGGTGACAGTTGGCTGCACATTCTGGTCTGTAGACCGTAGTTTCTTCAGTCCAGGGGCTGTCTCTCACTCTGTCTGTCTAACACAAAAGTGTCCTGATCTCTAGTCACCACAATAGAAATGAAGCGGGAGCAGCCTGGGGGAAGATCATGCTGTACCTGTCCTGCAGATCAATAGAGCAGTCACTCTGGCACCATTCACCAGCAGGGAAAAATAAACAAACCATCCTCCCCACAGGTGGCTCTCTGGGGCTTCTAACTCAGCTTCAGATGAGCCACCCATCCTGGCCCTCCACAGCTCTGAATAGGGCAGGCATGAGATGTTGGCTGAGCTTTTTTTAATTTCAAGTTTCTTTCTGCTTCAGTGCCTGATTCTGAAAAAGAAATTGGCTGGGGGATCCGGAGGTTAAGAGCTACAATGAAAGGCAATTTTTTTTAAGGTTTGTCAGTTTTGCTGCTTAATCATCTGGACGTTGTCCCTTTGAATAAAGGATCCTGAATTTTTGCGGAAATGTTGAAAGGCACCATGAGCTCATCAGGCACTTACCATATGTTCCATGTCTCATCATAAACACTGCAGCCACCAGCAGAGCCCTGGCTATTGCTCCTGCTATGGGAGTTGCAATACTGTCTGGCACAGCTGATTTTCAGTCTGTACAACACCCCCACAAGGCAGGGAGGTGAGCAGTGCAATCACACCATCTTATACACAGAGAAACTGACGCAAGGGAGGTTGAGTGACTTGCTCAAGGCCACAGCAGGGATTGGTGTCAGGAATTAGGAGCCTGTGGTTCAAACCCAGGCATGCCCTCATAGGGAATCATTGGGCATGCTGCCGCCTAGCTCAGCCACACAGATGCACAAGGGATCTGCTCCCAGCACGGAGCAGGGTTTGTGTAATTTTTTGAATCCCTCTCTTTGCTGTCTCCTGCCAGCAGGGGTAGCTGGGTTCCTGCCTTCTGTGTGCATCCAGGTCAGAGTCCACATAGGTTCTACCCCTGTTGGTTTCCAGGCCCATCACCACAGAGGACTCTGCAAGGCACATTCCACTTCCCGCACCTCCAGGAGATTGCAAGAGAGAGGAGGGAGTTACTGGAGTGGGGGAGGCAATGGAGGACTGCTGGGTAGCTGTGGGCTGCTTAGGGTTGCCAACTGTCTAATCACACAAACACCCTTGCCCCACCCCTTCTCCACCCCTTCCCCAAGGCCCCACCCCCATTCACTCCATCCCTCTCCCTCTGTTGCTCGCTCTTTCCCCCACCCTCATTCACTTTCACAGGGCTGGGGCAGAGGATTGGGATGCGGGACGGAGTGAGAGTTGCAGGCTCCAGCTGGGCAGCACTTACCTCAGGGTGCTCCCGGAAGTGGCAGCATGTCTCTGAGGCTCCTAGACTTAGAGGTGGCCAGGCAGCTCTGTCCCTGCCTGCAGGCACTGCCCCCACAGTTCCCATTGGCTGTGATTCCTGGCCAATGGGAGCTGTGGAGTTGGCACCTGGGGCAGGGGCAGCATGCAGAGACCCCCTAGCTACCCCTGTACCTAGAAGCCATAGGGACATGCTGGCCATTTCCGGGAGCTCCGCGGAGCCAGGGTAGGCAGGGAGCCTGCCTTAGTCCTGCTGTGCCACTTACTGGACTTCTGGCCTATTAAAATCTCCCAGAGTGCTTTCAATAGCAGCCAGGAGATTGAGACCGGTTCTGGGAGAGTCCCGGCCAGTTAGGGCGGGTTGGCAATCCTAGAGGATGCTGTGTTGCTGAGGGGGCAGGGGTTGTGGAATAGGAAGCTGTGTGCTGTGGGGATGCTGGAGGGATGCTTGTGTGATGGTGGGTGGAGGGAAATTGCTTCATTGTTGGGGGCTTGTGGAGGGCTCTGGGGTGTTAGAAAGAGCAGGCACTTACCACCATGTGGTTGAGGGACACCCAGCAGTCTTCAGGGAAGTCCTGCAGCATGGGCACCAGAAACTGAAGGCAGCCGTCCCAGTGACACAGCAGCAGCATCATTCCAATCAGGTTCACGATCCGCACCACCGCACTCGCCAGGTCATAGGTCATGTGGAATATCTGCAGGGGCCAGAAGGGAGAAGCCAACCAATGTGACCAGCAGACAGAGCTTCAGGCCAGGGAGCCACAACAAAACAAAGACAAGGTTGGGTCAATTCTCCAAAGGCAGATCAGTAGTTAAATACAAAATATTAGAGCAAGTCAGAAAACAGGTTAAAAAAAAATCACCAAATATACTCACCCCCTCCCATTTTTCATCCAAATTTCACTTGGATTTAAAATTTTCAGTCTGCTTTACAAAATAAAATCGCACAGCTGCTTTTCAGCAGTTCACTTGCTTGTGTTACTTCTCTCCAGGGAGCAATCCTCCCTTGATATCCCCTCAGTTTTGAAAACAGATTGTAAGCTCCCCTGGGCAGGGGCTCTCTGTGTTTGTACATTGGATGCATGTGCCAGCATTCTCTCACACAGCAGGCTTAAACCAGCCAGAACTCTCCAATGAAAAACTCAGCAGAATTTGTCTCTCATCCAGCTGTCCCCTCTGCTCTTGGCCTTTCACGGAGGAGGGCAGGCTGGAGGAGAGGAAGGGGCAGGGCAGAGTTGGGCTACAATCATCTTCTGCTGGTATGCAGAGTCTTACTCTCCACAGGGCCATTTAGAACAGGAGGGCTCAGCAGCCCTGAATCAGGGAGTTCCAGTTGGGTCTCTGCAGCCATCATTCTCTATTATAAGCAGGGGCAATGTATTTTTCCCCATCATACTAATCATAAGCAGAATATATTCAGAAGTCCACGTATCATGTGATCAAGGCAGGGTGCAGCAGACATATGCCCTATAGAGCACAGCCCAGTGGGGACACCTTTCTTTATTTGCTAGGGAGAACTGGCATTCTGAAAACATTGGGGTTTGTCTCACTAGGAACATGCAACCTAGATGAAGCTACTATAAGGTGGATGTGCAAAACTGGATGGAAAACCATTCACAGAGAGTAATTACCAGTGCTTCACAGTCATGTGTAAGGATGTAATGGGTGGGGTCCCACAGGGATCAGTTCTGGGTCCGGTTCTGTTCAATATCTTCATCAATGGTTTAATGGTATAGAGAGTACACTTAAAGTTTGCAGACGATACCAAGCTGGGAAGAGTTGCAAGTGCTTTGGAGGATAGAATTAAAATTCGAAATGGTCTGAAGTAAATAGGATGAAATTCGATGAGGACAAATGCAAAGTACTCCATTTAGGGAGGAACAATCAACCATTTGCACACATACAAAATGGGAAATGACTGCCTAGGAAGGAATACTGCAGAAAGGGATCTGGGGGTCATAGTGGACCATAAGCTAAATATGAGTCAACAGTGTAATGCATGATAACAGTTTTCAAGTCCATGTTACAAGGAGAAGGAAGAAAATTGTTGTTCCTAACCTCTGAGGATAGGACAAGAAGCAATGTGATCTGGGGGTCATAGTGGACCACAAACTAAATATGAGTCGACAGTGTAATGCTATTACAAAAGAAGCAAACATTATTCTAGGATGTATTACCAAGAGTGTTGTAAGCAAAACACAAGTAGTAATTCTTTGGCTCTACTATGCGCTGATTAGGCCTCAACTGGAGTTTTGTGTCCAGTTCTGGGCACCACATTTCAGGAAGGATGTGGACAAATTGGAGAAAGTCCAGAGAAGAGCAATAAAAATAATTAAAGGTCTAGAAAACATGACCTATGAGAGAAGATTGAAGAAAATGGGTTTGTTTAGTCTGGAAGAGAAAAGACCAAGGTGGGATATGATAACAGTTTTCAAGTACGTAAAAGGTTGTTACAAGAAGGAGGAAGAAAAATTGTTTTTCTTAACCACTGAGGATAGGACAAGAAGCAATGGCCTTAAATTGTAGTAAGGGAAGTTTAGGTTGGACATTGGGGAAAAACTCCCTGTCAGGGTGGTTAAGCTCTGGAATAAATTGCCTAGGGAAGTTGTGGAATCTCCATCATTGGAGATTTTTAAGACCAGGTTACACAAACACCTGTTAGGAATGGTTTAGATAATACTTAGTCCTGACATGAGTGCAGGGGACTGGACTAGATGACCTCTCAAGGTCCCTTCCAGTCCTATGATTCTATGATTCTTTATTAATGCCCTGCTCTGTTGCAATAGCTGAACCCCTCTGCTGTGGATCACTGTGGGTGGAGTGTAACTGCGGGAGGTTTTCTCTGTAGAGGAAGCCTGTAAGACACCTGTGACACATGCACATAGAGCATCCCAAGGTTCTCTGCATCTTTAATTCAGACGTGCAGCTCAGGAAGCCTACAAATGCCACCATGTCACAGTCCAACTTAAGAAAAAGCCTGTTTGGATCAAGAGGGAGCAGTTCATGCTGGAACCTGTAGTCCCCACGGGATGCATATTCACATTACAATAAACCTGTTGCATTCGAGGTGCCTGACAAGTTGTTAGGGTTGCCAACTTTGTAATTGCAAAAAAATAAACACCCCTCCCCTGTCCTACCCCTTTCCCAAGGCCCTGTCCCTTCCCACCCTTTTTCTTCATGCCTGAAGGGTTGCCATAGCGATTTGTGTCAGTGCAAGGATGGACGGAGGCACAACAGACAGATGTGGCATAGCCCTGCCTGGCATCACATCTCGGTGCTTTGGCCAGGGAAATCCTGAACACCTTTCCCCATGTGAAGCAATGCTGCTGTGGCTAGAGGAGGGATGACATATGTAAGTAAAGTATGTAGACTCATTGCTGTCAGCTGCCTCCCACCATATATATCCCGGCTGTCCCTTGTCATGAGGAGACCTCTTCCATTCCCATGTTGGGGATCCTGGCTGTTTCGCAGACCAGCCCATAAACTATTCACACAACTTCTTCAGTTGATTTTAAATTGAGTCAATTGAGTGCTGAGGAACCAGAGGGGCTAAATGTCCCCATGTGAGTCAGACAAAGCACAAACAGGACTTGGACAGCACAAAGGAAACGCATTCCGGATGAACATAACTCGGTTACTCTATGTACCTCACAACTCTACCCAGGCACCTTGCACCCGAACGTATCCCAGCCTTGGGCTCCCCATACAACTCTGTCAGTGCAGCTCAGTCCTAATCCATAGCCCCCTTGCTATTCCAGTGCTCAGTCCCCCCCCCCCCCACAACTCTGCCAACGCTACTGACCAAAATGACCCGTGGTCCCTTCTAACCCTATGGTTTTATTAATCTGTGACGTATACCTGCTATTCCAGTACTGGGCTTTCCTCACAGCTCTGCTGATGCCACCACCCCTCATAGACCCTCTGCCAACGGGGTCTTTATCCTGAGATGCAGCACCCTCTGCTGTTACACTGGTATTAGCCTGGGCAAAGGCTGCCATACTATGAACTGGCTGGGGATTTTGTGCCAGGGATATAAAAGTCAGCTGGGCAGAACATATGTCGACACCTATGTAACTCATCCTCCCTTATGGCCCTGGCAAGATCTGCACTTGGTTCTTCAGAGGAACATTAGCCCCCTGGTATCATCTAACCCAGATTTCTCACATGGCACTTGGCCAAGCTGGGTTGAGAAATTAATGCACCCCCTCATGTAAGATGGAGAAGTAATTTTCAGTTAATAGGAACCACTAACTATAATAATAAATAATGTAGAACTAGTTATACTCCATACTCTGAAAACATTTAGCACTATAGCAACACTGTCCAATCTTGCTGCTCCATTACTTAATTAGGCCTAAGTGATGGGTTTGTATGAGGTAAGAACAAAGCCCTGCTGGGATGACTTAATTGGGGATTGGTCGTGCTTTGAGCAGGGGGTTGGACTAGATGACCTCCTGAGGTCCGTTCCAATCCTGAGATTCTATGAACCAGCCCAAACCATCGCCCTCAAATTTAAGCTGACCATGGGACTCAGGAGACACAGGTTCAATTCCCCAGTCCACAACAGATTTCCTTGGGAATGTTCCTTAGGCCTAGATTCTCAGAGGTGTTTAATCTCTTAACTCCCATTGATTTCAACCCTTGGAGGATCCGGCCTTAGTCTCCCTGTGCCTCAGTTCCCCATCTGTACAGCCCTACTTTACAGGACTGTTGTGAGGATAAATTTAAGAACATGAGGCGCTCTGATACTGCAGCGATGTGGCCAGGGAAGTAGGGAAGTAGAAAAGCAGACAGTTTGGTTAACTGTTTCTAAACCTCATTGTTTACCCAGCTTCCTCTGCTTCTAGGGTGCAGCAGGAAACAGCCAAAATAGCGTGAGAGGCCACCAAACAGCATTTCCAAGCAAGATGAACCCAGAATCCTGAGTGAAAGGCTGCGGTAAGAACTCTAGCTCTGTTTGGCTGGCTCAACAGGTTAATATGACAGCTGAGCAAATCCCGCCGAAAGAATCATTTGACTGGCTTTATCTCTTCTGTTGCAGAAATGATCACCCCAAGTCCAGAGTATTCAAATGACAACCGAGGGCTATGCTGGTGCTTGGGGCAATGATCTGTAAAAGGGACCACGAATAGATATTTCTCAATGGAGGGTTTTAGTGAGCTAATGACATTTCCTCTCCTACGTATCTGCACTCTCATATTTCATCAGAGTTCTAGCAATAATTCCATCCCTAGGAGCCCAGTGTCCAGACCTGCCTTTTTTCTTTAACATAGAATGACAATCAAAATCAATCCCTGCTGTAATTTTGCACCATGTCATGAGGAATACAGGTTTCAAACATTCACCAGAGAACTCCTAAGCTAGCCTCTCACTGAGCACTGGGTGTTGCTGTCCTGCAGCACCACCCCCACTTCCCGCTTGTGCATGAGAGATGGTAAAGGAGTATCTGAAAGTCCATTGCACTGGGACATGAGCTGTGATTGGTATTTGTCTGGCTTTTGTCACTAAGGTAGGGAAGTCTGGAGTGCTAATGACCAGTCCTGTGCTGGGTGCTGTCAGGACTCCTGAGCTCCCTAGGAACTGGTCACACACTCGGTCTTTCATCTGCTTGCCATTTCAGTGATTGGGGTTTGGCAGAGGCGATGGCAGCCTGTACTCAACCACTGTTTCAGGAGAGAGGCAAGCGGGAGGAGGTGACACTGGTTGACAGCACTGAGGGCTACACCTCAGAAGCCAGGCCAGTTGTCCACAAATGGCTGTGACTTGTGAATCCCTGTTATGAAGTCTGGTCTTCATTCCCAGCCAAGAGAACAGTAAAGTTTGCTGGCAGACCAGCAGCAGCAGGGACTACGAACACTGCAGCCGGACTCAACCCTTTCCCAATAAAGGAGCCTCTAGTTGTGGATGTGCCTTAGAACCCACTCTGAATTTAACAGGATTATCCATCAGGCTCCTAGTGGTACACGTCTGAAATCCTTTCAGCACTGACCAACTCTGTAGAATACATCTCCACTGGCTCTACACCCCGTAGGACTCCACTGGGCTGTGACACGCCTCAGACAGATACTAAAGTCAGAGGGAAAAATAGACTTGAAGGTAACTTAACAGAGCAAGGGGCTCAGCCCAGACTGTGGAATCTAGGCCTTGGCTCCCTTACAACTAAAGGTGTAATTTTTTAAGTCGGTGCATAATCAAGTGTGGATAATCCAACTGATTTATCAATTGTCAGTAGAATTTTTCGTAAAGTATCTATAATTTCAGTTCCTTGAGAATAGTGCTGGCTAAGTAGTTTAAGTATCCAACCTTCATTTATGGTACAAATCCAAAAATATCCCTTTAGAAGAAAACACTTAGGGTGAAGAAATCAAAACAAAAATAATTTAAAAAACCCACCTTGTAGGACAGAGTTATGGTTGTGCTGTGATGAAATGAGCATTTGATTATTTCTGAAAATAGCATGTTTGTCAATCACGTGGAGAATGTGAGATTTAGGACACTCTTTACTATTTGTTCCTTTATTTGGATTTTGCAAATGAAGCATCAGGAAAATTTTGTGATTTTTTTTCATGTAGCCAAACTTAGCTGGTTTTCTAAACAAAGCTTTTTATTTCTGGATATATCAGAGTAGAGTAAATGAGGAAAAAAGTTTTCCATAGAGTAGTTGCTTGAATTTAAAATTCACTGGACCACTTGTCTGTTGCCCTGCACCTTGCGTAGTGCAGAGTGAACGTAAAATGCTACCACTTCGATTTGATAGCATTTCACTCTTTCTTTGCACTGATGTAAATAACTATACAAGATGCACCACAAAAGAGAATCAGATCCAATATTCTTTGCTTATGCTCCATCCACTTTTGGAGTAATAGAGTTTTACACACACAACACCTGAATATTCATTCATAGTTTATTTTAAACTTACAAGTGCAAAAATTTTCACCAAAATTCAAATTCAAAATGATCTGGAGAAACTGGAGAAATGGTCTGAAGTAAATAGTTCGAAATTCAGTGAGGAACAAATGCAAAGTATTCCATTTAGGAAGGAACAGTCAACCAGTTGCCCACATATAAAATGGGAAATGACTGCCTAGGAAGGAGTATTGCAGAAAGGGGGGTCATAGTGGACCATAAGCTAAATATGAGTCAACAGTGTAACAGATGATAACAGTTTTCAAGTATATGTTACAAGGAGGAAGAAGAAAATTGTTGTTCTTAACCTCTGAGGATAGGACAAGAAGCAATGGGATTAAATTGCAGCAAGGGAGGTTTAGGTTGGACATTAGGAAAAACTTTCTAACTGTCAGGGTGGTTAAGCACTGGAATAAATTGCCTGGGGAGGTTGTGGAATTTCCATCACTGGAGATTTTTAAGAGCAAGTTAGACAAATACCTGTCAGGGATAGTCTAGATAATACTTAGTCCTGCCATGACTGCAGGGGACTGGACTAGATGACCTCTCGAAGTCCCTTCCAGTCCGATGATTCTATGAAAATTGGTGTGTTTTACATGGTATCAGACATAGCAGGTGGACAAGGACCCTAAGACCCTCACCAGATTTCTAGTACTGATACAATTAAACAGACCACAAATGTCCAAGTAGTTATTTTGTGTGATTAGTACAAGAGAAATTTACCTTTAAACTTACCCCCGCTTCCCACCCCCATAGCCCAGTTCTTTTAGGAATAATGCCATAGGCAATACCTATATGACACAGAAAGGAAAAAAAAATACTTTTTAAGAAGATGATGAAAAATGCTCCCTCTCTCCTTAAAATGCTTCTTCTCTCCAAGAGATTCAAAGTATCCGTACCTTTGCTGAGCCTTCTTTCTGATTACAAAAATAATGATCATCCATTCAGGAAACACCACCACCACCATCTGGCCAATCACAGCTAACTAATAGTAAATTTTTGTTCATATGTATTAAGTGTTGAATACTATCAATAAATTGATTGTGATCAAACTACAGATAGAAATAAAACTAGAGGAAAAAGTTAATAAGAATATAAGAATGGCCATACTGGCTCAGCCAAAAGGTCCATCTAGCCCAATATTCTGTCTTCCAACAGCGGCCAATGCCAGGTAACCCAGAGGGAATGAACAGAACAGGTAATCGTCAAGTGATCCATTCCCTGTTGCCCATTCCCAGCTTTTGGCAAACAGGCTAAAGGACCCCATCCTTTCTTAATGATTCCCAATATTCTGTTTGCTTTTTTGACTGTGGTTGCACATTGAGTGGTTGTTTTCAGAGAACCATCCACAATGACTCCAAGATCTTTTTCTTAAGTGGTAACAGCTAATTTAGATCCCATTGTTTTATACGTATAGTTGGGATTATGTTTTCAATGTGCATTACTTTGCATTTATCAAGATTGAATTTCATCTGCCATTTTGTTGCCTAATCGCTCAGTTTTGTGAGATCCTTTTGTAGCTCTTCACAGTCTGCCTAGGACTTAAGTAGCTTGAGAAAATTTGTATTATCTGCAAATTTTGCCACCTCGCTGTTCACCCTTTTTGAATATGTTGAATAGGACTAGTCCCAGTACAGACCCCTGGGGGACACCACTATTTACCTCTCTCCATTCTGAAAACTGACCATTTATTCCTACTCTTTGTTTCCTATCTTTTAACCACATACCGATCCATGAGAGGATCTTCTCTCTTATCCCATGACAGCTTACTTTGCTTAAGAGCCTTTGGCGAGGGACCTTGTCAAAGGCTTTCTGAAAATCTTAATGCATTATATCTACTGCATCCCCCTTGTCTACATGCTTGTTGACTCCCTCAAAGAATTTCAGTAGATTGGTGAGGCATGATTTCCCTGTACAAAAACCATGTTGTCTCTTCCCAAATAAATTATGTTCATCTATGTGTGTGACAATTTTGCTCTTTTTAGTTTCAACCAGTTTGCCTGGTACTGAAGTCAAGCTTACCGGCCTGTAATTGCAGGGATTACCTCTGGGGCCCTTTTTAAAAATTGGCATCACATTAGCCATCCTCCAGTTATTTGGTACAGAAGCTGATTTAAATGATAGGTTACAGACTACAGTTAGTAGTTCCGCAATTTCACATCTGAGTTCCTTCAGAACTCTTGGGTGAATGCCATCCGGTCCTGGTGACTTATTGCTGTTTAATTTATTAATTTATCAGTTAAATTAATCTGCCCAAGAATATTCCAGAAGCAGGGAAAGAGGCTAAAATCTCCAAGTGAACCATTCACCAGGAAATATTTGCTTGGCTCTAACATATACACTTGGATCAGTCCCCCACTTCTGGAGAGGAACTCAAGAGTAACACTGCACAGATTTCACACAGGCTCCGTACTGATGGAGGAGCAGCAGAATACCCTGTGTCACCAACATTACATCCGACAGCAGCCTTGATTCCTCTTAGACCTCTTCCATCCAAACCCTGACTAAGCTTGACCCTCCTTAGCTTGCAAGATCTGACTAGAAAAGACCACAAGATATGTCTACACTGAAGATGGAGGTGCAATTGCAGCAAGTATAGACACACCTGAGCTAGCTTTGATCTAGCTCACGGGACTATCAATAGCAGTGAAGCAACTGCAGCACAGCCCAGCCATCTGAGTAAGAACCCAGGGTCCCAGACAGATTTATATAGTCCATGCTGCCACAGCTTCACGGCTGTTGGTATTTGCATTAGCTTGGTTAATGCTAGCTCAGGTGCATCTACTCATGCTGCAATCACACTTCTGAGTCCAATGTCTAAGCTGTTATTGCCCCACACCAACGTTCAAGGTAATGCAACTGCTCAGGGATCATTCTTTTTCTCACTTAGGGCTTGCTGTTGTGAGATGACAGAGCCTGCTGTTGCCTGCAAAGAAAACACCTTCCTTAGTTTTCTCCAAACTTAAACATCCCACACAACACTAACAATCACATGCCCTGGCTGCTAGTTGACAACAGGATGTACCAGCGAACAAGGGGGAAGATCGAACAAGCACTTCCCCAGGCTTGGAGATTTTATGAGGTGGCTTTCCCTATGGGAAGGTAAATGCTCTCCAGGAATACACAATACTTTATGAACATCAAAACACTGACAAGTAACAAGCACACCTAAGCCACCCGTAGCCAAACCCCTAGGTCAGCTAATTCATACTATGATGATGGACAAGACATAAGAACCAGGGTGACTAGGATACATTACAAAATAATTCACCTTCCGTGCACTGCGGAACTAGTGCACGCACACTGAAATTCCAATACATTTTATTTTATCAGCATCGTACAAGCTCTCAGGTGCTTTTTCTGCATTTCTTATCCCACCACTGCTGACCACCAAATATCCATCAACCTCTCTTATTTACATTCCGCTAAGACTGCTCATTTCCCCCAGTGAGGTGCAATTCAAGGTGTGCAAAACCAGACATATTTTACCCCAAAACGTGTGTCATTTTGGCCAGTTACCAACCCTCAAGATTGCACAAAATGGCCATTTTTGCCACTCACATACACAAGTTCTGAATTTCAAAAGGCACATGTTACTCACAACAGACCCATTCTCATTGATCAGGGGCTAATTTGAGGTGGAAAAATGTGCAAGAAGTGTGAGGGGGCTTATTTTCTGTGTGAAGAATTATGTTGCACATAGAGGGGTTTTGCTTTGCACAGTGAATGTTCAATAACACTCTGTCAACCAGCACAATTTAACTGCATGGCAGCAAGAGAGATTTACACTAACCTCCAGAGGGAGCTTAATTCTTCATAGACAATTGGCTTCCAGCAGGACTGATCAGGACTGGAGAAGAAGCTCCATTAGCATGAGGTGGGACTTGGTGGGCAGGAGACAGGACAAAAGCCACCAGAAAACCTGATTAAAAAAAAAAATTCTTCTCTTCTCTTGCAGAGACTCGTGTCTGCTGCAAAATGTTTACAACAGGAAAAGGTGAAGTAGCAGGACTAATTAGCACCAAAAAAGCTAGTGCAAATGGCAGATGTTTATAGACATACATACATATATATATATAAAATCCCAAAGATCCTGCTTGTGCTATGTATTTGTGCCTCTTAGAGTTCAGGTTGTCATGGCAACTGCCTCCCTTCCCATGCAACCGTTCAGACTAGATTTTAATCGTCATCATTTTAAGAACTTTTCTTACTATGACAAACACAACACAGACAACTCTAGTGACTGGCTTGCCCTTCAATTGTCTTTTCCAAATACCTCTATGAAAAAGATTCCCGAGTGGATCATGCTTCCACCAAACCCAAATGTGAGACTCCTGGGACCATTAAGAGGAGTAAAGAGCAGGTTCTAGGTTCCTTTTTATGGAGGGGAAGAGGCAATGGTTGAAATCTCAGAGAAAATGTCTGATAAAAGCAACAATAAGGCTGGTGCTAAATTTTTTAGAAGTGCCTATGAGACCTGGGATCCTATGTACCCTTTCCAAAAGTGAATTAGACTCCTACGTGCCTAAGTTTTTTGTTGACTTTCAGTGAGGATTTGGCTCTGAAGTGCCTATGGGTCACACTTTCAAGGGGATTTAGGCACCTAAAGATCAAGATGAGATCTAGTGGGAGTCTGAAATGCGCCTAAACAGACAAGTGTCTAACTCCCATTAGCTGCATCTTCAAGTGCCTAAAACCCTTTAAAAATCTGGCCCTAAGACATTTTTGATAATGGGAATTCACTACTTTTAGAAATTTTACTCTGAGTCTAGAAAACTAACACAAAAAGAATCAAAAGTGAGGAATGTCAATCATTCGCAGTTAAAAATGAGCACATCCACTCAGCATTGTTTCAAAGCCTTAATAGAGTATAGATTTATCACATCTACTGCTTCCCCGCATCCACTATATCAATACATCTTCCAAAGAAGGAAATTAGATTGGCTTGGCATGATTTTTGATTGACTGAAGTGGAAATTGGCCCCAGTCCCCACTCTAAAAATCTAACATCAGATTTTCCTAAAATAGTAGTTACAAAACTCAACATATAAATTGGAATGTTTTGGTGGCATTTTAAATTTCAAGAGTCTGGGTGTGGGGGGTTGTTTGTTTTTGTTTAAACTAGAGATGGGTCCAACTCTGAACAAAACAAAATTCTGGAGTGATTGCACCTCAGATGTCGATCTGAATTTTGCACCAGGGCTCTCTCTATCTTTCACTTAAACCATTCCCTGAAGTGCTGGAAGCCCAAGCACAATGGCTGCTGCTGGGACAGGAGAATCAGGAAGTGAAACTGACTAGTTTAGCTTCTTTGTGGCCAAACTACGTGCACGAATTAAACTAGGGGCAGAAAGGTGAAAATGAAGGAAAATGGACCTGATTTTTTTTTTCAGTTTTAATATTCTACAAGAACAATTAGTGCAGAAGGACATTTTGAGTAGAATTTAATGTGTCCTCTATTAAAACAGTTCAAAACCTAGCAAGAAATAGATGACTGAACAATGCACATTTCTCATCACTTATTAATATACGGGGCCTTGTCATAATATCTCTGCACCTCATTCACCGTATCTGTAAAATGGGAATAATAATATTTTCCTCTCAGCAGTGTTGCAAGGATTAATGAAAATTTATATTCTGTGTGAGACTACGCAAAGTGCTATGTAAGTGGCAAGTTCTGTTATTCTCTATCATTCCTCTTACATCAACATAAGATGAACTGGTTGAAATGATCATTAAAAACAGAATTATAAAACACTTTCACTAGGTGACTGATCATGGTCTGAAAAGGACTCACTAGTTTAACTTTGGCAAAGAAAACACTATGCCTTTCTAACCTTTTAGAATGCTATGAGCAGGTCACAGACACAGGAGAACCAGATGACATCACTAACTTGGAGTTTCAGAAAGCCTTTGTCAAAATCTGTCCCAAGGCTTGGGAAGCTTGGTCACCCTGGGATGAGAGGTAAAGTTCTGTTATGGATTAGCAAGTGGTCAACAGACAGCAAAGAGGAGAAATGAGTGGTCAATTTTCACCAATAGCAAAGATTAACAGCTCCAATGACATTGAAGGATGGCAAATTTAAAAACTGATCAGAGGGAACACTGTTTTTTCCACCTAATGCACATTTAACCTGTGGTACTCAATGCCACCAGGTATCATTGATATTAAGAGCTTGGCAAGATTCAAAAAAAAAGGACTGGGTAACAAGGACAATCAGAGTTATATTAGAAAGTGGGTTTTTTTAATGCCCTCCCCTTCTCAGGGTATAAGTCAACCTCTAACTGATGGGATTTAGGAAGAAACTTTCCCTGCGGGCACTCCGAGGTTTATTACACCTTCCTTCTGAAGCATTGCTACTGACTTTGACTGGCAACTGAATACTGGACAAGATAAATCACTGGCCTGATCAGTAATGGCCATTCCTATGCTCCTAATTACACCAGTGAAAGAGCCTGATCCTGATATCTAATTTCTGACAGCTCAGTATCTAAACAGAAACCCAAAATCGGATAATCAAAGCAACAAAATCAGATCCATTGAAGACATTCGTCAAATAAAAACTAAAACCAACAGCTCAAAGTCCAGATCAGGCTCCAAAGAGCCACAACTCTTTGTCTCTCTTTCAGTCACACTTTAATTTACCACCCTCGGGTAAGGATTCAGTATAGACTTAAAACAATCTGTGAATGTCGCATACTACGGGATTAATACAGCTAGTGGTGTCCAATATAACTCAGTGCTAGACTCAGAGGTCCTGCGCAAAAGCTGTGAACTTAGAGAATTAAATAACTCATGCAGTATATTCTTGATCAATGAGTGTTTATTTGTCACATTTTCCATTTAAATAAGCAAGTGAAGAACATGCACGTTAATCTTGCATTAAGTACTATGCAAATGTCTGGAGAGAGAATATGGAAAGGATGTGTCCTAAAATAACACAATCCCAAAGGTGAAATGCTCATGCACGTGTCCATCCCCAAACATCCCTATTTGCATTTGCAAATCTGCATTTCCCTACAGCGATCAGAGCACTGTGTTCCTCCCTGCGTGGATTTAAGCAGGCTTAGGGGGTTTAAGTGCATCCTTTGCTCGTACTTGCTCCAAAGTCCTCATTATTACAATCCTTTTAAGGAAATCCCTTAACCAATGACTTTCCCCCTTAACCTGACATTTACCCTATGCCTCAAGGGGCAGATTCTGTATTGTACTTCCTAGAGGCACAACACAAATGGCATAGGTCATCCTAAGCCACCTTTGTACCACCTGGATTCTAGGCCACTGCACGGGTTGTACTGGTGTCAGTTTGAGTAACCCAGGGGCTGCTCTAACATACAACAGTCTCCGCATGACTGCCTATGGATGGCACAACAACCCAGAATCCTCATAGTGCACAACCCGCCCATCCCTAGAGCAGTGCACAGGGACCAGGGCAGGAGCCAAAATCAGCCCTGCTGGCTTTATTATTGTTTTAATTAGATTTGTTTTCACACTGACCCTTTGTCAATTTCAGCTATTAATTTTGAAAAGCTGTCAGATTTCCTGTCAACGGAAATGCCTGCAGTTAGTTTGGTTTTTTAAATACAACAGATGCCATAAATTCCAATTTGCAACATCCGTCCGCAGATGCTGTTATTGTGTTACAGTCAATTACATTATGTATTAGTTTAATATATTGCGGCTTATAGCACAAAATCACCCTGCCTGGACAGGTCACATTCTACAGAGAGATGGAGTGCTTCCCCTTAACTCAATCCTCCAGTTAATTAGATTAAAACCTCAGGAACCAAATGCGACTTCCACCCTTCATATTTTACACCATTACTGACTGAAGTGCTCTCAAAAGGTATTGAACCCACAGTTCTGGAGACTTAAATCCTCTGATTAACCATGAAACAGGTGCAGAGCAGACCGAGTAACAAAAGCTGCTCTGGATCCAAACTGTGATTTGGGCCTCACTGTGTAACAGGCCAGACCAGACCAATGACACCTCCCCGCTCCTCCAATGCGCAGCATGGAGCACTAGGGTGCACAGAAGGTCCTTAAGGGCACTTTATGCTGAGAGTTAGGGACCGTTGTAGGCACTGAGTGGAAGCAAGGCTCCAGCCTCCTGCACTCCTGCTCCACTGTTTCCAGCAATGCAGGAGCTGGCAAAAGGCGAGGGAAAATGACTTGAAGTGCCAAAAGTAAAACAGGCCCTCTTTCTCTATCCAAGCCATTATCACCACAGTCTGTAAGTACACTGCACAGTCTTAACACTCACAGCATCTCCGCGGGGCAGCCCAGGACTCTTACTCCACCAGAAGATGGTGCACAGAGAGATTGCCCAAGTTCACCCAAGAAGATTGTGGAGGAGCAGAGAACTGAACCTATGCCTGCCAAGTCCTAAACTAGTGCTCTAACTACTGGACCGTCCTTCCTCTCTGCATGTTCACAGTCAGAGCTGCTCTGGCTAGTGACTAATGACCTGATCTGCAGTGAGTTCAGCAGCTGTGACTCTTATTGAAGCCCCTGGCCCATATGAGAGCTCAGCACTTCTGAAAGTCAGGCCATTAAATAAACTTTATTGCAGGTTATTCCAGTTACTCCAAGCAGTGCTGTCTCTGCAGGGCTGAGTGAGCTGGATTCTCCTTCTCCTTCAGCAGGAATGTTACTGAATTCCAATCGCTGCTGAGCAAGCAAATCTACTAAAGATAATGGGGTATAGCTGAAGGTCTGATTTGCCCTGAAGAACCTTGATTAACAGCTGACAATATGCACGGAGGAAAAACCCAGCTTGACTCTCAGATCCCCTGCTGTCTGCAAGGCTGGTACTTTATATAAACAACAGTCCCACCATACCATTTTTACAGAGTCAGAATGTAACCACACAAAGCAAGGTCCTCAGCAGGCAAATGAAACATTAATTACTTGATCCCTTCTTAGGCTTTACTCCTGCCACCAGACAGCGTTAGCTGGTAGCCACACAGCAATGTCCCCATTAATGTAGGCTGGTTCCCCTATGCTCCATGCCTTGTTCATTTTTAACATCCTGATCCTTGAGCATGTTCAGAGATTCAGTTCTGGATCCAACAGAGCACACTCAGACCAAATTCTAGTCTGCTCTAACATACTGGTCCCAAGTGGAGTTCCACTGGGATTTGTTCTGGGCCTGGTGTTGTTTAACATCTTTATCAATGACCTGGATGTAGGAATAGAACATACTGATCAAATGTGCAGTTGACAGAAAACTTGGCATGGAGTTGGTGGGGGATGGCCAACACTTTGGAGGATAGAGGTAAAATTCAAAGGGATCTTGATAAATTGGAGAACTGAGCTATAGACAACAAAATGAAATTCAGCAAAATCACATGTAAGGTGCTACACTTAGGAAAGGAAAAGCAAATGCATAAATACAGGGGGGGTAAATGGCTTGGCAGCTGCACTGCTGAGAAGGTTCTGGGAATTGTAGTGGATCACAAGCTCAACATGAGTCAGCAATGTAATGCTGTTGCAAAAAAAAAGCAAATGCAATTTCAGGTTGCCTTAACAGAGGCCTAGCATGCAAATTACAGGAGGTGATAGTACCACTGTACTCAGCGCTAGGTAGGCCTCAGCTGGAGAACTGTGTCCAATTTTGGTCATCAATGCATAGAAAGGATGTAGAGAAACCAGAAAGGATCCAAAAGCAAGCAACAAAAATGACCAAAGGGATGGAATGCAAGCCAGAGCGAAGGCTGAAGGAACTGGGTATAGTCCGTTAGGAAAAGAGATTAAGTGGGACACAATGAAACAGACTGTGTAGGGATGTCATGGTAGCGCCTTCACTGGAGGTTTTCAAAAGGAGGCTGGGTAGTTGGATATAACTTTCAAAAAGAGACCTGGATGGTTCAGACACAACAAATCCTGCATCTCGGAAGGGGTTAGACTAGATGACCCTTGCGGTCCCTTCTAACCCTATGGTTGAGCCAGTATCATAGAACCAAGACCAACCTTTACAAACCAGGGCTGTGTATCTAGATACTCAGCTAAATGGCCTGATCCTCAGAAATGCTGAGAGCACCCATATGTGCATTAGTTTTTACAGCTGCCTTAGACATTCACAAAAATCTCACTCAACCCAAACCTGTAGATCAGGGGCTCCCAAACTTGCTTTGTGGCTTGTGCAGGGTAAGCCCCTGGAGGGCTGAGACATGCTTTATTTACCTGAGCATCCTCAGGTACAGCCACTCACAGGTCCCATTGGCCAAGAACGGTGGACTGCAGTCACTGGAAACTGTGAGTGGCCGTACCTGCGGACTCTCAAGTAAACAAAGCATCTCGCAGCCTGCCAGGGGCTTACCCCATACAAGCCACGAACCAAGTTTAGGACCCCCGATATAAACTAATGCTTTGGCCTTATTTGGACCACTGTGGACAGTACTTGTCATCCCATTTCAGGAAGAGTATTGCAGAGTTAGAGAAGATTCAGGGACAGGCAGTGAGGATAATCAAGGGCCTGGAATAACTCTCCTATAAGGCGAGATTGGAAAGATTGGATTGTTTACCTTAGAAAGGAGATAGATAAGGGAGGACACGATAAAAGTACATAAAATGATTAATGATATAGAGCTGATAAATCAGGAGTTTCTATTCTCCCAGTCTCAAGAGCAAGGAGATGTTCAATTCACTTCATAAGGTAGCAAATTCAAAACTGGTCAAAGGAAACATTTTTCACTGAATGTTTAGGTAGAATTCACTGCCACAGGATGATGTTGAGGCCAAGAACTTAACAGCATCCAAAGAGGGTTTGGCAGTTTATATGGATAATTCGACCATCCGGAGTTATAACAATGCAAAATGCGTTATGAAAGGCATGAAAAAACCTCATGCTTCATAATTTCAGTCAGTCTCTATTATGGATGAGACCTTCACAGGGGGCAGATTATCCCATATCTGCCTACTGCAGGGTTTATTACCCATTCCTCTGAAGCAGCTGGGCTATGGTCAGAGACAGGATACTGGAGTAGATGGACCACAGGTCCAATCCAAGTATTAGGTTCCTGTGGTTTTACCCTGAAGTTAATGGAGTTGCTCCTGATGTATATTGGTATAACTGAGATCAAAATCAGGTAAGGTGACCAGATGTCTCGATTTTATAGGGACAGTGCTGATTTTTGGGTCTTTATCTTATATAGGCTCCCATTACCCCCTATCCCCTGTCCTGATTTTTCACATGCTGTCTGGTCACCCTAAAATCAGGTCCCAGGAAGGCAGCGAGTGGGCAGGGGAAGAGTAGGATGTCAATCCCATCAGAAGTAGGAGGGCAATTTCAGTTGAGTCAGAACTGGCTAAGAAGTCATGTCACAAGGGAAAGGCGAGGGTCCCTCTTTTTAGGGCAAGAGAAAAAAAACTGGTTAGAACAAGTGATGTCAATTTCAACCAGTCTACTAAGTAACAAGCCTTTTAGTGGGATCCAAAATAGCATCTAGCCATATGATCCAGTGTGAAACATGATTAAGTCCCTAACAATTACCTCATTATCATCTATGTATCTATCTTAGGATTTTGTACTGCCATCCATCACCATAGCATCTGGGTGATTTCCACTTAAAATAAATAGCAATAGCAAAGTCCCTGGTGGACATCATGCAGTCCCTGGCATTGCAACCTTTCAGGGGTAAAAACTGCTGGGTGAGGGTTTTAGATTTTATTAATTTCCTTTTTTTGGTTGGTAGGTCGGGGTTTACTGAGTGGAAAGGCTGTCAGAGCTGCGAGTGTCATTCTTAGGCGGGGAAGCCTCACAGTGCAATGTGAATATGCAGTAACAAAGCCAGACCCTGCCATGTTACCAGCCTGATGGCAAGCATCATAACAGGAAGATGAGACACGACTGGAGACACGGGAAACTGCACGAGTTTTCCATAACATTCTTGTATAGTTTTTCCTTTCTGATCTAATGTTCTACATCCATGTCATACTTTTTCCTGCTTCCCCAAAGAGCTGTACAAATCTCGTGCTGTGCCCTGTCTCTCCAGCTGCAGCTCTGGTTATTTCTGTCTTGATGTCTGTTGTCAGGCAGCATTTCCTATTGGACTTATAATTAAAATGGCAGCCTCTTTATATAATGGAATTATTGTATTTTCCAGGCTATTCCTCGTGCATCCTAACTAGTGTAAGTGAAATCAGAATCCGACTCCTTTCCTCCAATCTCCAGCCTACTGTTTCTTTAAATTTCTAGTAGAGAGCCAGACCTGGGTGAGAAACATGGTGAAATTCTATGAAGAGGTTCTCCTGTGATGCACAGGTAGGATAACACTGCTTTCTGTACTTGGATAAAGTTCCTTGCTCAGTTTTAGCTGAAACTGACTCTCTTGGGGAGTCACATGACAACCAGCTAATTTCCCTCCTCCCATCTTGGCCACCATGGTTGAGGACCATTCTTCTTCTGCTGCCATGTCTGATTTAATGACAGTCATTGCTGCTAACTCCCCCCTCCCCATGTGTCACTTTGAAAATTCACCTCTGTAGATTGAAGCGGCAGCAACGGCAGTGCTGAAAAGTTACCAGGGAAAACTAACTGCATTAGAATGACAGTGCTGATCATTCTTTATGATCCTGCTGCAGCATGAACCCCACCAACCTCTGCAGTGGCTTCTTAGAGAAATCTAAGTGTGTGGCACAAACCACTCTCGCCTGAGTGACTTAATTATACACCTCCTCAACCGCCAAAAGGCTTCCAGAGCAACCACAAGAGGCAACTTCACATCTTGTCCCACAGGACAAAGTATGAACAGAGCTGTGAGGCTGCACCACACTATTCAGAGCACATAGGCTGGAGAGCTGCGGGGAAGAAGCCTGCAGTGATTTAGTGGGGTGTAGTTCTTTTACTTTAGCGGCCAGTGGCTGATCCATAAGCAATATTGATTTCATGCAGACTGATGAGTCGACGGTGTGGGTGACGAATGGAGGCAGTTGCTTGACCCTGTAGCTGTGGCAGAGCTGAAATGTGACTCAGGACAGAAGCACATTATCAGGTGGAGGACAGAGATACCAGAGGTGTACTCTGACAGCAGGGGCATGTGAGAGTGAAGTACAGACCCTCAGCAGCAGCAGGGAAGTATTCACATTTCCCCATGCCATTAAGAAAGGGATAGATGATAAAACAGAAAATAGCACAATACCACTATATAAATATGATACACCCACGCCTTGAATACTGATTGCAGTTCTGGTCACCCCATCTCCAAAAAGATATATCAGAAATGGAAAAGGTACCAAGAAGGGTAACAAAAATGATTAAGCATGTAGAAAAGTTTTCATACGAGGAGAGATTAAAAAGACTAACTATTCAGCCTGGAGAAGAGGCAACTAAGCAGGGAGATGATAGAGGTCTATAAATTCATGAATGGTGTGAAGAAAGTGAATAAGGAAGTGTTATTTACCCCTTCATTTAACAGAAGAAGGAGTCACCCAATGAAATTAAATAGGCATCAGGTTTAAAACAAACAAAAGGAAGTCCTTCTTCATATAACAGACAGTTAACAAGTTCCAGAGGTGACAAAGAGTCCTGTGGCACCTTAAAGGCTAACTAAAGTATTAGAACATAAGCTTTCATGGGCTAATACCCACCTCGTTGGATGCATACAGTGGAAGTATCCAGGGGCAGAAATAAATAAGAGGTAAGGGCCAGGTTAGAGGTAACAAGCTAGTCCAGTCAGGCTGAACAAGTTCCAGAGGATGTTGTGAAGGTCAAAGATATAACTGGATTCAAGGAAGAATTAGATAAGCTCCTGGAAGACAGGTCCATTAATGGCTGTTATCCAAGATGGTCATGGATGCAATCCCAAGCTCTGGTGTCTCTAAGCCGCTGATTATCAGAAGCTGGGACCAGGTAGGGTGACCAGATGTCCCAATTTTATAGGAACTGTCCCGATTTTTGGGTCTTTTTCTTATACAGATTCCTATTGTCCCCCCACCCCCTGTCCCGAGTTTTCACATTTGCTGTCTGGTCACCTTAGGACCAGGAGAGGTGGAAACACCCTAAAGTGTGTTGCGGGGGGAGGGGGGGGGCACAGGCATCCGAACTGTGGCCCCACCCCTCTGTGCTGCCCTACAAGGTCCCACCCTTGCATTGTTCATTCCCATCGGAGCCCTGCCCTCATACCATCCATTCCTCAAAGACTTTCCTTCCATGCCACCTCTTTCCTCAAGGCCCTGCTCCTGCACCGCTTCTTCCCCGCATGATCCTGCCCCTGCTTGCTCCTCTCCACTCTGTCTCCCATTTCTACAGCCAGTAAAATTGTGGAGATATCATGGCCCCTTGGCCCCCCCGTTCTGGCATCCTGGCTGAGACTGGATGACAGGGGATGGATCACTTGATAATCACCTGTTTTGTTTACTCCCTCTGAAGCACCTGGCATTGGCCGCTGTCAGAAGACAGGATGCTGGGCTAGATGGATCTTGGTCTGACCTAGCATGGTCGTTCTTATATATGAAACTTCAAAATGCACCACTTTATGGTGGGTGTAGTACTCTTGCAACTGATGGTATTTAAATTCACTGGGAGATCCAAAAGCAGCACCAGTCTTGAACCTCTTTGTATTTCAAGGGATGGGTGGGAAGACCATCTGGATTTGGGTCTAGATTGAATCCAAGCAGAAGGAGCCTAATTTTCTAGTTCAGTTTCAGATACAGTTGAAATGTTACAAGATGACAAGATTTTGCCTTCTTCTATTAATCTTGCAACAAAGCCTAACTCCTGTATTCACAACATCACAATGTTACAGAGCCACGACCACCTATTACTGCACCATGCTGCCCCCATGGACATGTGGAACTCCGTAAGGACACTTGATTCTCCCCTCCACCACCACCTCCTCTAAGTCTGTAGACATTTATAGGGGGAAATGTTTTGAAACACACTGACACTTTGGAGGGAATTCAGAGAATTGCAAGCAAAAATGATGAAAGGCTGGATCACAAATATTTCATTGGGCTCAAGACTCCAAAGGTCACGGAAAGTGCAGTGAAGACTAGAGTTACCAGCTATAAAGATCTAAATCTCAGACAAGAGTTTGCAGCTCCCTATGATCCAAGCATCCTGAACTTTGGCAAACTGGTTTCAGATCAAGATTCAGAACACATACATGTACATGGGTGTTTGGGTTCTAGCAGAAACATGAAATTATCTGGCTCTGAGGTTTTAGTTGGACCCCATCTCTAAATTTGAAGACTGGTCCAGTGGGGATTGACTATAAGTGATGGGAAGAAGTTAGGAAAAGGAGCATTTAAACTGAATATCAGGGAGACACTCCTGCTTGGGAGGTTTTGCAGGTTGTGCCAGTGTCCCATGGCATGTGTACAAACACTCAGCACCTGAGTGGACTCTGGAGTGCAGAGAGGGAGGAATGCATGTGCGTGGGTCTAGATGGCTCAACAGATTTTGCCATCTCCAACTTCTATGATCCAGTAAACTTAAGGTGACTTCACAAATCCTGATTATTGCAAGGGACGGATAGAGAAGATGTGCTGTGATAGCCTGGGACTGGCACAGCCAGTCACACAGACACAAGCATCTGGTCAATATGTCCTCTCATCGGCTGGCGAACCAGCCGGATTTGAAACCCTCCAGCCCCGCCTACATGAACAAGGGAGAAGGGATGTCTTTGCCAACACAGACGACCCTGGATGATCTCTGGCTGCCATCTCTCCAGGAATCAACATGCTCCCTCCCCAACAGATCCATGCGGTGGAGGAAATCAGCTCCCTTTAATCACTAACTGTTTGGAGAAGGCTTGTTAAACCTGGCCAAAGCTCTCAGAGCGCAGTCATTTTCCCAGGAGATTCAGGACCAAAAGTCAGAGTGTTTCACTGTCCTTCCAACCAGGCCACGTGGCCTGCCCACTTCCAGAACTTGAGCACAGAGTTATGTTTCAAATCTTTCCTCTTCCGCACTCCGTCCCCTCTCTGCTGTAGCTTTCTTGGCACCAGCGCCAACAGTTGGAATTGGCAGCTGTCCACTTTCCAGCAGCGGATCCTCCAATTATGCTGGCTCATTGGTACAACCGTCTCACCTTCCCAGCCATACTGTTAGTCAGGATGCATAGGACTGGTTATTAGCTGTTAGATTCAGTAGCATCGGAACGCCTTCCAACAAGCAACAGGAGCCAGAAGCCACTGTACAAGATCCCAACATGCAGCTCACCCACAAGTGAAATGCCCCACCTCTGTCAGCCCAATCTCCCCATGTTCCCTCAGTCAGAGGTGAAGCGCCCCCTGCCTCCTCTGTTCTCACTCATATGGGACTGACGGAAGGGAAGAGATTCCTAAATATAGTCGTTCACTGCTCCCCTCCCCCATTCTAGGAGACCTCAGGCACATCCTGAAGGCCAGGTCTCCCAGGTTGGGCCATCTGCAGTCATGCCAGACCACTGCTATGGCTTACTCTTGGGAAGGGGGAATCTCACCGTGGCAACTCTTCCAGACAGTAGCTGGCAGAACTGCTAGCCAGTAAGCATGAGTGAGGCCTCACGCCTGTAACTGCCTGGAGCACTAGCTCCTCCCAGCCTCCCTTCACCCCTGTTCACCACTCAGCCACGAAGCACCAGGCCACAAGGCTGCTTTGCAGCTGTGCATAGTGTCATGAGCAACGAGGCCCGGGGCAGGAGTCCGCGACAAGCACAGCCTGCCAGCAAGGACACCATCGCACAGCCCTGAACACCGCACAGCAGGCCTGCATCCCCAGCTCTGCTTTCACAGAGAGGGAGAGAAGTTTCAGCATGGGCAGCACACCTAGCCACTGCAAGGAGGCGGGGAGCCTCTTCCATGCCCCCCTTCGTGACCAGTCCAGAAGCTGCAGATGGAGGCAGGCAGAGAGCGCTCTCCCTCCTCCATCTAGTAAGTCAAGCTGCCAACAGCGTGATGCTGTATGCAGCAGGTAGGCATCTGGAGATTGCAGATAAGAACGGAGCACTTTGTGATAAGGTTCCTTTTAGCGGCGCCATCTCCTGCGGTACTCTGCAGCATGCTCTGCCGTCAGGCTGGAGGAAAGCACAAAGGCCCAAGAGGAACATGCTCCAACCAGACTCCACCCTCCAATCTCCACATTCTTAGCACTTCCAGGGAGCAAAGGTGGGAGGCTGCTGGCCTCTCCCTCTCCCTAACATGGGTGGTGTTCCTACTTACTGAACAGCTCTGGGAATGGGGCCAGGAGAGGGGGAGGAAATAGATGCGAGAAAGAAGGGAGCAGTCGTGAAGTGGCAACAGCACGAACTGTACCTCCCAGAAAGCACTGAGAGGGGCTCCTGGAAGCTCCCCCGAAGCTCGCTGCTGTGTTCTCCCATCCCCTGCTGTGCTCACAAGGAGCGTTATGTGAGCCTGGCAAAGCAGAAGTGCTGTGGCCCGCCCTGCAATCTGCACGTGCCCACAGCTCTCTGGATCAGGAGGACTTGTCCTCCTTCCATTTGGGAATGATTTTCCCTTGGTGGCAAAATGGGCTTCCTCTCCTAGAGCATCTCCTGACACCCTGTTTCGAATAAGAACAACCCCCCCCCCACCCCCTTTCACAATCAGCTTGGACAGGCTGGGACACAGGCAGGAAATAACAGGACATCCCCCAACTGAGCAACAGAAGTCAACCTATCAGGATTAACTAGAGCTGAGCACAGGAGACAGAGTCTCTGTGCAAATCTCAACCTGGGGTGGTTGGGGTCAGAGGAGCCAAGATCTAGGACTCTGCTTCTGGCCCTGCTTTGGGGAACACCGGCTGGCCCTGCTGAAGCCCTAGGAACCTCTCTAGTGCTTAAGTTTATCTAATTAACTGTTGACAGATGCAGCTTTATTTCTTATAGCACAATAAAAGCCTGGCACATTGTTAGTGTAAAATGGAATTAGCTGATGTTTGGGCAAAACAGACAGGAGAGGCATCTAATCAACCCTATTCAGGGGACAGCAACTCCAGAATGGGCTGTGCTGAGACACAGCAAATCAAGGGGAATTAATACTCTGCAGTTTGCTGTGCAAAGCCAAAAAACCAAACACAGCTGCTGTGTCTTAAATACTCTCTACCCCTCCAGAGACCTTGGGAGGAACAGGCCTATCAGCTGCTTCACGAGCAGTTATCCTCCCTGTTTCCTCACAATGTTTACACTTGCTGTTTGTTTGATTGCTTGTCACCACCAATGCAGAGAGGTTCTCTCCGAGTTCCCTGCTGCACGACTCTCTGCCTCTCCACAATGGGGACAGAGATGATTTCTACCAGACCCTGAGCCAGGGAAGGCTCCTGACCTCTCCTTGACAGAGATTGAGCAGGACTCTGACCCATGCTCACCAGCTACTAGGAGGACTTCCACTTCGGCCACTCCAACTGGGCCCTATGTTAGGAATCCTTTGCTGGCTTCCTCCAGCTCTGAACTCCTGGGACCCAGTTCATCACTGGTGCAAAACCAGGGATTTCAGCAGAGCCACTGCAGGAGTGAATCTGGCTTCTCAGTCTCCCTTTGATGGCTCTGTGCAAACCCCCATTACCTACCCCTTCTGCCCTTGTTCCATCCTTCACTCCCTGTGCACTTCCACAGCCTCTCCCCCAACAAATCCCTTTATTCGCTGCCCCACTGCTGACTTCAAACCTTCTCTCATGATGCCCCACTGCTCAGAACAACCTCCCACTCTCCTCTCTCACACCAGTCCCTCTGCTTTCACAACACAGCTGCCTTGGTTAGGCCTATCTGTAAAGCGTTGACTCTTTGGGGTAGGGGAACGATACAGGCAGCTTATCACACTGAACACATCCAGCAAGAGCTTGATCTTCACAGTGGAGGTAACTATCCACTGGAACAACTGACCAGGGATCAGGGTGGATTCCCCCCTTCACTAAAACTGTTTAAATCCAGATGGATGTTTTTCTAAACGGTTGGCTCTGGTCCCAACGAGGATTGATTGGGGGCAGGTCTCTGGCTGGTGCTATACAGAAAGTCAGATTAGATCAGGGGTTCCAAACTTGGTTCACAGCTTGTTCAGGGTAAGCCCCTAGTTGGCTATGAGGCACTTTGTTTACCTGAGTTTCTGCAGGTATGGCTGCTTGCAGCTCCCAGTGGCTGTGGTTTGCAGTTCCCAGCCAATGGGAGCTGCGAACGGCTGTACCAGCAGATGCTCAGGTAAACAAAGTGCCTCGCGGCCAACCAGGGGCTTACCCTGAGCAAGCCATGAACCAAGTTTGGGAACCCCTGGACTAGGACTAGATCGCAGTGGACCCTTCTAGCCCTGGAATTGTTGACTTTCTCATTGTCACCAACCCATCACTCCTTTCCAAAACCACTCTGCCCATCCCCTTGCTGTATCATTGTCACTGTTGTAACTACTGCCCCTTGGGGACAGTGGCCATGAGGTTTTGGTGACGCGATCCTGTTCTAGGATCTTGTGCTAATGAGTCTCTCCACGGTCAGCAAAGTAAATAAGCCGAGGAAGAGGAGGTAAAAGACCCCACTTGATGGTGCTTCTGCAGGTTTGCCATATACTTTGGGGCCACAGGAGACAATAAAAGTGTGGAACAGAGGGATATATAGGCATTAGCTTAGCCTAGGACTGTCTTTGTAAAGCGGCGAGAGAAGAGGTGCATGGCTGGCCAAAGAGCAATATGAGGACAATTATATTTTGAAATAGTATCTGAGCTGGATTGCTCAGAATGCAGATCAGGACAGATCCTGGTCCTCTAGCTCCAAGGTGCTTTGCAAACATTAGTTATCTTAAACCTCTCGAGCCCCATTTAAAGTAGTTCAGCTATTGTTAGCCCTGCTCTACTGATAAGGAAACTGAGGCCTTGACATTCATGGACCAACGTAAGAGCTCAGAAGTTCCTGTGTTCAGTCCAGGCCTCCCTCTATTTTCATTCCTTTCACCACCAGGCAGATTTCCTCTGGTCAGTTCTGATTTCTGGCTTTTCCAATAAACATGGAAGGAGACCTTCCTGGAGAAAATGGTGATGACCCATTTACCTGCTATTGTGCTCTGCCAGGATAGATCTTTGCCATTTTTCACTGTCCAAACAAACAACAAAACCTCATTTTTTTCCTTTTGGAAAATGAAGCGTTTTGCCCTTGACCAGCCTGACAATTTCATGGAAATCTGCCAGTCATGTCAGCTGTGGAGACAAACAACGTGAGAGCTGATAGCTCAGAAGAGCGACCCAGCTTGGAATCTGCATTAAGCAGACAACCTGCTGCCATTGTCCATGCTGCAGAGCACTCGGCAGCACAAATACTGAGTCATGCATTGTGACTCTCACCGCCTCAAGAGGAGTTCGGGCTGCCACGCTATATGGGATTTTTGTGCACTAGCCAGTGATGTGCTGCTAGTGCATGAAACAAGGGACTCCCACAAAACTTTGTCAGGAATGTGGGATAAACCCTTGCATCCCTAGGGTACTGTAGCAAGGAGGGAGAGGATCTGGGCAACCCAGTCACTTGCTTTTGTATTTAAACAAAAATTGCTTTTTTGGCTGGAAGAGAATCAAAGAGCTGGCTGGCAGCAGGGACCCAAGCGGCTCTTCGGAAGGCTTATTCTTTGTTCCCGACACTGTGCAAAGCATATGGAGAATACAGCCCAGAGTTCAGCCTGTCGTCTTATAAAGGGGCGGATGGGAGGTAACTTTTGGGTCTCTTCTCCCAGGAAGTGCTTTGAAAATCCCCAACACTTAGTGCGCCCTGATCCAGCCCACACACTTCACGGGGATTGCAACAGTCCGCAGGGAGAAATGGTCCATGGCAGGAATGGCTTAGCAATATCCAGAGAGGGAGTGACTCCTCCAGAGGCAAGGAAATTTCCCCCAACCCCCTCTCCAGTTTGGTAGCAAAATTTTAGCCCGGGGATTCCGGAGAGCCCCCTCTAGCAGCCTCATGTAGTTTGCTTTAGCTGTGTTTCTTACTGGGAGGAGGAGGAGGATTGTTGCTAGGATACTAATGCCCCTCCTCATGGTGGAGATGCTGCAGTAGTGCAGAAAAGGTCCACGCTTCTATCTGGAAGCTCTGCTGCTGGAGCTCCAGGTAACGGAGCCTCCTTGAGGTTTCAGAATCCCTAGCAGGCTGATGATTATCTCCACTAACAACTGAATGGGTCTCTCTTAGTTAAGCAGTGGTGGATTGAAATGAGAAAGGCTCTTGGATTTCTGTCATAAATGCCCTGTCAGGCCTCACCTCCACACTGGACATTCAAAGCCCTAGTTGCCCAGAGGATCATAGAGAACAGCCCCAGCCTTTCCTTGTGCCCTCAGGCTATTCCTGTTTGTTTAGAGCCAGGGTGGGGGAGAGTTTGACATGGAAGAGGGAGCTGAGAAAATTCATCTTTCTGAGAGAAGCAGGAGTAAAATGTCATTTTGCAGCCCGGAAAAAGTTACGCATTGATTTCTACTTCATATAAATGAGGTTAAGTTGAACGCATTAAGCTGGCAAACTGGATAATTGCATGTCCTGAAACTGTCTTCACCACAGCTCTTTCCACAGCTGCGCTTAGAAAATAACTTCATCAGTACAGCTCTCGCCCATCAGCCCTTCACACTGCTCCCTGTCAGGTCAGATGCAAACCCTGCACCCCCTGAGGAACGTTTCCCCCTTCAACTAACGGCAAGGGGCTGTCTGGCTCTCCCTGTCATGTCGGCCTATTGGTGCCGAGAAAGAAATGGGTAAAAAATAAATGTGCTCAGGATTGGAGCTTTCCATCCTCTCCCCCTTCCACACACAAGGTGCGCTGTGGAGAGAGCACCCCAACGTGGCTGTTCAGAGCTTCCAGGCATAATATGAGAATTGCTTAAGGCAAAATATGGCTTGTGTGCACTCTGGAGGTCGAGCACACATGAAGTTTCTTCCTCCTCTAAGGTCAAGGGAGGAGGGGCAGCTTGTGCCTTCCTGAGTGGGGAACCCAGGTAATGCAGCCAGCAGTGCTCCACAGCCCCATTGACGATGGACCAGACCTCAGCCCGTATGTGTACGGAGAAATGGTTAGTAATGCTGCTGGGCGTGCCCCTGGAGCCATCCCTGCAAGTAGGATTCCAGATCCCTCAGCTCAGCTGACACCTGCCCACCCCCAGTGCATCTCATAGTTGGAAAGGCAGCTCTTGCCCGTAAGGGAGATCCCTTGCATGGCAGTACCCACAGTGCCCTTCCAGCTCACAACTACTCCATGGCCGTGCTAGTATCTCAGGTCTGGGGACAAGTAAAAAATGTCAGCAAGACCTGGGTGTATTCAGCCTTCTTCACTTCAGTGGGTGTGAGCTGCAAGAGGTATGCAACTAGGTCTAGGTCTAGAGCCCCTGCAACAATTCAGTGCATTCCATGGGCTACATTACACTCTTCAAACCAGGAGACCTAGGTTTTCGCTCATTAACCTGTCTTTCCACTGCCCAACCCATCCTCTGTACTGAACTGCAGGAAAGGGCCATGCACATGTGGAGTCAATTTGTACAGCAGCTAGTGGTGGCTTGTGGGCTGAAGAGTGCATCTGATCTCATGCCTAAGTAGAACAGTTCAGAGGGCCATACGGTTTGAGGGCCACACATTTGCCAAACATATGGCCTAAATCACTGCAGTAGGTCATTATTATTTTTCCCACCCTGTTGAGTGACTCTTCTCTGTCCCGTTCCCATTCATTACTCAGTGTCCTGTAGTTCTGCAGAAAAGGACCTAGGGATGAGTGGATGAGAAGCTGGATATGAGTCAACAGTGTGTCCTTGTTGCCAAGAAGCCTAGCGGCATTTTGGGCTGTATAAGTAGGAGCATTGCCAGCAGATAGAGGGACATGATCATTTCCCTCTATTTGGCATTGTGGAGTATGGTGTCCAGTTTTGGGCCCCACACTACAAGAAGGATGTGGAAAAATTGGAGAGTCCAGCAGAGGGCAACAAAAATAATTTGGGGGCTGGAGCACATGATTTATGAGGAGAGACTAAGGGAACTGGGATTGTTTAGTCTACAGAAGAGAAGAATGAGGAGGGATTTGATAGCTGCTTTCAACTACCTGAAAGTGGATCCCAAAGAGGATGGATCTAGACTGTTCTGTCATCTGCTACCATGGAGAACAAGGAGTAATGGTCTCAAGTTGCAGTGGAGAAGGTTTGGGTTGGATATTAGGAAAAACTTTTTTCATTAGCACTGGAATGGGTTACCTAGGGAGGTGGTGGAATCTCTATGCTTACAGGCTTTTAAGGTCAGGCTTGACAAAGCCCTGGATGGGATGATTTAGTTGGGGATTGGTCCTGCTTTGAGCAGGGGGTTGGACTAGATGACTTCGTGAGGTCCCTTCGAACCCTGATAGTCTGATTCTACAAGGAAAGTAGGTACCCAGTTTTATATACTCTCTTAACCAACGTGGTTCCCTGCTGCTACACCCTACTTTTATGGCCCCAAACCCACTAGGCTCACATCTGCAACCAGGTCTGGTGAGGTTCAGTTTCAGAGATAGCTCCTTTCCTGGGATTGCTTTTTAACCATTTGGCCCTGTGAAATTGTCAGGCAGGTTTTTTGTCTCACTTGTGGGCCTAACATCCATCTCTTCCACCTGCCTCATTTGATGATAAAGCAGCAGAGAGAAAACTCTTCTCTCGCCAGCAGTCTCATTAAGTTCTTTACCTGACATGACTACAATCCATAGAGCCTTCTTAGAAGTGGGTTCACTGTCATTTTATGAGGGCAGCAATTACACTGCTGCCCTTTGCTACAGCTAAGGCAAAATGGATTTATTTGCTGTGTGGTGCCAGGCACATCTGGCAGAAACACTTGACACGTTCGGCTGAGCATGTCTCTCAGGCTGCCCAAAAAGTATTCCATGGATTGTACGTGGAAGGACCAGGGCGGTGGGATCAACATCCCAGTTCGTAATGAAACCCTCAATCGAAAGGAACCCATCGGCAGCTGCTAACGTATGTGCTGTCCACAGAAGATGCAGCCTTGGCCAAGAAATGGTCTGCACTGATCTTCTTTGGCAGGTTTCTTGTGGCACATGGACTGCTTGAGCTTGTTTGTACACCTTACAACAACAGCTTCCCTGTCCTTAAATCACAGTCTGTTTGGTGCCGGTGAAAGGTGCCAGTGTGATAGCCCTGATGACTTATTTGCACCCCAGGCCAGGCAGAGGCAGGACAAACTGTAACCTCTTACCAGTGTGCTTTCACCCTGCTCTAGAGAGACCACCCTCCAGGACTGATAGGCTGCCCCTGCATGGGACCCGGGAACCAAAGGGACCGGCTGTGGTGATGGATTTGCAAGTCATGAGTCTGCCAAAAACTGATGAGAGAGAAATAGTTGAACAGCCATAAAATGTTCACTTGCTACCAAGCTGGATCTGAACTAGTGACCTAGAGACAGATGGCTCCGCAGTCCCTGGAGCCATCCATTCTCTTTATCATCCCATCTCATTGACAATAGAAACATTCAATGTTGCTAGAAAGCAACTGTAAAACGGCTTTTCTCCTCTCTATCCTAACCTCCTCGTCCTTTGCAGCCACACAGCTATTCAAATATTTGCCTTACTCTTTATAATTCATTACAACCCTTTTTTTTTATGATATTCACTTTGAAACTGTGTAATTTCAGGGCCCAGGTGGAAAGCTTAATTTGCACTAGCTACATATTTTCCTGCTGAGGGCAAAATCCAAGACCAGACCTTTTTAGCTTTATTCCTCTAACAAGGACTCTGCTTAGGTACAGGTGTCAATCGCTAGCAGCCACAATCCAGTAAGGGAGGTTGTGATGATGTGTAGGAGCAGAAGGGCACCTACTCCCCCCAAATGACAGTTTGCTGCAAAAGGGGTCATTTTCACAAGTCAGACAGCAGCTCACCACATACAGCATTGAAATCATTTTCAATACCTAGCACACTGGGGCCCCCAGACAATGTTGGAATCTCGAGGATCAACTGTAGTACTATAATTTGACCCATCTGCTCCATCCCCAGTGCGGGACTGTGTCCTGAACTACAGTAGACTCTCGATTATCCAGGATGATAGGGAAAAATTAATCCTGGTTAATAAAATCCCGGATAATCACATCCAGAGGAAATATGGGGAGGGGGGAGTTGGCTCACCAGCCACCCTGAGCCGGGGGAAGGGGGTCTTGGTTCACTGGCTGCCCTGTGCCCTGGTGGGTTGGGGGGTTTCTTGTGCTTGGGGCAGCAACAAAGCCAGAGCCGGCCCTGCGAGTTACGTGTATATTTTTTGACATCCTGGGTTAATCCACAACCTGGTTAACCCAGTCCTGGATAAATCGAGAGTCTACTGTAACTTCATTCTCTACAGCAGCACTTCTCAGATTATGTGGTGGGCCTTCCACGGGAGCCAGAGGAATCACAGAAGATTAGGGGGTCACCTACTCCAGGGTCATCTGTGTCAAGGGAGGCGCACAGAGAGTGTGTGTGTGTGTTTTAAGAGCTCTGACTGTCAGCCCTGGGTGGCTGGGGCTCGTACAGAAGGCTCTCCACTCTTGTTCTTTCCTCACAAGCCAATCCCTCCTTTTAATCATGTATAGGCTTCTCTGAGGTCCCTCAAATATGCCAACATCTTTCTGGAACTCAGATACCCATAATATCAAGTTACAGACCCTGAGAGCTGTATATTTACCGGCTAAACCTACACCTCTTACCAGTACTCAGCAGCGACAGAGAACAAGATCAGCAACTTGTTTGGTAGCGTTGGAGGGAAAAAGTTTTTTGTTCCTAGGGAAAATAATTTTTTTAAAAAGTTGTTTAAATTTTTCCTCAGAAGTTTTCATGTTTTTAATTTTAAAAAAAATCCAAAACCTGAAATTCTTCCAGTTTTCGGTTTCCAAAAGCAAAAATCACTTTTTGTTTTTTGGGCCCCCCCCAAAAAATGCCCCACAGAAAAGTCCATTGTATTGAAAGCACAGTTTTTTGTCCAAAACAAAAATTTAACCAGTGCTGTCGTTTTGCTGTTTAAAAACAGATTTCTCAAGAAGGAGATTCCACTGTTCTTCAGATACACATTTAATTTCACCAAGGAAAAAACGGCTTTGACCCCAAATGACCGACAAGTCCATACATGGTTCTACATACTAGTACTGAGTGTTAGGGTAGATGCCAATGGCAAAGCTCAACAAATTAGATTTATTATTCAGTCAGTTTTGCTTCTTTCTCATTACAAACTTTGTATGAGTGAAGATTTTTATTGTATTTAACATTCAAAATCGGAACCACTCTGCCTTGTTTTGATTGGATGCACAAATCCAATGTCTCCCTAATGCTCCCATCTGGTAGAATCAGAGGCATGTGGTCTTGTTTCTGTCCCCTGACCGAAGGAATTTAAACACAAGTGTTGGGCAAATACTTGCATTTACATGGTCAGAATCTGCTTTCCAAGAATATTCTCTCCTAGTTATTTAAAACTGGTTCTTTCCATGGTCATCCCTGCCAGGACACTTATTTGCAGCAAGACTTTTAGAAAGCAAATACAAATGACTATGACGAATTTAATGAATTTACATTTTAGTTCAAGTGAACATTAACAGAATCTTTGTTGAAGCCTTTGCCCAACTCTAACCTCACAAGCCCATGGTGGTAGTCAGGATTCTCTGTTCACAGAAAGGGAAGATGCATGTACACAAATCAAGTCAACAAGCAGGGAGAACTGGAAGTCCTGGCACAATCAAGGAATTATGAGTGGAATAAAAGAGATTTGGTGGGATAACTCATATGACTGGAGTACTGTCAGGGATGGATATAAACTGTTCAGGAAGGACAGGCAAAGCAGAAAAGGTAGGGGAGTTGCATTTATGTAAGAGAGAAGTATGACTGCTCAGAGCCCCAGCATGAAATGGCAGAAAAACCTGAGAGTCTCTGGATTAAGTTTAGAAGTGTGAGCAACAAGGGTGATGTTGTGGTGGGAGTCTGCTATAGATCACCAGACCAGGGGGATGCGGTGGACGAGGCTTTCTTCGGGCAACTAACAGAAGGCCCTGATTCTCCAGGGGGACTTCAATCACCCCAATATCTGCTGGGAAACAATACAGCAGTGCAGAGACAATCCAGGAAGTTTTCGGAAAGCATAGGGGACAATTTCCTGGTGCAAGCGCTGGGGGAACCAACTAGGGGCAGAGCTCTTCTTGACCTGCTGTTCACAAACAGGGAAGAATTAGTAGGGGAAGCAAAAGTGGATGGGAACCTGGGAGGCAGTGACCATGAGATGGTCGAGTTCGGGATCCTGACACAAGGAAGAAAGGAGAGCAGCAGAATACGGACCCTGGACCTCAGAAAAGCAGACTTTGACTCCCTCAGGGATCTGATGGGCAGGATCCCCTGGAAGAATCACATGAGGGGGAAAGGAGTCCAGGAGAGCTGGCAGTATTTTAAAGAATCCTTATTGAAGTTGCAGGAACAAACCATCTCGATGTGTAGAAAGAATAGTAAATACGGCAGGCAATCAGCTTGCCTTAACAGTGAAATCCTTGCTGATCTTAAACACAAAAAAGAAGCTAATAAGAAGTGGAAGATTGGACAAATGATCAGGGAGGAGTCTAAAAATATTGCTCAGGCATGCAGGAGTGAAATCAGGAAGGCCAAATCACAACTGGAGTTGCAACTAGCAAGGGATGTTAAGAGTAACAGGAGGGGCTTCTGTAGGTATGTTAGCAACAAGAAGGTGGTTAGTGAAAATGTGGGCCCCTTACTGAGTGGGGGAGGCAACCTAGTGACAGAGCATGTGGAAAAAGCTAATGTACTCAATGCTTTTTTTGCCTCTGTCTTCACAAACAAGATCAGCTCCCAGATTACTGCACCAGGCAGCACAGTATAGGGAGGAGCTGACCAGCCCTCTGTGGAGAAAGAAGTGGTTCAGGACTATTTAGAAAAGCTGGACGAGCACAAGTCCATGGGGTCAGATGCGCTGCATCCGAGGGTGCTAAAAGAGCTGGTGGATGTGACTGCAGAGCCATTATCTTTGAAAACTCATGGTGATCAGGGATGGTCCTGAATGACTGGAAAAAATGTAGTGCCCATCTTTAAAAAAGGGAAGAAGGAGGATCCAGGGAACTACAGGCCAATCAGCCTGACCTCAGTCCCTGGAAAAATCATGGAGCAGGTCCTCAAGGAATCAATTCTAAAGCACTTAGAGGAGAGGAAAGTGATTAGGAACAGTCAGCATGGATTCACCAAGGGCAAGTCATGCCTGACTAACCTAATTGCCTTCTATGACAAGATAACTGGCTCTGTGGATGAGGGGAAAGCAGTGGACGTGTTATTCCTTGACTTTAGCAAAGCTTTAAATCTGGTCTCCCACAGTATTCTTGTCAGCAAGTTAAAGAAGTATGGGCTAGATGAATGGACTATAAACTGGATAGAAAGCTGGTTAGATCGTCGGGCTCAGCAGGTAGTGATCAATGTCTCCCTATCTAGCTGGCAACCGGTATCAAGCGGAGTGCCCCAAGGGTCAGTCCTGGGGCTGGTTTTGTTCAATATCTTCATTAATGATCTGTAGGATGGTGTGGATTGCACCCTCAGCAAGTTTGCAGATGACACCAAACTTGGGGGAGAGGTAGACACACTGGAGGGTAGAGACAGGGTCCAGAGTGACCTAGACAAATTGGAGGATTGGGCCAAAAGAAATCTGATGAGATTCAACAAGGACAAGTTCAGAGTCCTGCACTTAGGAAGGAAGAATCCCTTGCACCGCTACAGGCAAGGGACTGACTGGCTAAGCAGCAGTTCTGCAGAGAAGGACCTAGGGATTACAGTGGATGAGAAGCTGGATATGAGTCAGCAGTGTGCTCTCATTGCCAAGAAGGCCAATAGCATCTTGGGTTGTATTAGTAGGAGCATTGCCAGCAGATCGAGGTGAGGCCACAGCTGGAGTATTGCATCCAGTTTTGGTCCCCCCACTACAGAAGGGATGTGGACAAATTGGGTACAGTCCAGTGGAGGGCAACAAAAATGATTAGGGGGCTGGAGCACATGACTTATGAGGAGAGGCTGAGGGAACTGCGGATATTTAGTCTGCAGAAGGGAAGAGTGAGGGGGGATTTGATATCAGCCTTCAACTACTTCCATAGAAGATGGAGTTAGGCTGTTCTCAGTGGTGGCAGATGACAGAACAAGAAGCAATGGTCTCAAGTTGCAGTGGGGGAGGTCCAGGTTGGATATTAGTAAACACTATTTCACTAGGAGGATGGTGAAGCACTAGAATGGGTTACCTAGGGAGGTGATGGAATCTCCATCCTTAAAAACCTTTAAGGCCCAGCTTGACAAAGCTTTGGCTGGGACGATTTAGTTGGTGTTGGTCCTGCTTTGAGCAGGGGATTGGACTAGGTGACCTCCTGAGGTCTCTTCCAACCCTATTATTCTATGATTCTGTGTTCTCCACCCTCTCCTCCCTCTCTCCTTAACTACCCCCCACGTGTGTAGGGGGCTGGCGAGACACAGAGTGATGACAATAAGGTTGGCTAGTTTACAAGAGGCATGTTAGCCTCTCCTCAGCCTGCCCACACACATGTAGCCATTTCCCCTTATCAGCTAGCCCCCAACCCATACAGACCCTCACTTCCTCCCCAGCCCCCACATTGTTCTGTCTTTTGCTGGTCAGCTAGTCCTCTATCTCACGCCCTGTCCCCACGGTCAATCCAGTCTCACATGGCTCTCTGCTACAGCTGTACATTTCTGGCCCATGACAGTGAGCCCGCGCAGTGAGGATAGCTGCATGGAAATTGTCATCCGAGACCGATCAGCTCTAGGCACCTCAGGGTAAGAGATGCTAGAATTGTCTGTGTGATTCCAGTAAGCAGGACAGACTAACCCTGACCAAGGAGGAGGAGTAACTCTCCTCCCTGATACCTCATTGCTCTGTAGCATGTGACACCCCAACAAGGAGATCTCTTGCCACTCCACCCAAAACCAAGAAACCTTCCTACAATCAGGTCATCCCCGAGAACTAACTGTTTCGGCTTAGTCCTGTGCCAAAGACAGAGCCAGGCTTGCACTGCTGGGCTCTGCATTGTAGACCCCAGTGGCAATACATTGCCATCTGTCCCTTCCATTTGCAGCATAACACCTCGCTGGAGCGCCCGATCTCCAGAGTGTTCCAGAGCACCTGAAGATGTCATGCCAATGATAGCCACACCTGGGCTTAGTGTCTCTGGCAGCAAACATTCAATAAATCAGGTTAGTCAAGTTATCAGACTCAAATCAGGGGCAGTTGTCCACTGTGAGATGGGACAATAGCAGGGGAAGAGGGTTCCTGATTAGTTCTTCATTTCTGATGTTTTAAACAAGTTCAGTACAAGAAGCATCCAAATTATTTAACTCCTCTTGGACCAGTAGAACCATAGCACAGAAAGGAACAGATTCATGCTCCTTTAACACTACAAAGAGATAGTCAAACTACTCATGCCAAACAAACCTGATAGCTTTCTTTGACAGACAAGCCTTGTGGATGGGGGAAGCAGTAGACGTGGTATATCTTGACATTAATAAAGCTTTTGATACTGTCTTGCATGACCTTCTCATAAACAAACTAGGGAAATACAATCTAGATGGAACTACTGTAAGGTGGGTGCATAACTGGTTGGAAAACCATTCCCAGAGAGTAGTGATCAGTGGTTCACGGTCATGCTGGAAGGGCATAGTATATGGGGTCCCGCAGGGATCAGTTCTGGGTCTGGTTCTGTTCAATATCTTCATCAATGATTTAGAAAATGGCATAGAAAGCAAACTTATACCAAGTTGGGAGGGGTTGCAAGTGCTTTGGAGGATAGGATTACAATTCAAAATGATCTGGACAAACTGGAGAAATGGTCTGAAGTAAATAGGATTTAATTCAATAAGGACAAATGCAAAGTACTTCACTTAGAAGGAACAATCAGTTGCACACATACAAAATGGGAAATGACTGCCTAGGAAGGAGCACTGCAGAAAGGGATCTGGAGGTCATAGTGGACCACGAGATAAATATGAGTCAATAATGTAAAACTGTTACAAAAAAAGCAAACATCACTCTGGGATGTATTAGCAGGAGCATTGTAAGCAAAACAAGAGAAGTAATTCTTCCGTTCTACTCTGCACTAACTAGGCCCCTACTGGAGTGTTGTGTCCAGTTCTGGGTGCCACATTTCAGGAAAGATGTGGACAAACTGGAGAAAGTTCAGAGAAGAGCAACCAAAACAAAGGTCATGAAAAACATGACTTATAAGGGAAGACTGAAAAAATTGGGTGGTTCAGTGTGGAAAAGAGAAAACTGAGAGGGGACGTGATAACAGTTTTCAAATACATAAAAGATTGTTACAAGGAGGAGGGAGAAGAATTGTTCTTAATCTGTGAGCACAGGACAAGAAGCAATGGGCTTAAATTGCAGCAAGGGAGGTTTAGGTTGGACATTAGGAAAAACTTCCTAATGTCAGGGTGGTTAAGCCCCAGAATAAATTGCCAGGGAGGTTATGGAATCTCCATCACTGGAGATTTTTAAGAGCAGATTAGACAAACACCTGTCAGGAATGGTCTAGATAATACTTAGTCCTCCCATGAGGGCAGAGGACTGGACTAGATGACCTCTCAAGGTCCCTTCCAGTCTTATGATTCTACTCATCACAAATATTTGTGCCTGAATAATCCCATTCTGAGTCAATTGTGAATGGATACTGATCTTATCAGACATATTTATTCATCAGTATTAATGGATGGTTTTGGATGGACAATTTTCAGGCTATGGATTTGTTCACTTCATCTACTCACAATTCATTATTGTGTGTTTGGTCACCTAATTCACATGGTTTCTGCTCTCTTATTGGAAGTAGGAGGCCTGGATTCTGTTCCCAGCTCTGCTTCTGACCTGCTGTGTGACCTGGGGAAAGCCATTCCTCCCGCCCAGGTTCTCTTCCCCACTTTCACCTGTCTTCTCTATTTACAAGCTATTTGGGGTGACTGCCCCTCACTGTGTCCCCACACAGTGCCAAGCACAATGGGGCTCTGATCTGGATTGGGGAACCTTGGCACTACTCTAATACAAATTATTGTTAATAAGGACACACAGATGAACCACAGGGATTTTACAGTGGCTGCAAGTCCTTCCTTAGCCATGCCACTGTGGGGAGCAGGACAGGAAATGGCACAATTGCATAAAATTGGTGCTCCCAAAACCAGGGAACCCAGGACTAGCTGGGGTACAGAGAAGAGAAAAATGCATGACGCTTGACCAGCCTCTCCTCCACGGCAGATGTGCTCCTGAGACATGGGTATAAACATAGAAAGCTCCTTCCCTGCTCCTGTGGAGGGAGCAGGGGACTGGGAGCTGATCAGTTATTAGGCCGTAGCCCAGGCAGGGGGCTCCGATCAAACCAACCTGGGAGCCAGAGCATCAGCGCCCATACGTTGGAATTACCTTGCAGGGCCAGAGAGGTGCGGGAGGCTATCAGGCCGTGCCAGATTGTTAGGTTTCTCCCTATCACCAGTCAGTGCCTTTTTGCCAGCAGGATTGTCTGGCTTCTTTTTCCCCTGAATGTGGCGTTTGAGAATTTAGAAAAGCTGGTAGGTTATAAATACATCACCGAGCTGTTGACTCAAGAGATAAGCATGTAATGAACAAAGTCCCTTGGACAAACAAATGCTTCAGGATCATGAAAACATGTATCTGAGGCCAAGTCTGTGTCTGTGCAGGCACCTGCAGAGAGGCTGATACCCTAGGTCAGTGTTTCTCAAATGCGGCCACCTGCAGATTTTTTTGCAGCCACGACAGACTCTAAAGTACAGATGGAAATTGGGGGGCATTGCCCCCCCCCCCGGGTATACATTTATAGTGTGGGGGGGGGCGGGGGAGACAATGTAAAGGTTCCACCACCTCCCAAACAGCTTGAGTCACAGCCCACTGCTTACCCTCAGTCCCCTCCCCAGAAAGCAGTGGCCCCTTCCTGCAGCACCCAGCCCTTGTTCCTGAATAGCTGTTACCAGGGGCAGCGAGATGCGCTGCCTTGGTGTTTACGCTGGTGCCACCGGCAGGGATCAGTGCCCTGCATTCTGCGCAGCATCTTTGGAGACACGAGGGGCCAGTGTGCACAGGGCCTGCGGCAGTTGTTCTCGGAGGAAGCGGCTGCAATGTTCAGTTGCTGGGGTGCTTCTCTGATCAGCTCCCCGACTCCCACCCAGCCAGGGCCTGGAGAGCTTGGAACTCCAGAGGCAGCTGTTGAGTTCCTGATCCACCTTCCCCAGGGCAGGCTCCGGCAGAAAGGCCGTGGGAGATAGCGACAGAGATGGGTTGGAACTTGGACGTGTATCTGTGCATATTTATTTATTTTTTCTACAGTTAATTAAATATTTTAGGAACAATTGTCAGAGTAGCCCCCGGCAACAGTTGGCGGCCACACACTCAGAGCTGTGAGAACCCCTGCCCTAGATTATTTACCTGGTAGTGCTTTCTGGATCTGGAAGAACAACAGTAGGCAGCCTGGCTATCCACTTCTCCTTGTGGTTACTCTACAATCTCACATGATATGCAGTGGGATGACCTGAATTTACTCTCATTTAAACAATGCAACATCACCCAACATTACATCACAACCCTGAAAGGCAACAGTGCCAAAATTTTGCCAGGTTGAGGGTCCTCCTGGCAACTTGCCAAGAGCCACATCTAGAACCCAAGTCTTCTGCCACTTACAGTGGTGTGAAGTGGGAGGAGCCACGCTCCTGGTGTGAGGGGAAAGGGGCTTCAGGGCCCAAGTGCACATGAAACACAACTTCTGCTCACCTCCTCCCATTGGTGGATGTAGCGGATGAGCCTGGAGAGCCTCAGCAGGCGCAAAAGGCTGAGGATTTTGGTGAAGCGCACGATGCGCAGAGCCCGGGCAGTCTTGTAAACCTCCGAGTCGATACGGGTCTCCACGATCAGGAAGATATAGTCCACGGGGATGGAGGAGATAAAATCCACCACAAACCAGCTCTTCAGGTACTTCATCTTAATTCGTTGGGGGTCAAGGATGATCTCGGTGTTATCCTCTACCACGATGCCAGTCCGGAAGTTGAGGACCAGGTCGATGAGGAAGAAGGTGTCTGAGACCACATTGAAAACAATCCATGGAGTGGTGTTCTCATCCTTGAAGAAGGTGATGCCCACAGGGATAATGATCAGGTTTCCCACCATCAGGAGCAGCATGGTCAGATCCCAGTAGAACCTAGACAGAAGAGACAGAGGCAGGAGATCAGTCAAAGGAGGTGCCACACGGCAAGAGAGACCATCTCCTTTATAAAACTGTATTCTTATTAGCTTCCTCATACCCTCCCCATCTGTCAGAGGTACATCTAGGGCACACCAGTGACTACTGTATTTAGGTACTTAACGTAAAGACAGATTTTAGGTTGCTGGCATGGTGGGTCCTGATGGGGGTGTAGGGTGCAATGGGGGTGTCCACTCCAAAATCCTGATCAGGGCTTTGGAATAACCCTAGACACCAAGACATTTACATGGCTGATAAAAACCACCACCACCATTCTAACAATAAACAAACACTAAAAAAACGCTAATGGAAGGAATACAAACCCTCCCACTTCAGGCATAAGCCACCCTTTGACCTCTCTTAGAACTGCCCACTGCAGGTTTTTCTGCTCCTGCCTCTGAAGCAGTTGCTGCTGATCACGATCAGAAAGAGGACTCTGCACTAGATGGAGCCTGCTCTGATCCAGTGCAGCATCCTGAGAATTCAGCTTAGATTTCTCACTGAGCCTAGTGCGTGCAGATACTGGATTTTGGGAGTTTACATAGTGCTCTATGGATGCCCATGCAATGCAGAAATGATCAATACAGCTCAGAGTCACATGCCTGAAGATATGTATTTCAGTGTCAAAGTAACCAAGGGAAACATTTCACTTCTGTGCCCTCAAACCAGTCTCTGATACTCTGGTCTTTTCTTTATTGGTTGATCAATATTATCCGAAGGGCTCTCAGACCAGCATTCACTTTATTTTTGGTAAGCACTGTGTGTCTGAGCATAATCCCTCATGTTATAAACCATTCGCTATTTTTTACCTGGTGTTAGTATAATAGATAAGTGATCACATGATGCTGCTGCAGAAGCTAATCCAGAGTAAGACAAACAGAAAACCTCACTAGTTCTCAGACTTTGCTGAGGAGTCTCACAATAACCTAGAGCCCTCACTCCAATCCTCGGAGAGACTTAACTCGTGGAGACATCAATGTAACAAGGCCTCATTAATCACCAAGATTGCATTACTTCTACACGATATACTAAAGGGGATTTACTGCTATATTAAGAAGTATCATAAACAAAATTAAAATGCGCTTGTCAAAGTAAATGAACAAAGTGCACAGGGCAAACTCATCTATTGGCTTTGTTTGCTTACTCACACAGTCATAAGATATTTTATTTATTCTTCATTTCCTAAGCACCCAATATATTCTCTGCCATGCAGAATTCAAAGAGGAAGACAAGGTCACTGTCCCAAAAGGCTTCCAATACAAGAGATAAATTCCACCCTATTTACACCAGGAACACTCTTCAGCGGAGCTGCTCTGGATTTTCATTGATGTAACCAAGCACAGAATTTGGCCTGTGAAACAGACATAGCATGTGTTTCTTGGCTATGTAGCCAGTTTGCCAAGATGGGTTTGCATCAACCACACCCAACTTTCAGATGCTCAGAATGTAGATGTAGGTAAGAATTTTACTCCTTGTGCCTGTATCTTGAGCTAGATTCTCATCTGGTATAAAACACCATAGCTCTGGCAAGTTCAATAGAGCTACATCAATTTGTGCAACTTCATCTTTATTTTGTTGTTGTTTGTTGACAATTTAAAAAACTTCTTTGTATAGATCAATGAATGCTATATTCCCCAAATGTAAGAGAGAGAGAGAGAGACAGAGAGAGAGAGAGAGAGAGAGAGACAGACAGACAGAGAGACAGACAGACAGACAGACAGAACGAACACACAGAGTGGGGATTTTCAAAAGTATTCATCATTGATCTAAATCTGGTCCCACTGAAGCCCATGGGAGCACTAAGAGCAAAATTAGGCCAACAGTGACCGCCTCTGAAAATCCCATCAGCTAATTTTATCTTGCTCTTCAGTGCATGGGCATTACCCTGCCAAATACTCAGTGCAACTGCCTACCTAGCATGCAAGCCCAGTAGCTGATATTAGAAGCTAAGCAATGAGATGAGTCTATGTGTCTAAGAGCACCATCATGCCATATCTCGATATGTGCTAGTACTGAACAAATGCAAGCTGCAAACTTGTTTATTAAGGGCCTGATATGACGACGCAGCTTTGCTATTCAAGTAATTTAGATAATCACATAACAGCATGCAAGTCTGGAAGAAATTGGTATACGTGTTCCCAAGAGAAACATCCTTTCAGCCATCTTTAATCTAACTGTTGGAATACAGAGGGAGATGCACACATAGAAGAAGAGCATTATTTCTCCCCAAGTTTCAAAGGAAGCAGATGAAAGCTAAAGCAGCAGCCAGCCCTGCATACACATAAAGGTGACAGTTGCTTTCTGCAGAGATCTTTTGATTTCTCTGCCTGTCTTTCTCAACATCAGCAGGTGCTTTTAGGGTTCAGCAGAGAGTGAGAAACTGATGGCATTGGCTAACTAGTCAGTGTGGGTAGCAGAAAATTTCCCATACACAGGTCAAGCAACATACTTCAATCCTGCTTTGCAGAACTCCCTCATATTCCAGTCCACAGTAAATTAATCCAGATAGGGAGCTGGCAGAGCTGTGTGTGGCCTGAATACTGCCGTCCCTGCTGCTCTAGTCCTAGGATCCCCTCCTAGCTCACCTCAGCCTTGACCTGATCAACGGCAGCGCCACTGACATAATGCTGAGTTTTGAGCACACACTCACACACAGTCAGTTTGTGAGGCAGACAAGCAGAAATTAAGTCATAACATTAATTTCCATGTGATACTTAAAGCTGAGTTTCAGCCCAGGTTTGGAGAAGTGAATCAAGACAAATGCTGTAGATTCCTCTTGTTCCTGGCATTTAGAAGGCATCACATATGGAATAGAGATGATATCCAATGCACTGACTACTCACTAATGGGTGCCCCAAAAGGCGAGCAAATACAACCTTTGGCCTCTATAAAGAAGATAACTGAGGTTGAAAAGTACCAGGATTTTGGCCTAGACACCATTCCCTCACTGCAAAAAGAGGTACCTACTGGAATTTGCTGACCAGAATTCCTAGAACTTATAAATGCAACAATAAGGAAGCCACAGCTCACATATACATAGGTCAAATGTGACACACGTAGTGAAGGATCATTAATTTAGTGTCAATGGCTGCTCAGTGAGCACAACACTCTGGAGGTCAGACATCATCATATCATTTTATACTTGCAGTAAGAAGCCTCTTTTTGCCCTTTCTAAATTATTGACGGTGATGAATAAAAATGCATGTGCTGTTCGGAAGGGCTAGTAGCAATTATTAATAACCATGCACTGCATTTCTCCAACACTTCCCAAGGATCCCAAAGTGCTTCCCAAACAGTAACAAATTTAGCCTCAGGACTCCCCTGAAAGGTAGTTAAGAATGATCATCTCCATTTTACAGATGAGGAACTGGAGACATGGTGAAGTTAAGGGATAGTCTAATGGTCACACAGCAAGTCTGTGGCACTGCAGAGAACAGAACTTGACTCGCAGTCCTTTGCTGTGACCACTAGATCTCAAACTTTTCCCATACTGTGGACTACAACTTATAGAGAGATTGGCTTATGGATGTTTTCCATTTCCTGTTTTGCTAACCACAGCTCCCCTCCCATTTCCAAAAGATTACAGCAGGAATGCATGTGATTTATTTTAGCTAACTTACTGCTGGTTCTCCTCTTGTTTTGAGCTGCTCAGTCACACTGACTGACCAACCAGTTCTAACATACTTGCTTTTAATACAATACTATCACACCTTAGAATTGAAAAAAAATCACACTGCAGCTCGCACCCTTAACTCTGACCTGCTGATCTGTAATTTACTTACAATGCTCCATGGATATGCCTATGAAATAGGATGGGCATGTGCATTTCAATCATATTTGTGTGAATTTCTGAATGGCAGTGGGTATTACATAGCTGATCTGATTTTTTTTTAAAAGTCACAGTGTGACCTAGCAGATGTGTGTTTGTGATTTTTGACCAGCGAGTCAAATCAGCATTCTGTTCGATACCTAGTACATGGTGTGTGGACGTGCTAGGATTGTTTTTTACAATAACTAACATTAAATTAAATATTGTAGTATTGGAAAGATGACGTTCAATGGGATTTTCAGCTTTTGCTGTGTGCATTGAGAGGGGATAGAGTTAGGGAACTGAAAATGAGGGGTATTAGTATGTTGGCCTGGATCAATATCATGGACAGTATCAGTCTAATGTTTGGACAACAGTATTGTATTGGGCACGAATGCTGCCTTAACTTATGTTTTCCTGGATTTTTAAGTGTCTGCAGTTTCATAAGAAAAATATACTTAAGCAACAACAAAGAGGAAGGAATGCAAGGCAGAATAGGGAAAGAACAAACTAAAGAATATTATGATAAGTTAGATGTATTCAAGTTGGCAGTGCCTGATGAAATTTAGCCGGAGATATGTAAGGAACTAGCTGAAGCAATCTCATATTATCTTTGAGAACTTCAATCACAGGTGAGGTCCAGGAGCATTGCAGAAGGACAAACATAGAGCCAATTTTTAAAGAGGGGAGAAAAGAAGGACTCGGGGAATTACAGACCAGTCAACCTAACTTCAGTTCCTGGAAATGTCCTGGAACAAATGATCAAACAATCAGTTTGTGAGCACCCAGAGGATAACAGGCTGCTGAGTAATAGCCAACACGGTTTTGTTGAGAACAAATCATGCCAAACCATCCTAATTTCCTTCTTTGACAGGGTTACTGGCCTAGTGGATTCAGAGAAGAAGCAGACATGTTATATCTAGATTTTAGCCAGGCTTTTGACACAGTCCCACGTAACATAAGCAAACGGAGGGAAATGTGGTCTAGATAAAATTACTATAAGGTAGGTGCACGACTGGTTGAAAAACCATGCTCAGAGAGTAATCATCAATGGTTCACTGTCAGACTGAGAGGATGTATCTAGTGGACTCTCTCAGGGTATGTCTATGCTGCAATTAAAAACCTGCAGCTGGCCTGTATCACCTGACTCAGGCTCATGGGGCTCAGGCTAATGAGCTGTTTAACTACTGTGTAGACATTTGGACTTGGCTGGAGCCTGGGAGCAAGGACCCTGCAAGGTGGGAGAGTCCCAGAGCATGGGCTGCAGCCAGAGCTCAAATGGCTACACTACAATTAAACAGCACCTTCACCTGAGCCCGAATCCGCTAGCACGGCAACTGAGGGTGTCTGGTTGTAGTGTAGACATACCCTCAGGGGTCTGTCCTGGGTCTAGCACTTTTCAATGCGCTCATTAATGAGTTGTGGTGGAATCTACAAAGTTACTATTGCACCTAAACTCCAGACTCAGCATCCAAGTCAGGTGTTATGTGCCTACATCCCAGTTTTGGCTCCACTGTGATCCACAAAACTCCTGTAAACTCTGTAGCTGCCTAAACTCTCTCAGCAACTGAGCTTTTCAGAATAAAAGTTCCCTGGGTGCCCACGTTCCTGTCTCTGTGCACATGAACAGCTGCCTCTCTCCTGTGTCTGGACACCTCTCTTCTGCCTGAGTCCCAGAGCGATTCATAAGCCAAGGGAAGAAAGGTGTTTAGCCACCTAAGTTGTGTGCTGGGCCCACTCCAGCAGGCATGCTCAGACGCTACTTAGCAGATCAGGTCCATTCAGAGTCTGGCCAGAGAAGAAGGTGGTGCCCACCTTACATCTCTTAGCTCAGCGGTTGGAGTACTTACCTGGGATGTGGGAGACCCAGGTACATCCTCCCCCCCCCCCCCACACACACACCTGTCAGAGGGGGAGAAAGATGCCTCCCTGCAGCCTGGACTTAGGTGCCTATCTCCATGAAAGGGGTGGGACTAACACACACTGTTCTTGTCATCATCTCCCACTGGGTAGCTTAGATGGGGGCTAATGTGCTGGCTTTTGTGGATCGCATTCCAAGGTATTGATCTCTCCCTATGCAATGGAGAGGGAGTCTAGGCACCTAACCCAGCGTTGCAGATCTCCGTGCTGAACCTGTGATTTTCTAGGCCTCTAAAAGTTAGGCGCTGCAACATTCAGTGTTGCAATATCTAAATCCGTTTGTGGACTTCCCCTTAGATAATGCAGTAGAGAGTAGTCTTATAAAATATGCAAGTGGTACCAAGCTGGGAAGGTTGCAAGCACTTAGGAGGACAGGATTAGAATTCAAAACTACCATGACAAATTGGAGAATTGGTCTGAAATCAACAAGATAAAATTCAATAGAGACAAGTGCAAAGTAGCTTGCACTTAAATGAAAAATCAAAGGCACAAATACAAAATGGGGAATAACTGGCTAGGTAGTAGTGCTGCTGAAAAGGATCCGAGGCTTTGAGTGGATCACAAACTGAACACGAGCCAATGTGAAGCTTTTGCAAACAAAGCAAATATCATTCTGGGATGTATTAACAGGACTATTGTATGTAAGACATGGGAGGTAATTGTCCTGCTCTGCTCAGCACTGATGAGACCCCAGCTGGGTCCAATTCTGGGTGCCATACATTAAAAAATAGATGTGGAGAGAGTCAGAGGAGAGCAACAAAAAATAAAAGGTTTAGAAAACCCTACCTATGAGGGAAGGTTAAAAACCCTGGACATGTTTAGTGTTGAGAAAAGAAAGTGGAGTGGGGACCTGATAACAGTCTTCAAATATGTTAAAGAAGACAGAGATCAATTGTTCTCCATGTCTACCGAAGGTAGGACAAAAGCATAATGAGCTTCATCTGCAGCAAAGGAGATTTAGGTTGGATATTAGGAAAAACTTTCTAACTATAAGGGTAGTTTAGCTCTGGATTAGGCTTCCAAGGAAGGTTGTGGAATCCACATAACTGGAGGGTTTTTAAAAACAGTTTGGACAAACAGCTGTCAGGGAGGATCTAGGTTTACTTGGCCCTGCTTCATCATGTGGGGGATGGACTGGATAGCCTCTTGAGGACCCTTCCAGTTCTACATTTCTATGATTCTAACATTAACTCTAAATTAACAAAGCATTTGGGTCATTTTCAACCTTCATTGCAATGCAGCCAGCTCTGGGTTGAACCAAGTAGTTTTCTGCCAATGCACAGAAATGAAGCAAAACCAAAGCCAAAATATCACCATGAGTGGAATTTAAATCAGATACCATGGTTAGCCTGCCTACTTTTACAAAGAGTGTAATGGTATATTTAATGATCATACCCATCAAAAACACCTACCATCTCCAACAAGATCAGTCTGAGGTGCTGGTTATTAGCTGATTCAGAGAGAAGAATTCCCCTCTTTATATGGTCACTCTTTACATGGAATGTTTCCTAAATTTCTGCTTTTAAGCAGTTTTCCCCCCAAAAAAGGGGAAGCTCCCCTCTCCTGGAGGATGCAAGTTGAATGATATGCCACTACACTCACCAGCAACTTTCATGACAGGAAACAGGTCACAGTTTATTTCCCTGGACTTCTAGTCAAGCTAGAAATAGAAATCATTGTTTTTAAAGTGCATTAGCAGATGTCAGCATGACTGGAGTGGGGATGGTAAGGTTTGGGGGTGAGTAGAAGGAAAGGTTCATTTCAGAAAGCAGTTACTCACTGAGTAGAATGAAGAGAGACACACACACACAGGGAAAGAGGGATAGACAAACACTTTCTTCTATTTTGAGCATTATTTTTTTCCAACCAGCAGTGGATGTATTTCTGTTGAACAGTCATAACTTTGCATTATTCACAGAGATAACAGAAAAGGTGTGATGAGTCATTGTTACTAAATGCATTAAAGGACAGTTAGGCAAATACCCAGTGTTGGAATTCACCTGCTAAACAAGTTCATTTACTCATAGTGATCTATTCAAATGTGCTATGCATGCGAAAAACCTCTCTGAAATAAACACCCACAAAGAGAATTCTTGTGTTAAATGACTTAAACACCCAGCAAACCTGAATGCTACATAATGGAAAATGAATAGGGAACATCTTAAAAGAATGAGATAAATTGCTTTAATGAACTCCATACTAAGATATGCAAATAAGATCTATACTCATCCATCCATAAATAACCACCCAAGAGTACTGATAATGAGGTGTGCATCACATGACAGAATACTGCAAAGTCTGCTTCCTATAACAGTTTAGGCCAGACTAACACCCTGGGCATACTAGTCAGCACTGGCTGCTTCCCATCAGTTGTGCATGTTCCAATTTTCCATAGAACCTGGACTACACCAAACTCCATCTCCACTGCAGGTTAAAATGTATGCAAGCAGATAGAATGTGAGCAATGGTTCTGTGCCAGACCTGCAAGATGATAAGATCCAGATCCTCAAAAGACATTTAGGAGCCTAACTTTCACTGAAATCAAAAATGGCCACCACATTGGATCAGACCAATGGTCCATCTAAGCCCAGTGTTCTGTCTCTGACAGCAACCAGGGCCAGATACTTCAGAGGGAATAAACAGAACAGGGCAATTTCAAGTGATCCAGCCCCCTCTCATTTGTCCTAGATTCTAGTACTCAGACATTATGGGACACCTGGAACATAAGATTATGTCCCTGACTAATAGCCATTGATGAACATTGATGAACCTAGCCTCCATGAATGTAGTTAATTCTTTTTAGAATCGTGTTATACTTTGGCCTTCACAACATCCCCTGGCAATGAGTTCCACAGGTTGACTGGGCATTGTGTAAAGAAGTACTTCCTTTTGTTTGTTTCAAACCTGCTGCCTATTAATTTTATTGGGTGACCCCTAGTTCTTGTATTATGTGAAGGGGTAAATAACACTTGCCTATTTACTTTCTCCACATCATTCATGATTTTATTGACCAAAGGAAGTCAGGAGCCTAAATATCTTTAATGATCTAGGCCTAAGTTACTAAGACAGGCCCTGATCCTGCATGTGTTTAACTTTACTACCATTGACATCAACAGGACTACTCCAAGTAGGAAACCTGCATATATGTTTAAGTGTTGCAAGGGTCAGAGACACAGGTAGGGAGGGGAACCAGACTCCAGACACTGGCCTATGTTTCAGTCGATTAGAGCTACTCTGTCACATCTGATTCACTACAACCAGTGCTCCAGCCTTGACAAAATTCTTATGGAATTCACTCATCAAATTTGGGAAGAGGAAGGGACAGCAGGATATTTTAGATGCCTATAGCCTTTCAGTGTATTATTTATATTATATATATATATATATATATATATGAATTAACCATGTATATATAAATTACCCCTCACCCAAATTTCTCTGAACAGTCCAGGATTCTGTATGCAGTTCAAATATGCCTACATTATTATTTCACCTGTAAGATGTATTATTCTATATGGCAGGGGGAGTGAAAAAAAAGGTAGCACAGTACTTTGAATTGGTATTGGTAGCCCAGATTTTGGTAGAGGAGTAGCTTGCTATTGTTTCTCCTTCAGCAGTTTTTTACCTAACTCTACATAATTAATAAATAACAATCAACACTTGCATTTTCAAAGTGCTTCTAAACATTTATTAATTCTCAGTAGTGCTAGGCAAGCTGATCATTTTATCTTTTTATCCCCATTTTACAAATGGACAAGGCAACATAGAAAGTTAAATGACTTGTCCAAACCAATACGTCAATAGATTGCCAGTGCTGAGATTAGAATATAGAAGATTTTGACTTACTTCTATGCTTAATTCCCTGTTATACACTAAAATTGGAGCATTTTATTGTCTCAGTAAAAATATAATCACACATACAAATATGCACTCAGTGATATCTTTTATTCCAGTTATAGTGTTTAGTAGTTTGCAAATGTTCAATGCATTGATGCATTTACCCTATTATAACACAGTAAAAAATGATTTATGCCCTTTAACTTACAAAAGGTAAGGTATTAAATCAATAAGAATAAGTTTACGTTATTAGTGCTTTGATGTCATCTATAATACATCCGCTCTATTATCATGCTGTTTAAAGAGATGAAGGACTTTACATGGCACAGTTCACAAGGATATGTTTACAGAGAAATTCAAGAGAATCAAGAGCTACCAAAATTGGCCTTATGTCAAACGTAATCTCTGACAGAGAATGTGTTAATCTAAGGTATGCACTCACACAATGTTCTAAATAAATCATGGCTTTGTTAGTTCTTAGTACTACCTTTGATTTCAGCATGAACTTTTTCGGCCAAACTGCATACTCTGGGACGGACACAAGGAAGCATTATTTCCCTTGCAAGTTGTCCATTTCAGCACCATGGCTAGCTCTTTCTGGTGTACTACTGAGTGGCTGCTGAATTGGCCCTCTGGAGATAAACAAATGATATGCCTATTAAAACAAACAGCCTTTTAATTGCTATGATTAAAAAAGTCTTGGACCTTACACTTTCCATTAGTTCACATAAAGGAGTGCAGGATGCAATAAAAGGAACCCATTACCAAGAGCCCCCCTTCCATCAAATATTAACTAAAAGAAATTAAAAAGCAGTCAGCTTTGAATGTGCTTTGACTTCTACAGAAGAGAGAGCATTTCATAAACTTCGGACCTTGAGAGAGAAAGCTCCAGCTCCTGAATGCTAGGATAGCCAGCAGCTCCAGCCTCAACCATTGCAGCTACTGGAATGAGCCATAAGACAATAGACTGTCCCCCAGCAAGACTGGCTCTACAGGACTTGAGAAATTTTTCTAGTACCACTACCAAAGACCTACTGTATCATTTGTTTTAACCTTAGCCTTTGAATGAATAATTTAAAAGCATGGTCCCTGCATGTCAGTGTCCTGCTCTTCAAGTATTTGTAGTTTGTGATGATATCACATCATTTTGCTTTTCACCCTTTCACATGAGGCTCTCAAAGCTCTTTGTAGGCCTTTGTGAATTAACTTTCCCAAAACTCTCCTAAGAGCATAATTAGTCCAATTATTCAGATGGGAAACCAATCACAGAGAGGGTAAGCAACTTGACTAAAATGAGTCAGTGACAGAACTGGGATCAGACTCTAAGTCCACACTAACCACTAGACTGCACTTCTTTTTACTTGTGACCCTTCAAACCTGATAGGATGGTATTTTTTTAGTTCACATAAGGAGAGCAGAAAGTTGTATCCTTGTGCACAATTTCAACCATGAATGGGCCATGGAGATTGACTGCCCCTTCCATCCTGACCAGTGGTCCTTTCAGTCTTGGTTGAGGCTGGTTCAAAGGGTGGAGAGAAAGTGTGTATGTAGCTTGCACTGTCACTTCCTGCCCTCTGTATGTCTCATTGTTTCCAGATCTGTCAGGCCAACAGCTTTCTCCAGCTGCAAATATTCCCCCAGATTCTCTTTCCCATTAGTTATTGTATGTCAGTTCACACTCCCCAAGACAAGTAATATTGCTTCTGATTATACTGTACCTGTAATAATAGGATTCAATGAGATTTGACAGCCATCAACCAAGCTACATAATCCTCCAGTCTTGCTGTAAACATAACCCCCATTTTACAGATGGGGAAACAGGCACAGAGCCAGTGAGTGACTTGCCCAAGGTCACTGCATAAGTCGGTGGCAGAGTCAGGACTCCGGAATCCCATCTCATGCTTCACCCACCACATGCTGCTCCCTACATAACCCTTGGCATGCATCTCATTCTTGGGAGCAAACCCGGGGAGAGCATCAAGCACACCTGTTCCACCACAATTCAAATACAATGCAAACAAGCAACAGTCACCATCTGAAAAATACTGCATTCAAGATTGCAGAAAGGTCTGAGGAATCCAATGTGCAACGTGCCACTGAAGAAAATGGCAGGGAAAGCCAATACGAAAATGTATTCGGCTACTTGAATCTCCTCCTGGCCTGCACGCATGGGATCACAAGGAAACAACATATTTCTTTACTGTGTTACAGGGATGTTCCTCACACTGACAAGACACAAACATGTCACAAGGATAACAGCCATACTAGATTCTTTGCAGGCTATTCTAGTGGCCACTGCCTTGGACCTGCTCTGTGCTCTCTTTCCTGTAGCTGCTTGCTCAGCAAACTAAGTAGTTTCTTAAACCTATATTTAGAATCTGGCTTTCCTAAAAATGAAAGAGGAATCAATGTGATTTCATTCCCCCCGTCCCCAGTGTCTCTCTCTCTCTCTCACAGAGGGAGAGAGAGAGAGAGCGCGCCTCAAGAGACCTTATTTGTTCAGAACTCAGATTCAGGGAATTCTCTGCCCTAAATCTGATGAGTGCCGGCAGTTGGAGCAAAATTACCATTTCAGCTTCTAGACAGCATTAGTCATATTCCCACTCTCCCTGGATCCAGCCATTATCAGCTCAGAGCGAGTCATGCCCTGTGACAGGGCAGTAGAGCAAAGAGGTTTTAGAACCATTTACTTTCTGTACAAAAATGTCATTCCCTCCCCTCTTAGAGCTTGAAAGGGAGAGGGTTTGTATCTTGGCACTAGACATGTTTATACAGTTTTGGTGAGACCACAGGCTCAGCCAAAGTTGAATGGATTCAAAGAGGACATGCAAAGGGACAGGAGTGGTAATTCACTGCCAGAAGATTCACCCACTATTCCCTCACGTGTGTTCTGCTTTAAAATCCATTACAGCCTTTATCAGAGACTTGTAGGCACAAGCTGACTGGGAGAGGCACCCAATCAGTGTTTCTCCTGGCCAGCATGGCCTGGATCCACCCACTGTTAGTGTTGCACTGGCTAATTTCAGGCCCCCAGGTGGAGTGAAAGTCACAGAGAGGACTCTGCACACCTGCTGCTGTGGTCTGGCACCTAGGTTCTGCAGGCTGGCTCCAGTGGAATCACTTCTTGGGCAGCCATGTCACTGCAAAGGCTATCATCTCTTTCCATGCTTATCCTAGCCAAGCTTCACCAGGAGGGGATAAGCAGCATGACCACATCCCTACAAAGCTACATAGCTATGTATAATTCTTTGTTCTCACCCTTCTTCTGGGACTGCTGGAATCCCAGCAAGTCATCGAGGAAAAAGCAATGCAAAGGGTCCAACTCTCTCTTCATGTCCAGCCCATTGTACTGGATAAATACCTCCCCTTAGCCCTCTTCCCTATTACTCTTTGTAAAGATGTTCAATGTGTTTGATAGGTCTTGATTTAGCAGACCTCCCAACATAAATTATGTATAAGCCCAGCATGCTTTGTTTGATCTCCCAAAAATCTCCCACTTGTATGAATATGGAAAAGTCCCTTTTTTTTTTTTTTGCTGTTCATTGATCCAGGCTTTGACCCTTCTCAACATGTTTTTATCTCTGATGAGTGAATAATAAAAAGAACTAAGATTCTGGGGGATGGAAGGAAGCCCCTTCAAGGGTGCCCATTGCCTTGGAAATGTAGTAGGGAATATACAGTTCAATAGGGGCAGTAGTTTGCAAAGACCCAGTACATCTACTGTTGAGTGTATAGAAATATGAATAAAGATGGACCCGAGCTAAAAAACTCTGATCCTGGTCACAGTCCAACCCAGAGCACTGCTCAGATCCAGGGTTTGGTTTTGCCCATTACAGAGATGGGCCTGAATCATAAATTAGAATTTGTATCAAAAAAACTTTCCCAAAATGTTTGGGAGCAGGGTTTTGGTTTTGACCCATCTCTGAACATAAATGGGGTTGTCTCCTATTTCAGAGTTGCCAGATGCCAATTCCATGATACACAGGTATAGTTCTTATGGCCCTGATCCTGTGGCCCTTACATAACAAACTGGGCTACTCATGAGTAACAGCTACAGGATCAGGCTCAATACCTGCTGTGGTTTAGAATCACCAATGCTGCAACCACAACACAAAGAGAACATGCAAACAAAAGGTGTACAAAATGTATTTCTCACCTATGTCTCACTCTCTCCACAACCTACAGAGACAGTGGGCCAAATTCTCAGCTAGTGTAAAATGACACTGCTCCATGGAAATCACATCACTTTAGACATGCTGAGGATCTGGGCCTTTGTTACTCATTAACTGTCACCATATCTATCCCAGCTGAGAATCACACACAGCAAATTATATGTAAGGCAATTCAACCACCGTCACCACATTTACTGGAGTAATGAACTGGGTCAGATAACAAGGAATGGCCAGAACAGTCACCAAGAGTCTAATGGAAGCAGGACCAGGTTAATTTTGCAGTTTCATTATTGCTCTTATTTACAATAGCACCCACAATAGGCCAGGTGTGTTCCAAATATTCCCTGCCCCTAGGAACCTATAATCTAAGGAGGGACAGAGACATAGACAGAGCTTATGGGAATGGGAATAACAACAGTTCATTTGTACACAAGCCAACTCAATTCACTGTAAGCAGCTCAGCAGAAGTGGGACCTTTAGGAGGACTTACATGTGGACAGGGGAGGGGCCTTGTGGATGGGTTCAGGGAGATGCAGAGTGAGCTTCATGAAAGAAGCTGGCAAAGAGGTTGAAAAACTTGGGAGCATTGGTAGAGCAGAGAGGATAACATGGAACTTGACATGAACTCCCTTGAATTTAGGAAGTAAGAATCCCATGCACTGCTACAGACTAAGGACCGAGTGGCTAGGCAACAGGACCTAGGGGTTCAGTGGATGAGAAGCTGGATATGAGTCAATAGTGTGCCCTTGTTGCCAAGAAGGCTAACAGTATTTTGGGTTGCATAAGTAGGGGCATTACCAGCAGATTAAGGGACATGATCATTCCCTTCTATTTGGCATTACTGAGGCCTCATCTGGAGTACTGTGTCCAGTTTTGGGCCCCACACTACAAGAAGGATGTGGAAAATTGGAAAGAGTCCAGTGGAGGGCAACAAAAATGATTAGAGGTCTGAAACACGTGACTTATGAGGAGAGGCTGATGGAACTGGGATTGTTTAGTCTGCAGAAGAGAAGAATGAGGGAGGATTTAATAGCTGCTTTCAACTACCTGAAAGGGGGTTCCAAAGAGGATGGATCTAGACTGTGCTCAGTGGTAGCAGATGACAGAACAAGGAGCGCTGCAGCAGTGACTCTCCCGAGAGTCCCCGGCTGCAGGGTTGACCCGGGATGAGCAGGAGCTGAGTGCCAGGGACTCTCTTATGATCCCTGACCGACACTGCAGCCCCAGCGTGCCACAGCAGTGAGTCTCCTGAGAGTCCCCAGCACTCAGCTCCTGCTCATCCCAGGCTGACCCTGCAGCCCCAGCGCACCCCGGGGTTCTCGCCTCTGTCCCCGGCGCTCAGCCTCTGACTGGCTTGAAATGGTAACCCCGCTATAACGCGACTCCGCATTTTCCGTAATCCAATTTTTTGGACCCCAATTGTTGCATTATAGCTGGGTTTCACTGTACTAATTGAACAGAATTGACATCTGTCTTTGATTATTGAGATCTGAACTGCTTGTCTTGCTCTCCTCTAAGACTCAGATCACACTGCAAATACACAAAAGTGTTAATTAAAGATGTGTTTTACATTTACCCAATGCCTGTTCGGAATTAGTCACTGGGAATGGTGCACCTCTCACAAATAACCCAATTGTACTCGGTGACAAAGTATTTTGAAAACAAAAGAAAAGAGCAAGATTGTGACTATAAGCCACTACCTAGGTTGGGACACACTGCCTAGGTGGGGGCCGCATATTGGCAGCTGCTCTCAGGAACATTGTTTATGAGGCAGGCCCAATGGCTCCGGGAGCATGAGCTGGAAATGCCCATCTCACCCTGCAACAGGCAGCAGCATCATGTCTAATGTGTTAGTCCTGCTCTGGGCCAGGCGCTGGCACAATTAACCCTCTTTTCTGTTATCCAGTCCTTGGGCAAGGACCAGGACTGTGCCTGATCAATGTATAGGGGGGCCAAAAAGGAGCAGAAGGAGAACAAATATATTTTGCTTAAAGCTAGACACAACCTATCTAGTTATGTTTGTGGCCTCAAATCAGTAACAAAACAACAACAACAAAAACCACGTGCAGTCTTGAAAATTACAACCACAAGAGATTCCCCAGACTTTAAAGTTACAGCCATGTTTATATTTTAAAAGAAAATATCAGAAAACTGTTTTTTTCTTTTGCTCTCAATGCCCAGAGGTAAGTCCATTCCCTGCCCTGTTTTAAGGAGCTGTGATGGCAGCTAAAAAAGCATAGATCCCTGAACTCAGGGAAGCAAAGGAGGAGCTCGATCCTTAAACACTGCGTTGTCTAAAACGTTTAGTAGCTTTGAATTCTACACACGTGAGGACAAATCCCCATTCCCAGTGCTTTCAATGGGAGAAGGAAAAAAACCCTAACTGCTTCCCTTGACTTGATGAGGTGATTTCCAGAATACCTCTTTTAATTTTTTATTGTTCTACTCACTGCACTTTTTATATATTATAAAATATATAAAATTAGTTATTATAGGAATATCAGAAACATGGTGGAATAGTAGTCATGACTGGAGGTACTGAAGGGTATGTGCTGTTCAGGAAAGACAGAAATAAAGGTAAAGGTGGTGGACTAGCACTGTATATCAATGATGAGGTAGACTGTAAAGAAATAAGGGATGGAATGGATAAGACAGAGTCTGTCTGGGCAAAAATCACATTGGGAAAGAAGGTTACTAGAGCTTCCTCTGGTATCCAGCTGTGCTTGGGGTGTGTTATAGATCACTGGGATCTGATTTGGATATGGATAGAAATCTCTTTAATGTTTTTAATGAAGTAAATACTAATGGGAATTGTGTGATGATGGGAGACTTTAACTTCCCAGATATAGACTGGAGGACAAGTGCTAGTAATAATAATAGGGCTCCGATTTTTTTAGATGCAGTAGCTGATGGAATTCCTTCACCAAGTAGTTGCTAAACCAACAAGAGGGAATGCCATTTTAGATCTGGTTTTGGTGAGTAGAGAGGACCTCATAGAAGAAATAGCTGTAGGGGACAAACTTGGTTCGAGCAATCATGAGCTAATTCAGTTCAAACTGAATGGAAGGATAAACAAAAATAGATTTGTGACTAGGGTTTATTATTTCAAAAGGGCTAACTTTAAAAAATTAAGGAAATTAGGGAAATGGATTGGACTGAAGAACTTGTGGATCTAAAGGCAGAGGAGGCCTGGAATTACTTCAAGTCAAAGTTGCAGAAACTATCAGAAGCCTGCATCCCAAGAAAGAGGGAAAAATTCATAGGCGCTGGAGTTGTAGACCAAGCTGGATGAGCAAGCATCTCAGAGAGGTGATTAAGAAAAAACAGAAAGCATACAGGAGTGGAAGATGGGAGGGAACAGCAAGGAAAGCTACCTTGTTGAGGTCAGAACTCGTAGGGAAAAAGTGAGAAAGGCTAAAAGTCATGTTGAGTTGGACCTTGCAAAAGGAATTAAACACAATAGTAAAAGGTTCTATGCCAGGGGTGGGCAAACTTTTTGGCCCGAGGGCCACATGGGGCTTCAAAATTGTGCAGAGGCCAGGTAGGGAAGGCCTCACCCCCATCCAACTCCCACCCCCTTCCCGCCCCCTGACTATCCCCCTCAGAACTCCAGCCTGTCCAACCCCCCCTTCCTTGTCCCCTGATCGCCCCCCCAAAGATCCACCCCACTCTAATTGCCCCCCAGAACCCCACCCCCATTTAGCCCCCCTGCTATCTGTTCCCTGACTGCCCCCGCCCCACATTCCCCACACCCTAACCACCACCCCCAGCCCCCATCACCTAAGACCCCCCCCAAACTGGCTTACCTGCTCAGCCGGGCGTGGGGCCCCATGGCTCGCAGCGCCCCACCTTGCCGCACATCTTGCCATGCTCTGCCGGGACCCCAGGCCGGTGCCAGGAGCGCGGGGCCCCGCAGCTTGCTGTGGTTGGCCAGGCACCCCGGCTCGGGGCGCAGGGCCCCGTGGCAAGACGCACTTGGTCCGGCCCCCGGCTCGGAGCGTTGGGCCATGGGGCTTTTCGCACTGGGCCCGGCCCTGCGGCTGGGAGCACAGGGCCACCGCGCTTTCCGTGCTGGCCCTGGCTCTCCAGCCGGGAGCGCAGGGCTTGCGGCGCTCAGCCCGACCCCCAGCCGGGAGCGCAGGGCCATGCGGCTTGCCGCGCTCAGCCCGGACCCCCAGCTGGGAGCGTGGGGCCATGAGGCTTGCCGCGTTCTGCCTGGGGCTGAGAGGGTGAGGCCACTGGCCCCGCCCCCCCCGCCCAAGCTCGCGGGCTGGATGAAAATGGCCAGCGGGCCACATGTGGCCCGCGGGCTGTAGTTTGCCCACATCTGTTCTATAGCCATATAAATAGGAAGAAAACAAAGAAAGAAGAAATAGGACGGCTAAACATTGAGGATGGAGTGGAAGTTAAATATAATCTAGGCATGGCCCAACATCTAAACAAATACCTTGCCTCAGTCTTTAATGAGGCTAATGAGGACCTTAAGGATCATGATAGGATGACAAATGGGAATGAGGATATGGAGATAGATATTACCACATCCGAGGTGGAAGCCAAACTCAAAACAGCTTAATGGGACTAAATCGGGGGGGGCCCAGATAATTTTCCTCCAAGAATATTAAAGGAACTGGCACATGAAATTGCAAGCCCATTAGCAAGAATTTTTAATGAAACTGTAAATCCAGGGGTTGTACCGTATGACTGGAGAATTGCTAACATAGCTTCTATTTTTAAGAAAGGGGAAAAAACGGTGATCTGGGTAACTACAGGCCTGTTAGTTTGACACCTGTAGTATGCAAGATCTTGGAAAAAAATTTGAAAGAGAAAGTAGTTAAGGGCTTTGGGGTCAATGGTAATTGGGACAAAATACTACATGGTTTTACAAAAGGTAGATCATGCCAAACCAACCTGATCACCTTCTTTGAGAAGGTAACAGATTTTTTAGACAAAGGAAACGCAGTGGATCTAATTTACTTAGATTTCAGTAAGGCATTTGATATGGTGCCACATGGGGAATTATTAGTTAACGATGGGGATCAATATGAAAACTGAAAGGTGGATAAGAAACTGGTTAAAGGGGAGACTACAGCGGGTCATACTGAAAGGTGAACTGTCAGGCTGGAGGGAGGTTACCAGTGGAGTTCCTCAGGGATCTGTTTTGGGACCAATCTTTTTATTATTGACCTCAGCACAAAAAGTGGGAGTGTGCTAATAAAGTCTGCGGATGACACAAAGCTGGGAGGTATTGCCAATACAGAGAAGGACCAGGATATCATATAGGAAGATATGCATGACCTTGTAAACTGGAGTAATAACAATAGGACAAAATTTAATAGTGAACAGTGCAAGGTCATGCATTTAGGGATTAATAAGAATTTTAGTTATAAACTGGGGATGCATCAATTGGAAGTAACGGAGGAGGAGAAGGACCTTGGAGTATTGGTTGACCACAGGATGTCTATGAACCGCCAATGTGATATAGCAGTGAAAAAAGCTCATGTGGTCTTGGGATGCATCAGGAGAGGAATTTCCAGTAGAGATAAGGAGGTGTTAGTACTGTTATACAAGGCACTGGTGAGACCTCATCTGGAATACCATGTGCAATTCTGGTCTCCCATGTTTAAAGAGGATGAATTAAAACTGGAACAGGTACAGAGAAGGGCTAGTAGATGATCCGAGGAATGGAAAAGCTGTCTTATGAAAGGAGACTCAAGGAGCTTGGCTTATTTAGCCTAACCAAAAGAAGGCTGAGGGATGATATGATTGCACTCTACAAATATATCAGATGGATAAACACTAGGGAGGGAGCAGAATTATTAAGCTCAGTACCAATGTGGACACAAGAACAAATGGATGTAAACTGGCCATCAGGAAGTTTAGACTTGAAATTAGCCAAAGGTTTCTAACCATCAGAGGAGTGAAGTTCTGGAACAGCCTACCAAGGGGAGCAGTGGGGACAAAAGACATATCTGGCTTCAAGACTAAGCTTGATAAGTTTATGGAGGAGATGGTATGATGGGATAGCCTAATTTTGGCAATTAATTGATCTTAGAGTATTAGCGATAAATATCCCCAATGGCCTGTGATGGGATGTTAGATGCGGTGGGATATGAGTTACTATAGAGAATTCTTTCCTGGTTGTCTGACTGGTGAGTCTTGCCCACATGCTCAGGGTTAAGCTGATCGCCATATTTGGGGTCGAGAAGGAATTTTCCTCCAAGGCAGATTGGCAGAAGCCCTGGGGGGGCGGGTTGCCTTCCTCTGCAGCATGGGGCACACGTCACTTGCTGGAGGATTCTCTGCACCTTGAAGTCTTTAAACTAAGATTTGAGGACTTCAATAGCTCAGATATAGGAGAGAGGTTTATTGCAGGAATGGATGGGTGAGATTCTGTGGCCTGTATTGTGCAGGAGGTCAGACTAGATGATCATAATGGTCCATTCTGACCTTAAAGTCAATGAGCACTTAAGAAACCTCCAGTGGGAGGCAGGACCTAGGACCTGATCCCTTTTTACCTAATTGTGTCCACCTGGGCTAACTCTGGCACAACCCAGTCCAAATGACTTGTGCTTCCTGGTATGCTGAAGTGCTCAGAGAAGATTATGACAGGAAAGATGATCCAGTGGTTTGGCTGCTAACCTGGGAAACCCAGGTTCAATTCTCTGCTCCTCTCAGCTTCTTCTATAACCCTGGGAAGTCACTCCATATCTCTGTGCTTTAGTTTCCCCATCTATAAAATACAGGGATTTGGGGCAATCAGATTTTTGCATTGCTCTGCTCCAGTTCCAGGCATAAACCTGCAGCTCCATGCTCCAGCTCCAGACTCCGCTCCAAAGCCCTAGTAAAATAAGGATAATTGCCCTGCTTCTCAGGAGAGCTGTGAGGATATAGGCAGATAGATCCTCTGATAGTTATTCAAGCCAAGCTGAGGAGACAGCCCATTTTTGCAAGCCTCCTCCTCTCATGCTGGCATAAATAAGGAGAACCTCCCCTGAAGCTCATTAAGTCAATGAGAGGAGCATAAGGACAAAAAGGTTCTGATTGTTCAGCATCCAAACCAAATCCCAACTCTTAGCAGCTGAGCCACTGGTAGACGGAACCTTTACTCTGTACTCAGGGGGACAGTCCTTCCAGGGAAGCCTAGAAGAGCGGGGAGTGAATTAGCTCCCTTCCTCACAGGCTTCTGCAGGAGAACTTCCCCAGAACTCTCTCACCCCACTTAGACAATTAACTCCTGGGTTCAGGATCCAATTCACTGCAGGCAGCACTGATTCATACCACAGCCTCTTCATGGGCTAAGGGGAGAAAACTCCATTCCCCCTATAGTCCCCATCCTAGCAGGATCAGGAAGGAATTTTGGCAGGGACCCTGGGGGTTCTCATCTTTCTCCACAGCACAGAGTGCAGTTCACTTGCTGGGATCATCTGGGTATGTCTTACATAACTAATTTCCTGCCTCTGCAGGGGCCATGGGTGTTGATGGCATCACAGTCTCTCCTCTTCTCTGCCTGTAGCACACTGTAAATTAATCACATGAGGACTTTCATCCAACTAGAATCACTGGGTTCAACATTAGGGGTAAATGGATGAGAATGTATAGCCTGTATTATGCAGGTGGTCAGGCTGGGTGATCTAATGCTCCTTTCTGGCCTTAACCTCTATGAAATTTCTTAGTAGAAATTTCTGTCAATTACATGGGAGAAATTGTTTAAGAACACTCATCCTTAGGAAAACAACACCCCTGTAAAGGCTGCCAAGGTCAGAGCCTGTGTGGGTCACCTTCCAGAGGTCTGGAGGCACAGACGACTTTTCTCGAGCTCTCTGAAAGTTTTGTATTCATGAGAGAGATTATGTGTCTCCTTCACTCCTTAATGATGAATCAGGAACCTACACCTCTACTGCCCATTTTCTGTTCACTTACATGACCGCTAACCTGAAGTACAGCTTGAGGTATTCTTGGGGCTGAGAGACTGGATTTTGGAGAAGCTCTAATGCAATCTCTAAAGTGCCCACTGACCATGGGAGGAGACAGGCACTGGCTGGACATCCAAGCTCTTATCATGTGGAACTGGGGTTGAGAACCACCATGCTCTGATAGCAGGAGAAGAGTTGTTCCCAGTACAGGAGCCTGACATGCTCAGCTCTGTTTTGTGCTTCTCACATCCCCATCACTCACGAGGCAGTGTATTATTATTAGCTGCACCCCTGATTTTACGTATTAATTTCCAAAGCAGAGTCATTCACACACACAACACATCCGCCCCCACACCGGAACGCTTAGACAGACACAAAACCATGCAGCAGCCAGCTATGTGGGATGGGCACAGCTTGCATTAGCTTATGTTGAAGCTAAGTTTTAATTCTACAAAGCTGAAGATGCTGGACGTGTGCACAGGTCTGCTGACTGTCTGCAGATCTCAGAGTAGGCCAGACAATGTCAAGGCAAATCCTCCCCTGCCTGCAGTGCAAATTTCACTGCATGGCTCTGCTTGTGGCAGAGGTTTCCAGATCCCTGTTCAAATACTCAGTGACCCACACCATACGCAAACCTGCCAGTGCCATTGCTGTGGTACCAGCAGACCACAGAGCCAGCTTAACCTCCCCTGCTTGGAAAGTTGCCCTTCCCGTTCAATGCAGTGGGATGGGTGGTCACAGAAGTCTCATGGACAGTAACAAGGAAGAATTCACCCCATTCAAATGGTGGGTCACAGACAGGCAGTGAAGGAGGGATATCATGGGCACAGAGATGTGGCAGAGGGCATTCATAGTGAAAGAACTAGATGGACCCCCTCACATTACTTTGCAGAGGGCCTTCTGAATCCTAAGGACCTTTTCAAACACACAGTCAATGTTCAGCCTACAGCCACCCCCATACCTGGATTTTCCTTTAAGCATGTGTCATTGGTTCAGGCTGCCTTATTCCAGCTCTCGAGCATAGAACAAGCACCTCCGCTACTCTCTAACTTGAGCTTAATCAGGACTGACTTTGGCTGAAGCACATTCACATTTGAGCTGAAAGCCCAGCATTACAATAGATAACTCAAAAGGTTGTTCCATAGGAGATTATTCCAGGTGATGTTTTCCAAGCCTGTTAAATCCCAAAAAGGCCAGATCGCATAACCCTGGGGCTGGCCCTTCCATCAGGTCACATTTACTCTAACCAAGAGGCCCTGATTCCAAAAGCACAGGTGCTCCATATTGTGGTGTGCATTGCAAACAAGGGAAAGGCACAGCATTATTTTATTTTGGAAGCATCCCCAGTCTTTCCTGAGGTGCTGCACCAGATCACTGAAGAGAGAGAATTCCTCTAGTCGCTCTCCCTGCCAATGCAGGGTTAGTCCCTACGGCACATTTACTGATTGTTTGTCTAATCTATCTTTAAAACATGCCAAGCAATGTAGAATCATAGAAGTTATCCAGGATTCTGTGTTTCAGATTCGGTGCTGGTCAATTTTGTCTCATTAAGGTAAGGACAAAGCAAACAATTCTCTAGAAATCAGCCAGCAGTGTGGAGATCCATTCAGGCCTCTGCTACTAACAGGCTAAGGGGTGTATCTCACATTTTCAGACAGAAATTCCTCCAAGATTTCCCTGTTAACCCTTGGAGTGCTGTAGATCACACACACAGTATGTAACAATGGATCCCAGAGCAGGTAAGACTATTTTGCCCTTCTTTAGCACCTTCCATCTGAGGGTAGTAAAGAGCTTTACAAAAGGTTAAGCCTTGCACTCACTCTCCTGATCACTGAGTATTATTAGCCACTTTATACAGCTGGAGGAAGAGTGACTTGCTACACTCACAAAGAGTCCTTTGTGCCAGTGACAATGAATTTGTGACAGTCAAGTACAGAACCCAGATCTCCCACCTCTGCACTTTGACAGGTAGACAATGCTACCTCTCCAAGCACTCCTGATCCTTCAGTTACAGTGGGATACACACATTGACTTTGATGGGGTTACTCCAGGTTTGTACTAGGATGATCAGACAGCAAGTGTGAAAAATCGGGATGGGGGTAGGGGTAATAGGAGCCTATATAAGAAAAAGACCCAGAAATCAGGACTGTCCCTTTAAAATCGGGACATCTGGTCACCCTAGTTTGTACTAGTGTAAGTGAGAACAGAATATGGCCACAGTCCATACTGAGCCCTTCCTCTCTCTACAACTCATTAAAGACTGTGGAAGGAGGATTCCCGACTCTCTCCTCATTGACACCAGTGTAAATCACTGAAGTCAGCAGAGCCACAACACTGGGAAAAGCAGTATAAGCAAAGGGATGGTGGAAATGAAGCCTTGGGAATCAGTGCTTAGTGAAGGGTTTTCTCTGTGTGAAGAGGCAGCATGGAGCCAGTTGTCAGTTTCGAGCCTGATATCATTCTGACTGTTGAGAGAGCCAGTCCAAACCCTGACACGGCCTGCAAAGTGTCACCTCTGTGCTCCTTCTGTATCTAATGCAACATCTGCTTCTTTGTAGAGCTCTAATACCTCTATTATAGACTCCTGCATTCTCTCATCCTGCACCCCCAGGGTTCAGCACCTTCCTTGCAATCTCTTCACTAACATAACAGAAGGGACTGAATTCTCAGAATGAGCCAATGGATAAATAAGGGCTTCAACACCCTTCCAGCCCACCTCTTGCCATCACTGCACTCTGTTTCTTTGCAGACAAGACATTGCACTAGGCAACAGTGATACTAGTGCTGTGGGGAGTGAGTGCCTGGCTATGAAATCACGTGTGATGTGATGGGTGGAAGTAAGAAATGTATTAATGTGGAGTCCCCAAGTCTTCAGAATGCAGCTCTTATCTCCGCCACAAGCTCTGGAGTGCTGATAACTTTGCAAGAGATTTCTTTCTCCTCCAACAAATCTATAAATACTTCACCATGTTTCCCATCCCCCAAATGTGTACGGGACCTAAATGTCTGTCAAATTACAGCAACGTTAGAGCAGCTCTGAGTAAGGGAAAGGAGAGCTACAAGGTACCAAGTGCAAGGAAGGGGGGTACTCATTGCCAGTAAAGTCAGAACTTGAAACATCACAGAAACCGGACCCACACTTGTGAAAGAGGAGAGGGGAAGCTCTTGCACCTTTCACCGTCCAGAGCTAATTGGCAACCTCCAGAACCTCTCCTGCCTCTAAGCTCCTTAACAATAGATGCATAAACACAGGCAACTGGTCCCTCTAACACTGCAAAGATTTAAATCAACAGTTAGCATGTTTGGAAGAGGTACCACAAATGAGATTAACTCATGTGCCTCACTGGGGCTTGGTTGTGACCCTATCATGTCAGATTGATGGCCCCCTTGAGCTGACCTTGGAATTCCCCTCTGGATCATCATCTACCTCTCTTTTATTGACACATCCTTCCATTGCTGTATGCGGTGTTCTAACAGGAGCAACTGTCTGGTTGTATTACATTCTGGTGCTAATGCCAAGCACAGGATAGCCATGTTTAATAGGGGGCAAATATGCTGCATTTGTAAAGGGACTCCAAAGAAATGATGCATTAAGCATTAAACTAGGGTCAGGGTGAGGAAAGAGCCACTAGATTGGCACCTTGTTAGTGCCTGGCACACACCTGCTCCTTCCTCGATGGTCTCAACATCCTAACCATTTTGTCTGCTGACCAAAAAAACAACATCACATTTTAGTGCTGTCAGCACTGCAGAGCCCATGTATCTGCGCAGAGCAAAGCTGCATTCTATTCTGCCTCATGCATCACCAGCAAAATTGGCCGCCTAAACAAGGATTCCAGAATATTTCCTACTGCCTGTAGCATACGAGGCAGAGAAAAGGCAGCTTTGATTAGGAAGCTCTGGGATGAGCTTTCAATGTTGCTAGCCAGGAAAATCTTGTTCCGACTTGCAAGCTGAACCATTTAATAGAGAATGGGAACAAGACATGCTTAGACACTATGGTGATGGACATGAATGCCTAGAGAGAGGAACTGAGATGTTGTTACATAAAACATCTCTTAAATTGGCTTAAAGCAGAGTCGACTCTGCCGACAGACGCTCAGTAGCCTTGCTGTATCCCAGTATCACAAGAGGCTTGGTAGAGGAGATAACCTGCACCAGAAAGGTGATAATATTTCAGATCAGGAAAGAGATTTTTCATGGGCACAAAGGGCAGTTAGGCACTGAAAAGCAATGGGAGTTGGCCATCTGACTCTCTTTTCCACCTTTGAAAATCTTCTCCAGTCTCATGTTGTATAAAACTGCTCCTTTCCTACTGTACAATCACACAAGGTACCAGACTGGAACCCGGTTACACTGGCCCTCTGTGCAGCCATCATTCATTTAGCTCTGTGGGTTGAATCTCAAGTTCCAACAAGCCAGTTCCCGGTGTTACTTTTCACTTGCGCTCATCTGTGGGAAGAGATATGCACATAAATGGGTTCTTTGATATTCTCAGAGGAGGAAAAGGATTTGGCACCTTTATTTCTGAGTGACATTCATCTGCAAGTAAAATGATTTAACAGCTTGTTAGAGTGCCAATTAGAACCAACAATGATTTGATTGACCTGTAACTGCGTTGGCACCAACATGTCTTTAAAAATGAGAGAGAGAGAGAAATGCATGATGTGGGAAAGAGGAGAGCTCTGATATGATGGTCCCAAGAACAGTCTAAGGAATTTTGTGGCTTAGCTAATGAGCTGATAAGAAACAAACACAAATTTTAGTACTTTCAAACTAAAATGATGCTGATCTCCAGAAAGAAATCTGAATGCTGTCTGTTTTCTGAAAGCATTCTGATGCAATATTACTTACTTTATTGCACCACATACTATTGTATAATGTAAAACACCTGCACAGCAGAGCCCTCCCTGTTTATAACACTGAAATATTTACATGTATATTTTTCTGTGCGCTCACCAGTAAATACTTTTATAAAATACACTTTCCCTTCCCCCAGAACAAACCTGCTTCATCCTAGCAAATGAAGATTTCACTTCTATAGACATGTGTAATCTGGAAGGTTTACATTGTGAGCAGTGGCTCTCAACTATTTTATTGCTGACCCCTTTCACACAGCAAACCTCTGAGTAAGACCCCCCCCCTTATAAATTAAAAACACTTTTTTATATATTTAACACCATTATAAATGCTGGACACAATGCGGGGTTTGGGGTGGAGGTTGACATCTTGCGACCCCCCATGTAATAACCTTGGGACCCCCTGAGGGGTCCCAACCCCCAGTTGGAGAACCCCTGATCTTGAGATTATTTGGATTCAGCAATCAAGAAGTAGAAGGGTTTATCTAAAAATTGGCCTTTAAAAAAAGAATTCCACTTTTAGGTCGGTGTAAGTGGGAAGAATGGGGACTGCCATTGGGCAAAGGGATTGGGAGTGGGAGAGGTAAATGGGAGGTGGGATAACTGAGAACCAGTAGATGAAGCGGGGAGACCAAGATGAGATGAGGATCTGTGGAAAATGGGGAGATTGGGACTGGCTGGGCAAGGAGATTGGGATTGAGAACAGTGGGAAGGAGGGGGCGGGGAGTGGAGACGGCTCTGACAAGGAGCCAAAAAGTGTGTGGGAGGTGGGGGACCGGGACTTGCTGGGCAAAGATACTAAGGCCTTGTCTACACTGGCACTTTACACCACCACAACTTTCTTACTCGGGAGTGTGAAAAAACACACCCCCACCCCAAGTGTTGCAAGTTTCAGCACTGTAAAGTGCCAGTGTAGACAGTGCGACAGGGCTGGGAGCCATGCTCCTAGTGCAGGTAGCTACTCCCCTCATAGAGTGGGTTTTTTACAGCGCTGGGAGAGCTCTCTCCCAGCACTGGTGCTGGGACTACACAGCGCTTTAACGTTGCTATTGAAGACATGCCTTGAGTCAAGGAGCCGGGATGGAACAATGATGACACAGACTGGATAAAAAACCTGCAGAGGGAGATTGGGACTGTGAGCCAGTGGGCCTGGGGACCCTGAGCAGAGGAGACATTGGTGGAGACCATGGTGAAGGAGATAGATTAGATAAGGAGTGAGAGGAAAGGGAACTGGGCAAGGAAAATGGGAACAAAAATATGGCGGGAAGAAGTAAGAATAGACAGGCAGGGACTGGGAGTGCAGGGGAGACTCAAACTGGGTGCCCAGAGGCATAAGACTAGGCCCTGTTGGGCAAGGAGACTGAGACAAGAGGTCTGAGGAGGGGAGACTGGAACTGGCTAGAATGGAGTGAGAATTAAACAGGACTGACACAGGGACTGGTTAGAGGGGGAAGCTTGGGGGAAAGGAGCATAAAAGTGCATGTCCATCAGAGCACACACACACCAGCCTAGAATGGAACTCAAGATTCCTGAGTCTCACCATTTTCCTGCTGTCACCAAATAGCAGTGAAAACCACAGTGCGTGTCTCATGGCCTTCTAGTGCTGGTCTACATAGATACCCTGGTTACTGCTGCTCTCTGTCACTCTGTTAACTCAAGTGGCAGAGGTCTGTGTGGCACATCTTAAGGTGCCCTTCCTACTGATGAGCCTCATGTGTGCAATTATGATGCTATATGATGGAATTTCTGTAATTTAAAAAAAGCAAAGTTAAAAACTAGGAAATGACACACACAAAACTATTTTAAAAGAATATTAAGGTTGCAAAATCAAGCACTCAAAAGACAGGAAATGCCCAAATTAAGATTACAGGTACCACCTTAACTCAACCCCCTTGTGTATGCATTGTGATACGGTAATTACAAAATATGCTATTTTTTCCACATGACTCCTGCCTCACCCAGTGCATGGGATCAATCTGCTATAGGAATGAATGATGACCGTGTAATGAAGGAGACTGTTGTCGGTAAGACCCCTGCCCCATTTGTTCCAGAAGTTGGAAGGTGTGTGATGAATGAGGCAGGAGACTGTGGGAAGAGAAAGGGTCGTCTCACCATTAATCAGCTGAATGCTGCTCTGAAATGCAGGCATTTCCTATTTGAGGCTTGAATTTGCAGCCTCAGTAACATTCTTTCAATATACATTGGTGTTTTGTTTTTGTATAATATACATAATCACAGCAGTGATTCTCCACCAGGGGTATTGGTATCCCTGGGGGTACACAGAAGTCCTCCAGGGGGTACATCAACTCATCTAGATATTTGCCTAGTTTTACAACTAGCGAAGTCAGTACAGACTAAAATTTCATACAATGACTTGTTTATACTGCTCTATATATTATACACTGAAATGTAAGTACAATATTTATATTCCATTCCTGTTGATTTATTTTATAATTATATGGTACAAATGAGAAAGTAAGCAATTTTTTCAGTGATAGTGTGTGGAGTATAGTGTATAGTATAGTACAGTAATAGTGAAGCCTTTCCAATTACTTCAATACTTTTGTATTTTTAGGTCTGATTTTGTAAGCAAATAGTTTTTATGTGAGGTGAAACTTAGAGGTATGCAAGACAAATCAGACTCTTAAAGGAGGTAAAGCATGCTGGAAGGGTTGAGAGCCACTGTTCTATGGCAATTGTCCAAATCTTGCCCTGTCATTATGGTAATAAGCTGCAGCATTTGATTCATAGAGGCATTATTTTCTTTAAATGGTGCTTGTTCTAGTACCTGATCATTCCCCATAAACAAATTCACTTATCACCACAACACCCTTGTAAGGCAGGGAGCTATTATCCCCATTTTGTAGATGGAGAACTAAGGCACAGAAAAATTAAGTGATTTGTACAGGGGCAGACACAGAGTCAGAAGCAGGAATAGAACTCTGATCTGTTGAATCTAGACTAGTCAACTAGAAGATTGGACTTCCTCTCTTGGAACCTGAGCCAAAGACCACTGAAGTCAGGAAGAGCCTTTCCAGTTACTTCAATGGGATTTGAATTAGGCCCTTGTGTGACAGATGTTGCAACCCTATGCAATATCTCTGGGACCATGCTGTTTTAAGTGTATAATGTATCACTGGGAGACAGGGATTGTTACCACAGCTTCTCCATGAACAACAAAACAAACAGTGAGGGGTGGATAATACAGGTGAATCAGTTCGGCTAAAAACATCTCCAGAGCTTGTTTTCCTGGGGGGTTGTGAGGAGTTGCATAGACTGTTTCAACTGAGTTTGCCAGAGACCAACAGACAAAGAAAGCGCTTTTGATTTTAAAAAAAGGCCAAGTTTTAACTGATGCAGGGCCAGCTTTCCGATCCAGTGAACAGGGCCTTCTATCCAAGGGGGAGGAGGGAAACTATTGCAGAAACGTTGGAAAGACTGGATTACTAGAGCCCCATAAGACTCATGGGAGACTCCAGGTATGTGTTTAAATCCATTTATTGCTGTTCTGTGTTTTCTCTGTAATGCTTTTACCTGAAGAATGTGCTACTGAAAGGGGCACGGCCGTCCCTAAGGGGGTATGGGACCCCGGACAACGCCCTCTGCCCTGCCTCTTACCCATTCCCCTTGTTCTGCCCCAGCCTTCCCCCATTCCACCTCCTCCCCAGGAACCCCGCACTCACCGGCAGCGGCGGGAAGCTGAGCAACCCTGCCCCAGCCCACTCTACTCCACCAGCTCTCAGCCACGCTGCTCCACTTCCCGCTGCCAGTGAGTGCAGGGAAAGGATCGCCCTCTACACTCACCGGCAGCGGAAAGCAGAACGATGTGACTCCCAGCCCACTCCCCTTTATTGCCCTGGCCCTGTCACTCAAGTTGTGGAAAGGACCATCCCCGGCTCTCACCGGGGGGAGTAAAGTGGAGTAGAGAGAGTTGCTTGGCTCCCGTCGCTGCCAGTGAGTGTGTGTGGGGGGGATCCCTTCCCCCAACCACATGGCTGCAGTCTGGGCAAGGGAAGTGGAATGGGCTCCTCCCAGCCCCTGCTAATCCCCCGGGCCACTCTGGGCCTGTGGGCCCCCCAAAAGTGGTTCCCCAAAGCTCCTGCTCCCCAGACCCTGGGGGAAGGCCTGGGGCCCCACACAGCCCCCCGCTTCCCCCTCCCTCCTCTCCGGCATGATGGCCTGGCACAGGACTGGCCTTTAAGCAGACTGGCTTGCTGGGGATATTTCAGTGGATGGCAGGGAGCTGTGTGGCCTTAGAAATCCCCCATCAGAAGGGAGTGGGTCAAAAATCCCTGTCCAGAGATCAGTGACAGCAGAGATCTGAGATATGACTGGCACTCCTGGGCTAGATAGGGGAGGTGGAATACGATGCAGTTTCCCTGAAGCTGACACACCCTGAACCATTCCTACTAAGCACCCTAAAGCCAAGTCTACACTAGCTGGGGACGGTGGGGGTGGTCAACCTAAGATATACAACTTCAGCTACCTGGTGTCCTCACAGCAGCAGCAGGCTCCCCCGTCGACTCCGCTTACACCTCTTGGTGGAGTACCAGAGTTGATGGGAAGCATCATGGCTGCAGTCTGGGCAAGGGAAGTGGAATGGGCTCCTCCCAGCCCCCGCTAATTCCCCGGGACACTCTGGGCCTGTGGGGCCCCCAAAAGTGGTTCCTCAGAGCTCCTGCTCCCCAGACCCTGGGGGAAGGCCTGGGGCCCCACACAGCCCCCCGCTTTCCCCCTCCCTCCTCTCCGGCATCACCTTTGGGGATCAATTTATCAATCGATCCCCGGCCGGCAGGTAGTGAAGACCCGCCCTTAGAGTACTACTCCCATGGAAGTCAGTGGGAAGTTTGGCCTAAATAAGGATGGCAGGACGGGGCTCAGTGAAACCATTTCACAATTAGCAATGTATCACCAGTTTTAAGGCAAACATAATAAGTTTGAAAATACAAAGAGACTCCAGTGTTTGAACCACCTGTGTTTAACCTATGTCTATGACTGGGCTATACCTGTCATTTTTACTGACAGGCAAGGGTTTTTTTACCTCTCACTTTAAAACAGAGGTCTCACTCAATTTGCATTCTGAGAGACACTGAGACAATGAGCAGCTTCCATTCCACTTCACTAAGAGTAGCAAGCAATTCACAGGATCAGAGTTCTCTATTGTGGGTGGTCTCAGATCATGGGCAGGCATAAAATGATGCAGAGAGGTAGCACTCAGAGACATTTTGCAGCAGGTAATACCATTGCTGATTCAGAACAGGGATGACAATACCCGCCTGATGAACTGACACAGGCAGTGGGTATCGCTGTACATGTTGCAAATGGTTTTTCATCTTAGCAAAACAATTAGTAAAAAGACAAGAAGGGAAAGATTCACTAGTGGATAAGCACAGATCCACTAGTGCCCCATGGGGTCCTTCACAAATCAATCACTGGCCTTGTGTTTCTAATCCCCTAGTTGGGCCCTGGCCTGCAAACACTACCAGGTTTAGTGCATACTACTGGGAGTAGTTCTATTGATTCCACAGTAGAAAGAACTACGGCTGATAGTATCTGGGGGATTGGGCCCACATTCAGAAATGAAAACAACTGTGTTCTTTAAGAGTTCCTGATGCTTGCACATTTCACCTGACATTTTTTGCTGCTCAGTTCACTCTAAAAAGAAGCATGCTAAGCCCACTTTGCAAGCAGTTCCTGACCACAGAGAGAACAGATACCCCCAATATCCTTCACTCAAATACAAACAAAAATCTATCATTGTTTGCCTATTATTTTATCTTAAATAAATTGTACTGGATTAATGCTTCCTCCAAGTTAGAAATTATGAATCTATTTATCTAGCCACTGAAAAAACTTTCAAGGTTTCACATAAATCTTGATTTAGGAAACATACATTGAATCTGCACTGATGTGCAATCAACCATGAATGCAAATAAACTCTGGTAATTAATACATAGATATGCTTCTCAGTGTAACAGCAATTTCTAATAGAAAGTGTATTGGTTAAGTCACTTTTTAAGTACTTCTAGTATTAGCCCATTCATTAGTCACCATACTTAGGGCATTGGAGTCAATTTTTATAAAGGTCATTTAGTTTCTTTGCAACTTGCAATGGACCAGAAGCTGGGATCAATGGAGCATTAATATGTATTAACTCATTTTACTGTTGGAGGGGGTCATAGATTTACTACTGAATTAAATCATATTAGGTGTAAAACAGATTCTTTAATGACAATCTATAATGAAAGCATCTGTTGTGCCGCTGCGACAGGAACAGCCCTCACGCCATTGTAAATCAGGAGTACTTCCAGTGAAGCAAGTGGAATTACACCAACGTAAGTCAGGGCAGAATCAGGCCCAATAATAGTGACTCAACATACTGAGGCATCCATCCCCATTTATCTAATGCAACAGCAATGAGTTTCCAGATCTCTGTCTGACAAGTAGAAGAGCTACTCTCAACTCCCAGTGAAACTGGTTAGCCCAGAGAGGCAGGAAACAAGATCTGTGGCTTGATTCTCCATTGCCCTAGACCTTGCGTAATCATTACAAAATATCAGAGGGTAGCCATGTTAGTCTGTGTCCACAAAAACAACAAGGAGACCGGTGGCACCTTAAAGACTAACAGATTTATTTGGGCACAAGCTTTCATGGTTAAAAAAAACCCCTGTGGGTTGTGCCCAAATAAATCTGTTAGTCTTTAAGGTGCCACCCAACTCCTCGTTGTTATTACAAAATGTTCCCCTAGCACTTTGGAGACTCTCAGTTACAGGACAATGGAGAATATTGTTCTAACAGCATGGAATCTGCACCCGCCTTTGATTAGGAGCAGTCAGCGTTGCACTGAGTAATTTGCAATGAAGGAAGTAAAGTCCTTTGGTTCAAAGCCCTTGGAAGTACTTTGATAATACCTGCTATTTGTTGCAATTTGCTGCATTTCAGAGGCCAAAAATATTGTCATCCATAAAAGGGAGAACTAAGTTGCTCCCAAGAAGGATGTTTCAGCACTAAAATCAAGGAAAATTCTATTTGCTCCTTTCAGTTCACAGGCTGGTCACAGGCAATATTCTCAGGGAAGTCTATACATTTCCTTTCAGTGGCAGTCACCTTCATAGGGATATTCTCAAGGGACCTAGAAGCAGGGAAAGGTGAGAAAACAGTGAAGGGAAAGACAGGCAATGGCTATAAAATACAGTATCGTCTCTTCCTCTCTTCATCCTGTTCACTAACGTCCATTGTGCAACTAATGCTGCTTTCCCATCTGTGGCAGGCCCAGTACAGACTCGGGGGAGAAAGAGTATATTGTGTGCCAGGCTTCTAACATAAGGTTAGAAGGGAACACAAAGCAGCAGATGATCATCTTAACTGGAATTTAAAACCAAGAGTATCCCGATTGGCGGATAGTGATTGATCTGTTGGTGATTGATTTATCACATCTTGGTGAGACACGAAAAATCAATTGCCAACAGCACTCCCATCGACTCCAGAACTCCAGCTCGCTGAAAGGCGCAAGCTGGAGTCGACAGGGGAGCCCACTGCTGACCGCTGCCATCACGAGAACAGCAGGCAAGTCGGCCGAAGATGCCCTGACTTCAGCTACGTTATTCACGTAACTGAAGTTGCGTATCTTCGGTTGACCCCTCCCACTAGTGTAGACCAGCCCTAAGGCGGGTAGCACTCAATGGTGGGTAGCACTCCATGTATCAGGGATCGATTAATCGCGTCTCATGTAGACGCGATAAATCAATTCCCGAAGTGATGCCTGTACTCCACCTCGGCAGGAGGAGTAGGCGGAGTTGGCGAGGGAGTGGCTGCGGTCAACCCACTGCAATGGGGGCGGCCAGATAAATCGACCTAAGGTACTGCAACTTCAGCTATGCAAATAGCATAGCTGAGGTTGCATATTTTAGGTTGACCCTCCCACCCTAGTGTAGCCCAGCCATAAGAGACCTACTTCATGTTACAGACTTGGCCTGATCATTTGGTCTGGGTGTGTCTAACTTGCCTACACGTTTTATTCCTGTGTGAGATGCTGTGAATGGCCATATATTGCAGCACCTCAGAAATAAAAACTTACCTCATAATGTGTTGCTCTATTTTAAGCAGCAAGTGTTGGCTAACTTAGCAATTCTAACCAAATAGGAACATTTCACCTTGGATAAGAAGCACATTAGCTACTATTACAAACATCTCTATACTGGAGTTTGACAGTCTGGTTCTATGCTGAAAAATTAGCCCTAAAGAAAGAAGGGGAGAATGTTTCCACAGTATGAGTGAAACCTGCAAGCTCTAGGCTACTTTTGGATGGAGTCTGCTCAGATGGCCAATGCACTAAGAACCAAACAAACCCTTTAAGATGCTGTATGCAAGAGAACCGTTCACTAGAATAACCTAAGACGACACAGGGGTTTGGTTCAGAGGCAGATAAGACAAAGATCTGTAGACAAGACCACACAATTACTGTTTTTCAAGCCAACCCCTCACATTCCACAGTGCCTGTGAGACATCACAAGTGGGAGGCAATTTTAAACCCTTTTCAATCTAGGCATAAGGAGATTATACATGCAAGGACTAAATATGATAATATGACTATTGGAAACCCTTACGTTGCGGGTCAGCAGTGCATTTTGGATACTTCGATGCAAGGATTTAATTGAGAGCGCAGTCTTCCAGATTTTTTTTAAAAAAACACCCTATTATTGTGTGTTAATTCAAGAAATATTAATTAATCTGATCACTGGCAGGTGTGGACCCTTTAAATGTGGGAACTGATTTTTAAATCCCTCTAAAACATAGTTTCAGGAGCTTTGTATTGGTAAGAAATCAACACTCCCCCTCCTGTAACCATCTCTCTGACCCCATCCTAGGAGATAATGCTGGGCTGGATGATTTGCAGTGTGCATTTTGTGAAATGTATTTGTACGGGGAGCTTCCACTGAATTGGAATGTAATGTATAAGCCTGTTGTAATTGAAGTCCAAGCAATAAACCTTGGGCATTGCTTGCACTAAGTACTCTCTTACTGACTGCAGTACTTTACATATTGCACTGAGGTACACTTGCCTGTACAGTAGCCATCAGTTCACCCCAAAATACCCAAACACTGTGACAGAACATTAAATAAATTGGCTCTATGACTTACAAGTTAATTCTCTCATTAATCCACAATGAAAGGTTACCACTTAAGTGAAAGTGAGAACAATTCTGCAGCAAAACCAGGCTAACTAACCCCCTTCAAATTAGTTCCACAAACAGGATCTATATATGCAAAAAAAAAAAATAGTATTTACCATTCTTTGAAGGACTAGGATTCTGCTTAATGAATGGCGCTATCCCTTGTACATACAAATGCCTGGCGAGTGGTGCTGCAGTAAGTAGCCCCATGGAGCAGCAGCAACATCCTTACTCCACTCTTGGAGAGTGGGGAAATAACGATCTAGGGATCAACAGCAAACGGGGGAGCTAGAACATGAACAAAGCAGACCCTAGGGGTGAAAGTGGAAAGGCAGGACAGTTTAGCAAGCTGCGGGCAATAACCGCAGCTGTGCATCAGCTGGAGGGCAGGTTCCCAGTGACGCTGGACTGTGGAGTGGCTCTTAACGCAGATGGAAGCTGATGATGCATTTGAAAATACAGTAAAAAATAAAATAGGGGAAGGAAAAAGTTTTGCTTAAACAAATTACCCCCGCGGAGTGCGAGAGCGGGTTTGCACTGGGGCTGCTGAGCAACAGCTGTGTCCTCTAGCTCCACCGACAGGGAAACTAACCAGGAAAGTTCCCTCCGGGCGGGGAGGGGGGCTCTGGACTGGGAGGGGAACAGCAGGCGGAGGGAGGGGGGTTCTGGATTGGTGGGAGGCTGAGTGGGGGGCTCTGGGCTGGTGGGGTCTCAGTACCTGAAATCGCTGTAGGGGTGGATGATCCAGAACCCGGCGGACTTGACCCGCTCCTGCTCCCGCTCCACCGCCTTCTGGCTGCCGAACATCCTCAGCGAGAACTTGTTGACCCCCGGCTGGAGCATGGCCCCGAACTGGCGCTGCATAAAGCCGGCCTGGCCCAGCCGCAGCTCCTCGTCCGGGGTGATCTGGTCGCCCCCCGCCCCGCCTTCCACTTTGATGGAGGCGGAGGCGGGCAGGGCTTGCGGCTCCAGCGGGGGGGACGGGGAGGGAGCCGGCGGGGGCTCGGGCTCCCCCCCGCCCGGGGGGCTTCTCTCCTCGCCGGGGGAGGCCGCCTCCCCCTCGCCCCCGATGAGCCGCCTGCCCTCGGCCGCGTCGTGCAGGTGCCGGCTGGCCAGCGAGGACAGGCTGCCGCGGAAGCGCCGACAGTCCCCGTTGATGCTGCTCTTGGCGCCCGGCTCCGGGCCGGCGTCTCCCCGGGTGCCCCCCGCCGCGGGCAGCGGCTTGAGACGGATGCTCCGCCTGCGGGTGTCCTTGTCGCCGTCTCCCTCCTCGTCCATGATCGACGCCTTGGCCCCACCGGGCTGGGGCAGGCTGTAGAGCCGCTTGCGCATGGCGGGGGGCAGCTTGTCCATGGCGGCTGCTCCGCCCAGGCGCCCCGGCCTCCCGTACCCCAGCTCACCGGGCAGGGGGGGCCGGTGGCAGGCGTGTCATCCCCTCGCCGGAGCGTGCCAGCCGCTGGCTCTGCATCAGGCTCGGCTCCGCGGCTCCAACAGGGGACGGCAGCCCCGTCCCGGTTCGGCTCCTTGCTGGTGCTCCCCGGGGGGCGGGGTCACTGCAATCCCGGGCCGCCCCCAGCCCCGCCGCCGGGCAAGTCTAGGTCAGAGCCGCACTCCGAGCTTGCTCCGCGGCCGCAGCAGCCGTGGCCATGCCGCCTGGGAACGGGCTGCGGCTCCAGCCCAGCGCACATCCCCCAGGGGCAGCCGCCACCCCGCCCCCCGGCACTAAGACACAATGAACCGCAACTTGCAGCATCCCCGGCTTGCTGACATCACTGCCCTCCTCATCCCCCCTGCAGCTGCCGGGGCTGGGAATATTCATGAGGCTGATTCCGTCGGGTTGCCATAGGAGCAACTACTGCAAACAGGCTCTGCCTACCTGAGCCAGCACCCCGGCTTCTTAAAAGGGCAACGTCTGGCTGGGCAGGGGGCGTGTAGCTAGAGGGATACAGCAAGATTTCTGAGCGCAGCCTGCGATGTCCACTCGGATTGGGCCCCGCAGCGCTGCTCCTGGCCCGGGACACCGCGGTGCTCTTCGCTCCTTGAGCAGGTTTATTGCACAGTTTCGTTTCAGAGGAAACTACTGGCGGGTAGTGAATTACAAACGTTAAAAAGACCCACACAGGTGCATTGCCCCTCGTTCTTGGAGTTGTGGCCGGGTCATTGCGGTGTTGCTCCCGAAAACACCGGGGTTTTGGTGACAGGGGAGAAACTGCAAAGCTAAAGCGGGACCCGTTCACCTTGAAAAGCTCGCGTGCCGGACACACGCTTGCACGCAGAGCAGAGGGTCTGGGGGCGGCCCGGCGTTTCGATCGCAGCTTGGGCTGGAAGGAAGCCGCGCTGACTCGCTACACGCCGGCAAGCCATGGATCGGTTTCAGGCTTCCCTTTGTCTTGCTCTGCCCTGAGGCCTGGAAACGTTCCTGTCCCCCCGGCGGGGCTGGATGATGAATCCGAGCTATATTTCAAAGGGTCCCCCCCCCCCACGAACCAAGCAGGCTGAGTTTGATGCCGGGGGGTGGGGGTGGAAAACCGGGGCTTTCCCTGGGACGTGGGGAAACCACTTGGCAGGGGGCAGCTGACTCCGCAGCTCCCCCCGGCCCCACCGCGTCTCCCAGGAGCCTGCTGCTGAAACTGACCGTTGGCCCCGGGGGAGCCTGTCTCCCTGCACAGCCCTGCCCCCAACCTCCCTAAGGGACGCCGGAGCCGTGGGGTCAGGACACAGGCAGGCGAATTCCCAGGGAGGGGGATTTGGTCACGTGCGCTAATGGATGGCGGGTGCCATTCTCCCTTGTACATGGGGGTCTAAGTCCTCCGCTCCCTTTACCTCCTTCCCTTCTGTATTTCTTTACAATAAAACCGGATCGGGATTCGCCCGCGCCCGTGCGAGCTGGGCGGGACTAGCCGGCAGCCTGCACCCCGGCGCTAACTGGCGGAGAAAGCGGGAATCCCCCGGTTTCCCCCGAGAAGAGCCGCACAGCTGCTCGCATCCAGGCCGCCGTCAGTCACTGGCGGCGGGTTCCGCTCTCCGGCGGTCTGGGGCAGCGGGCCGTGTCAGTCTGACTTCGAGGAAATGCAGCCAGCGGCGGGATGACCTCACCGTGCACACGCGCGGCACGTGCTGCCTCAGCCTGACCAGCCCCCTGGCTCGGCAGGGCTTTCACCTAGCATCACCCCTCCCCCCACCGCCCGCCCTCGTGGCAGGACCTAAGACTGACTCGTGTGAAATACTCCAACAGCCGGCTGAGGGGCGGGTTGTGAGCTTTCCTTGGGCGGGGCGGGGATCCCCATTTTTAAATGTTTCTGTAGATTAGAAAACTCTCAAACCTCTGGCAGGATTACAGACCTGCATCCGCCGCGTGGAGGGACGTGTTTGTCTTAGGTGCAATCAACCGCCTCCCAGCCAGAACAGGTTTTGATTAATGAGAGGCGTGTGATGTGATAGTGAGGCAGCTTCTCAAGACTCACAGTCCCTAACTCTCCCAGGGAAAGAGATCCGTTCAAGGATAGAGCTGCTTGTCTTGTTTTGTCTCTGTTCTAGTTTCCCCTTGGAAAATGTTCGCATGAATTCTTCTTCCTGGACGTGCTGGGATTATTCTCTCAACTCTGCCTCATTTGAATGACACCAAATGAAATTTTATTAAAGTCCCAAAGAGAGAGGGGAAGGGGAGATAACAGAACAGGGATCAAAGCACAATGATATTTCTGAACAACATTCTGTAGACATGAATATGTCCAGTTCTGGGTGCCTATGCCACATTTCAGGAAAGATGTGAACAAATTAGAGAAAGTCCAGAGAAGAGCAACTAAAATGATTAAAGGTTCGAAAATATGACCAATGAGAGAAGACCAAAAAACATTGGGGTGGTTTAATCTGGAGAAGAGAAGACTGAGAAGGGGCATGAACATTTTTCAAGTACATAAAATGTTACAAGAAGGAGGAAGAAAAATTGTTCTCCTTAACCTCTGAGGTTAGGAAAAGAAGCTTAAATGGGCTTAAATTGCAGCAAAGGCAATTTAGGTTGGACATTAGGAAAAACTCCCTGTCAGGGTGGTTAAGCACTGGAATTAATTTGCCTAGAGAGGTTGTGGAATCTCCATCACTGGAGATTTTTAATGGCAGATTAGACAAACACCTGTCAGGGATGATGCTAGATAATACTTAGTCCTGCCTTGAGTGCAGCGTGTGAGGGGTTGGATCACAGAAACTCCCTATGGACTGCCAAATGATGTGCCAAGACGACTTCTACTCCTCCTTTCTTGTTCAGGGCACTGAAGTCCCAAGCTGCCAGGCTGGTTTAAGCCAAACCCACTAGGCTGCTGCAAATCCAGACCAAAGTCTGAACCACATCTCCTAAAAGTTGTAGACTTAATTGGAAGCAGCTTAAGAAATATGCCTAACACTCAGGTGCTTAACTCTTAATGGGGTCCAAACCCCCAAACATCATTTTACCCTGTATGAAAATTATACAGGGTGAACTCATAGATTGCTCACCCTCTATAACACTGATACAGAGGTATGCACAGCTGTTCCTCGCCCCTCCACCAGGTTAATTAATAAGTAAAAAGTGATTTTATTACATACAGGAAGTAGGTTTTAAGCAGTTCCAAGTAGTAACAGACCTCATCCTGTATTCTCAACCTGCCACACTTATTACAGAAAATATGTAGGAATATCTTAAGAGAGTTTTAAAAAAATCCCTGCACCTGTAAAGCATGAGGCTGGGATTCAGCACAGTACTTACCTTTGTGCACACACTTCCATCCTTCCTTGTTGAGCACAGTACTTCACCTTATGCTTAAGTACCATTGACTTCAATGGGTTTGATGCAATGGTTAACATTAAGCAGGTGTGTAAGTACTCTGCTGAATCTGGCCTCTGTTACCATGAACCAGGTTTTTTTTTAAAAAAAAAATGTATAAATTAGTCTGTCGGTGTGAGTACTAAGGTCTTTGGAAATTTTTTCTCCATGAGTCCTAAGACCCAGGCTCAGAGGGAGCATTAAAACCTCTAAAAAGGTCTTTAAATAGCTTTTCTATACCCTAGAGAACTTCAAAATCATGATCATTTTATTTGAAGTCATTACCGAATTGGAAATAAGTGTGAAGGCCAGGGAATCAACTCTGAGAGCACCAAGTTATTATTATGTCCATTACTGGTATTATGTATGTATTATGGTAACACCTATCCTATGTGTAAATGGACTTCATAATAATAATTGTAAGTGCAGAAAAGCTGCTATTACTGTAGTACTGAACCTAACTGGTCCTGGGTTCCAAGTACATGTCATTATGGTGGGGAGGGGAGAGAGGAAACTTTTGTTTTGCAAGTTGATTGCTCTTTTAAATGGTGTCTGTTTGAAGCACCCCAGGGAGTTCGAGTAAATCCCAGGGAGGTGGATTTAGTGGGTAGAGTGCAGGGGAAGGCAGTAAAAGTGGCAGATTATTTATCATGTGGTCCTGCAAATGATCACAGAGATACTGCATGAACATAGGTGGTGTGTGTATATACTCACATACATATGACATAATTTAAAGATTGCACTACAGTCAGGGGTCCTGGAACAATTTGTAAAGTGGAGGTGCTGAGAGCCATTGAACCAAACTGTAAACACTGTATATGACAGAAACCATTTCAACCCTTCGTTCCAGCACCTATGAATACAAGATAAATGCAAACATTATGTTGCTAGTGAGCTCAGGACTCATGAAAGGTAGCAGACAGAGTCCTGGAAACTGAAGTCCTCTATAAACTGTGGGAGAGGTACAGTATGGGCAGCTGCAGGGGAAGCTTCCTCCAAACTGCCCTGGTCAGACCATCTCTAGGGCAATGGGTTGGTTCATAATCCACCACCCTTACTGCTGAGACTGCCAGAAAGAGCAAGTATGCTTATGATGTAAACACCTGTCCATGAGAAACTGGAGTGAGAGTTTTCCTACCCCCTACTATTACATTTTAAGGCCCACAAAACAAACATTTAACACACTGAGACAAGGAGATTCCAGGGTTTTGGTGACAAACCACTGGCTCTCCACTATTGCAGTTTATGGTGTCACTAGAAGCTAATCAAATAAATAGTCCTCTGAAACACACTGATATCCCTTAAGAGCACCCCAGTTAAATACCTGGATATGATGCCACACAACTGATTAAATTCAGCCAGTGGCTTGTCATTCTCACTCCACACCTCCTGCCCACAGCTACTGAGGTGGCAGTTGAGGGTGCTGAAGTAGGAGGAGAGGACATGAAGAGGTAGCAAAGATCCTCTCCAGAGGTGAAGAAGAGTGTGTTCTGCAGTGGATTCGGGAGCTACACTAGAGGTTAAAGAGAGGCTTGTGGAAACATTGATTCATTCCAGAGGAGGAGGGTAAGGATCTTTGCCAAGGTAAAAGAAGCAAGAAGGCCTTTCTATTACTTAGGAATAAGCGTGGTTGAGACAGCATTCAGAATCCACCAAGAGGAGCTTGGGGAGATGGGGTAGGCCAGAGCAACAATGGTATAGGGAGGAAAGAGGATGGCAGCAGAAGTTATGACTTGGGGGAAGAGGAGAGAAGGGGAGGTTGGCAGAGGTGTCAAGAGGGAAGGAGCTGTAGGGCCAAATTTGGCTCTCACTTATACCAGTGCTAATCTAGACTAATCCCATTAACTTCACCTGTGCAACTGAGTAAAAATCTACGTGCCTCTATCCAAGATACACATCTCCATGAGGTTAGGTGGAGACGTCCTCATTACTCACAAACAGTTTCATTACTGGAGGGGAACGAGGGCACCTCTGTTGCATGATCAGCTATGCCTGTATCTATGGAAATAGAGCACAATGTGCAGAAAACAATCCCCTGATGTTTTGAGGGTGTTTGGATTTGCTGTATACATTAGTATTCTCACCACCCCAAATTGCGAAAATTCACCACTTGAGACATAATGACCAGCAATAGCATCCACTCCCCCATTACCTTTTCATTACGGGGGCAAGTGCTTCAGGGACTGGTAACAAAATATACAGCTATGACCCAGGATGGACAAAGCAGCCAGGAAATCTCTCTTTCTTTGTATACAAGAGCTGCATCTCTTATTCCTGCCACCTATCAAAGATATATAGAGAATTGACTGATATAATAAGTAACAAGAGACCATGGCTGAGATGGTTCCAGCTAAAGATTTTAAAGATGTCATTAATTTTAATTGGAGTTTGCATCTAAATCCCCTAGATAGTTTTGAAAATCGTTACCTAAACTTTACTGATGAGTTTCCTAATATTTATAGTGAAGTGAAGCCATTAAATTTGTATCTAGAACTTAAATTCAACACAACTTGCATTTTAAACACATATTCCATCAAACTCACATTGAAAGTGAGGTTTGAGAACTAGGCTCCTCGAGGTCCACCTCTACCTGGGCCCATCCAAAATATTGGTGTGCCCAGTGCTCAAGTGTCCACCTCCTCTGAAAAACCCAAAATTGTATTGTCCTGTGCTGCACAGAAAACTACAGCATAAGCTCATGAAATTTACCTCCTCCCTCAGTGTGAAGGAAGACATGCACAGCTTTTTGCGCCCGTCCCCCACCCCCATTATGAACTGTACAAACTGGTCTAGAGAAACTGGTCTAAAGAAAACACACACAAGTTTATTAACTACAAAGGATAGATTTTAAATGATTATAAGGGATAGCAAACAGATGAAAGCAGATTACTGAGCAAATAAAGCAAACACGCAAGTTAAGCTTAATACACTAAAGAAACTGGCTACAAGTAGTAATTTCTCACTCTAAATGTTGTTTTAAGCAGGTTTCAGAGATTCTTGAAGAAAAACGCTCTTGCTTGCAGCTTAGAACTCCAGATATTCCTTTTAGAGGCCATACACCTACCGTGGATCCAGTTCTTTCTTCCCCAGATTGGTTTTAGGTGTTTTCAGCCATCATCTTGGGGGGGGATTCAATGAAGAACCGATGCAGAGTAACTCACTCCCCTGCCTTAAATAGGATTTACATATGGCGGGAATACTTTGTTTTCCAGTTTGGTCCCCATCCCCTATTAGTGGAAAAATACTAGTAAACCTAGATGGGTGACATGATCGCATGACCCTGCAGAGTCAAAGCAGCATCCCAGGAAGCTTCTCAGGAAGGTGGGAGATTAGCACCTTCAGAGTACTATTGCTCTCCCTAATGGCCCATTGACTAACCAGCCAGACTGATTGCATTTTGTCTGGTTGGTGTTCCCCAGGCACAAACATTTTTGTAATTGATACATAGTTCATACTCCTAACTTCAGATACAGAAATGATACATGCATACAAATAGAATAATCCTATTTAGTAAATCATAACCTTTCCAGTGATACCTCACATGATCCATCTTGCATAAAACATATCTGAGTTATGCCATATTCATTTTATAACAATATCTCTATGAAGAATATGGGCGTAGTGTCACAGACGGGTCTGTGGGAGTTGTGACATTGGCTCCCATGGGAGCCAAAGCAGGCTCTGGGTGTGGAGTGCTTAAACTCTCTATTCCCACAGGCTCACTTAACCCTTCATGCTGCTGAGAAAATGAGTTCAACGGTGGCCATCTCAACCCTGGTTTTTAACCACCACCGTAGCTGCACAGCTGCAGACCCCAGCACAGACAAATCATGCCAATGCAGTTTACTGTCTATCTAAGGTATTTCCATGGGTTCCCCATTGCTGTCATATCTGAACACTTCACAATCTTTAATGTATTTATCCTCACAGCAGCCCTGTGGGGTAGGGTGAGTGCTTTTATCCCCTTGGCACAGGTGGGGAACTGTGGTACAGGTGGGGAACTGAAGCACAGGGAAGCTAAAGGACTTGACCGAGGTCACACAAGGAGTCGGTGGCAAAGCAGGGATTGGAACCCAAGCCACTGGCTAGTGCCTGAAACAAAGGGTCATCTTTCCTCAATTACGCTTTATGTGGCTGTATTATTCTGCAAGACTCCACTCATGTATTGTTCTCAATTCTCAAATTCTGAATATGATTTCAAGGACCTTCTATTGCCCTTGAAATCATAGAATCAAAGTCTCATAGAATATCAGGGTTGGAAGGGACCTAAGGAGGTCATCTAGTCCAACCCCCTGCTCAAAGCAGGAACAATCTCCAACTAAATCATCCCAGCCAGGGCTTTGTCAAGCCTGACCTTAAAACCTCAAAGGAAGAAGATTCCACCACCTCCCTAGGTAACCCATTCCAGTGCTTCCCCACCCTCCTAGTGAAAAAGTTTTTCTAATATCCAACCTAAACCTCCTCCACTGCAATTTGAGACCATTACTCCTTGTTCTGTCATCTGTCACCACTGAAAACAGCCTAGATACATCCTCTTTGGAACTCCCTTTCAGGTAGTTGAAAGCAGCTATCAAATCCCTAGTCATTTTTGTTGCCATTTGCTGGACTCTTTCCAATTTTTCTACATCTTTCTTGTAGTGTGGGGCCAAAAGCTGGACACAGTACTCTAGATGAGGCCTCACCAATGTCGAACAGACGGGAATGATCACATCCCTCAATCTGCTGGTAATGCCCCTACTTATACAACCCAAAATACCGTTAGCCTTCTTGGCAACAAGGGCACACTGTTGACTCATGTCCAGCTTCTCGTCCACTGTAACCTGCTGCCTAGCCATTCAGTCCCTAGTCTGTTGCAGTGCAGTGTAGCTGTTATGGGATATTCTGATGTGTGGTTCCTGCACTGTCTCATATGGATGCTGTTTAATTCTGGATAAAGAGTGGCTGGAGTAGCGGGACTGGGTTCAGGATCTCCCACCTCCCTGGTGGTTGCCTGAACCCCTGGACCATGGAATGAGTCATTCTCCCTTGGCCAGTGATTAAGTCTTTATCCACAGTGGACCAGTTGCTGGGCCAGAGAGAAAATGGAAATGACTCCAAGCTACTCTTTCCATTAGTTACCCACGATGGAACAGCTTCAAGAGGAGAGACTGAGGAAGCCCCCTGTCAGAATACCTCCTTGCTCAGTGGTTAGAGCTCTCTCCTGTTCCCTCCTCTGACAGAGAGGGGAATTGAAATGAGGTCTCCACATCCCAGGCAAGTGCTGGAGTAACCACAACCAGCTCCTTGCAGAGTGAGGCAGGCACCTAGCTCATTTCCCCCAGAGAGCAGCTTGGGGCCATATGCAGCCTGACTCAAGCTAATGGGTTTCCATTTGTAGACTGCTAAATGGACATAGGGGCCTAGCCCTATGAGAGGGGCAGGGCTTAGCACACAACCCTCTCAGCACATCTCCCATTGGCTAGTTTTGGCAGTTTCCTGCCTAGAATGCTGGCTTTTGTGGATCACATTTGAAGGCGCTGATCTCCCCATTCATTGAATAGGGAGCCACTGCACCTAACTTAAGTTTTGTGAATCAGAGTTTCGGTGATTTTTTCTAGATGCCTAAAAGTTAAGCATTGTTAAGCTTAAAACCCAAGCCTAAGAGACTTGCCCAAAGTCACACAGGAAGTCTGTGACAGAGCAGGACATTGAAGCCGGGTCTCTCTAGAGCAGGCCTGCACAGCTCGGAAAGCAGCGAGGGCCATATTACTGCAAAAAATCCAGCTGCAGGACGAAAAGCCCCGCCCTCGCCCCACCCCCATCCGCTTCCCCCCACCCCACCGCTTGGCTTGCCCAGCCTCTACTCACACCCCCACGGGCCGCACAGTGAGCCTGTGCGGGCCGCATGTGGCCCCCCGGCCACATGTTGTGCAGGCCTGCTCTAGAGTCTCAAGTTAGTGCTCTAATCAAAGCTGCTGGGAGCAGGGACTGTCTTCAAATGCATTTGTACAGCATTTAGCACAAAAGGAAGTAACATATAATATCCTGATTGTGGCCTCTGAGCACTAGTTCAGTAAAAATATTTACTACATATAATAAGCTGGCAAAGCAGACTTAAAACCAGGTGATCTAAACCATGGAATCCTTTTCCCTGCCTCTGATGTGGTGGGGTGTGAATTGGGGACATCAGCTGGAACAGCATTCTGAGTCTGGAGACATCTCAGTTTTACCAGTGAAGAAGCACTTTAAACATGAGAACAAGTTGCCCTCTTCCCCAGTCTAAGCAGCTCTATGTCATAACAGATGGATGACAGCCTGCTGCTAGCAGGAAAATTATATATGTTATCAGTCATTTTTGTGCCTGTTGATTCTGCTTTTATTTCTCACTGATCTGTAAAAACCTTGCATGAAATCTGTTTCAGAGGAGCAATAGACTTCCACTCCATTGGATCTGCAGGATTAAATGACTGGATTTATTTAGAAATGTGTGGGTATAAAGACACATTTTTCACCTCTCCTTGAGTAATGGGGAAAACACTTGGAGTTCTGCTGATGCTTTCTAAACTCAAACTTGTCAGTAGGAGAAGGGGTTCAGATCAGGTGTTTGCCGCTGATACTGTTCAGTACTAGAGGGGGTTTAACTTTTTCCATCAGGGAGAAGAGTGGGATGAGATGAAATGAAGACCCAATTCTCTGTTTTTTTCTGAGCTATTTGTTCCAACCCTTCTGCACTTGTGAGGAAAATGTAGTTTTGAACTACTTCTCTGATTATCCCTGAGATCCTGGGGCTGATTTGGGCTAGACCCATCCGTTGCTGCAGCCTCAAACTACTCTAACGTAGGGTATGTCTGCACTGTGCTGAAGGAGTAAATTCCAGCTCAAGCAGCTCCAGTGGCCAGGGATTGCTACCTCTGGCACTGGGGGCTCAGAGAGGGTGATGCTGGAACTGCTCCAGTGATTGTGAAACCATATGCACCAGGGAATCCCCAGCAGGGTGACCAGATATCAAGTGTGAAAAATTGGGACAGGAGGTGTGTGTATGGGGCGGGGGGGGGGGGGAATAGGAGCCGATATAAGAAAAAGCCCCAAATATCAGGACTGTCCCTATAAAATTGGGACATCTGGTCACCCTAATCCCCAGAAGAATCTAAATGGGTGGTTAAGCTGGTTTTTAGGGATGCTTTGTGCTGCTAAAGTGAAACAAAGCAGCCAGAACAGGGCCTAAGGATTGGTGTCAGTGCATTTTAGTGGTCAGGAAAAGGATTGGAAAACACCTTCTATTGAGACTCCAGGAGCTTAATACATTTAGCTTTTCAAAGTGGTGACTTGATCACCTCCTGTAAGTACCTACAGGAGGAACAGAATATTAGTGATAGAGTGTAGTATCATCAGTGTCAATAAATTCTAGAAAATGCTCTGACAGTCACCATTGCAGGGACATTTTCCCTAGGTTTTGTTACAAAATGCACCATTAAAGTCATTTGTTCCATACGGCTGATGTCTGGTGTGCAGTTCAGAACAACAGAGCAATATGTTGCTTCAGATCTGTTTGACTTTTGTTGACAATAACTGTGTGATCTCATTTTGAATTGTTTTTCCAAGGTAGTGGTGTGTGGACATTTCTTGGGTGGTGACTCTTCTTCGATGCACCTGGAGTATAGCATCAAACTCAGCCATCAGCTCCACAATTTTAAGGAAGTTTCCATTGTTTGACACATACAGCTGATCTGAAGTACCATGCAGTGCTAGGTTTTGAATAACAAGCATTCTCACAATGGCAATGAGTCTTTCCAGAATATTTTGCCAGTAAAGAGAGACTCTGATGCAAGTTTCTCTTGCTGCTGATCATCTATGGTGGCCTTTAACCTTTGTCTCATCTTTTTCTACCTATGGAATGCTCTCTAGTGCTTTGCTGCTTTCTCATGGCATGCCAGATTTCTAGCCAGATTTTTCCAGTCCTTTGTTCCTGTAGAGCCCAATGTGGCTGGAACGTTAGACTGGAAGAGTTTGCAACAAAAACAGTATGCAGAGTTCTGGGGTTTTGAGTACATAAGCCATGACCTCTCCACTTCGTCACCATTGGGGATTTCACACCAGTAATGTGTTGGATGGAAACTTCTATTTTCATTGTCTTTGGGTCCACAGTCCTGGACCATCTAGACTTAAGGAACTAACTCAGCAGCAGCTGTTTCTTGAGCCTCCACCACACTCTTCTCTGATCTGCACTTTTTTTTTCAGGAATGTGCATGGTTACATCCATTTGAGATGGAGATATGGATGCTGCAGTAGCTGTCAGGTCACCTGCACTCTGACTAACTGGAAGATCAGGCATCTCCTCACCACTCATGTACTCACTGGGGCTGCAAGGCTCTCCGTGAACATTTGTCTACCTATCTCAGAAGAGCTCCTTCCTGCTTAGATAAAGATAGAAAAACTTCCTTTTCTTGCTATTTTTTTCTGAATGCTGCCCCAGAAGGGCATTTTCTTCTTTCACTCATGACTGCTGTTCTGTGTCCACTATAGTGGCTCTCAATACTCAATTGAAGGGGACAAATAGGCAGGCTGGTAGCAGGGCCTGAGTGAGGGAAGATATCAGCATCTTAAGGGTCTGACTCCTCCTACTTTGGTTGACTGCCTGTTCTCCTCAAGTGGGTTCCAGGAAGCAAAAAGCTCCCTGGAAAGCTGGTGTTAATCAGTCCAGGCTCCTGGGGGCGCTAGAGAGGTACATAAGAGGCTCCTCCTTCCCTCCCTGCAACTCCTGCTGCTTTCTGTTATTCCCTCTCACCTTTTCTCCTGCCTGCCTGTTATGTCTCTTGTGCCCTCCTTCCTCCAGCACAGCCCTCCACCATCTCTGTGCACCTAGAGCAGAGAGAAGACATATGCACCAGCCACACACACAGTTTTCTACACTCTGGGTCCTAATGGTGCCCCTGCTCCTATAGTTTGGCACCTGAGGCAGCACCTCAGTTCACCTCATGGTAAGGCCAGCCCTGGGACTAGGATGCTGTAGGCTGCGTCCTCTTTTGTGATATGCCTGGGGAGGCTAGGGGTCCATGATGGTAGAAGGTTAATGTGACTCAAAGCTAGGGTCTCTGGCTTTGGTCTAGAGACCTATTAGACTGTGTAAGGTTTTCATAGGAGTCCAGGATCATATTTAGCCATTCATAGTTTAGCTCCTATACTTTTGACACAATAGCAATTGACACATCCCCTGTATAACAAACTTCATAAAACAGAGACCTGAATTTCCTTCTAGAATCATGGAATATCAGGGTTGGAAGAGACCTCAGGAGGTCATCTAGTCCACCCCCCTCCTCAAAGCAGGACCAACACCAATTAAATTATCCCAGCCAGGGCTTTGTCAAGACAGGCCTTAAAAACTTCTAAGGATGGAGATTCCACCACCTCCAAAGGTAACCCATTCCAGTGCTTCACCACCCTCCTAGTGAAATAGTATTCATAAATATGCAACCTTCCTCACTGCAACTTGAAACCATTGCTCCTTGTTCAGTCATCTGCCATGACTAGGAACAGCCGAACTCTATCCTCTTTGGAACCCCCCTTCAGGTAGTTGAAGGCTGCTGTCCAATCCCTCTTACTTTTCTCTTCTGCAGATTAAATAGTCCAGTTCCCTCAGCCTCTCTATGTAAGTCATGTGCCCCAGACCCATAATATTTTTGTTGCCCTCCATGAGACTCTCTCCAATTTTTCCTATAGTGGGGGCCCCCAAAACTGGATACAATATTCCAGATGTGGCCTTACCAGTGTCAAATAGAGGGGAATAATCATTTCCCTCAATCTGCTGGCAATGCTCCTACTAATATAGCCCAATATGCTTCTAGCTGCTTTGGCATCAAGGGCTCTCTACCTTTCCAAGAGCTGCCACTACCATAGGACACAACAGCTGTCAATGTACCTCAATCCTGATCTGCAGCACCCTCTGCTATTCCAGCTCTGCAAATGTCTGCATCCTGCTGTCCATCCCCCAGTTGCTGGTCCAATCCTGGATTCTCACACAGCTCTGTCAGGGCACCCGAGTCCTGACCTGCAGGCTGTCACTCCCAAACAGTTCCATTCCTTCTAGAGAAATGAAGGATAGCATGGGTTTCAAAGAGCTAAATCAAGGTTCCAGGCAAAACAGGGTGGCCTTTGTCAGTGAGCTCCAGTTTGGCAAGACACCTGGCCTCAAACAGAACTCTGTCTTGCGTAGCTGTCTGACTCTGCCCACTGCAGAGATTGTCAGAATGTTTGCTTGATAGCACAGACTGTCTCCTTACATGGTTTTAGCACTAAACATTTCCCCTCCTGTCATGTCAAAATCCTGCTAGCACCCACTGCTCTGTGTTTTACTTACATCTCCTGATACTTTTGAATACCAGTTCTGGTGTGCTGATTAAATTCAACCCTAAGGGGAATTGCTAGTGTGTCTGGGGTTGAGATAATACCTTTTCCTCTCTAATCCTACCCCTGAAAAGAAGGGAACTAAGATACCTAAATTCATAATGGCTGTGTTAGATACACTAATATCTCCTGTGCTGTTATCCTCTGGTAACTCAAACAGGCACTTGCAACACACTTGTGCCCCTAAAAGATGAAAGAGATAGGAATCGGATCACTGATCCTCAAAAGACAAGCTATCCATGCACTAGTGAATATTGGCATTTTTCATGCAAATCATAATGATGTGGTCTCTACTCAGACCATGCCTCTAATCAGAACTGTAACTAGGCATTTTAGCACTTGGGGCAAGCAAGCATATTTGCACCCTCTAGAGGTAATGTGGAGGGCATATGGGGTTACATGCACCATCCCCCAGATTTCTGCCTTCCACTTAGCACAGCGGTTTCAAACTGTGGAGATGCCCACCTCAGATTGAAAACTATCACCTCCTGCCAGTACCTGGCAGATCAGGAGCTGCCTGGCCTACTCAGGCCCTGACTTTCCATGCTGCAGGAGCCAGGACACTGTCTGGCTGCCTAGAAGCCCTCCCGGCCCTGCTCCCCAAGCCAGGCCACCTCTGCACAGCCAGGCAGTTCCCAGGCAGGGCAGGAGGTCAGTACAGCTCTGAGCTGCATCCTGACACACTCTTGCCTCTCCTGCAAAGAAGCTAGGTGACACTCTCTGCATCCAGCCCCTGCCTGTGGAGCCTGGATGCCAGGAGATCACAGAAGATCATCGTTGGAAGGGACCTCAGAAGGTCACCTAGTCCAACCCCTACTCAAAGCAGGACCAATCCCCAGCTAAGTCATCCCAGCCAGGGCTTTGTCAAGCCTTAAAAACCCCAAGAGGTGCTCACAAACTGCTGCCCTGGTACTCCTGGCTCTGTAGCTGCTTCTCAGCTCAGAGGCAATGTGTGGTGGGTTGGTCATGTATCCCCACACTTGCCCCAGCCTGGTTTTGGCCCTGTCCCTAATGACTGTTAGAGTTATGGGAGCCCATCACAAAGGGGAATAAATCCCATAGTTAGAATTCAGAAGGAATGCATTGAAACAGCGTAAATCAGATTATCTGAGCTACAATTCTGAGTGGAATGGACATAGGAAGCAAAACAACTTGGATGGAGTTGTTACATCCCAAGTTACTAAATCTAAGCGTCAAGATTCAGTGGTAAGGTGCATAACTGAGCATTATTGATCATGTTTGCACTGCATGGGGATCTGTACCACACTGACTACATTCCCATGGCTTGGCTTTCAGAGCGCTGACAACCCATAGATCTCACTGAATCAGAGCATCAAAGTCCAGTCTCAGCATGTGCTGGGTTCAGTGTAAAATTCAGAAAGGACCCTAGGGAGCAGCCACTTCTTTGGGTGTTAGAGTCCTGATAAGGAATATGGAGAGGATGTCCAATTGTGAAGCCTCATTAAAAAACATTAATGATTAGTTTAGCACTGTATGCAATATTCCATTTCTCACAGAAAATGAAAGTAAGGCATCTAGATTTCTAGTTTACTTTGAGCAGCAACAATGCATGGATTCCATGTACGATGGGGTGAACTTTAGTCTTTCATATTTTATCACAGCTAAAGAAAATGACTAATAAACTGGCACTTTTGCGTTTGGATGGAACCATTCCATAGGCTAAATAAAACTAAATTCATTTGCTAACTTCCAACTAGCTGTGTCTCAGTATACGTGAAGGAAAATTATAAAGCCACTAAAATAAGATCAATCTACTTTGTACCAAAGATCCTATCCTACCTTACATAGACATCATCCCCCTTTCACAGATAGGAAAAATGAGGCCCGAGTGTCTTGCCCAAGGACACCACAGCAAGTCAGTGCCAGAGTGAGGAGTGGAAACCAGATATCTTCACCATCATTCTCTAACCACTTGATAATATTCTGTTCTCTTGTATATTACAAGGCAGAACAGTAAGTAAGCTAACAATTAAAATAGTCAAACAAATCCATGTGCTGGCTTAAGAACCTCTTCATTTAGAAATCTACCCTTATTTCCTAGGTCCTCTTTGGAAAGGAACTGGCTATCCAGAAGATTCCTTGAGGTAGGGCAAAATTAGACAGACAGTCTCCCCTGTGTCTTCTATTTTCCTCAACCATAACAGCATGGACATTCTGCCAGTATTCCCATCCCTTTTGTGTTATTGCTACAATGTAAAATTGCCCATCTGTTGCTCAAGGACCTGTACCAATCTACTATATTTTTATAGCATGGAAAAAACCACATGTACTTTTTCATCTTCAAACATTGTACAAACTCACCAGCTACTTAGTCTTCTATGAGCTTGAAAGACAAGTTTTAGTGCTACCTACAAATCAGGAAACTGAGATACAGAGAGGTTAAGGGACACGACCAAGGCCACTTAGCAATGCAATGTAAGGGCAAGAATTAGACTGCAGGATTTCTTGATTCCTAGTGCCAGGATCAGTCCACTGGAACATGTGATCTCTCTGCATCTATGATCATTAAGTATGGTGTGCCTAAAGCAGAGATCAGGTCATTATCAACCAGCTGTGGGCAGCACTATGTTAAGCACACCTCCCTATCATTTGCACTTTCCTAAATGTTAGCAGACTCCAACACAGAACTGTTCCAGCTGCTGTATCCTATCTACCCTGAGATCTACCTGCTCTCATGACCAGAAGAATGTGAAGGATCCTCCTCTACTTACAGCTTACTTGAATACTCCAGCTGGGCAGCAGAGTGAGCAATCTTGGCCAAGAATTTAGATAGAAGTGATTCAAAAGTTTCACTGCCAGATGTTTCAAAAACCCCTCTCAACTTGGGTGCTGCCCTTACTCAAGGAGGCCACCTCCTCCTCCAATACTCCAAATGGCAGATACTGTCTGATGGGTAGGAAGGGGTGGTCTCCACAAGAGACAGGATAGGTGCAGCTGGAGAACAGACAAGCAACTCCATGTCAGAAAGAGGAGACAGTGCCACCTCCAGTTTGCCTGTGTCAAAATCTTTGCCTGTTTGCTCAAAATGCTTGGGACCCATTGCTCTATCATACTGCTTTACCAGGCAAAGACCTTGGCTATACTCCCCAACTCCTATTCAACTGTACGCACCCTTTAGCAGCACTGAGCCAGAGTTTCACAATCCCAGGCTATACTCCATTGTGGGTAAGTGGAAGCACTGCTGAAAAGGAGAAGAAAGCAGTTGCTCATTGTTAAAGTAAGTAGCACTGGTACATGTGGCAGTGATTGGGAACCACTATGTAAAGAGAAGACAACAACTGTTACCTTTTGGCTTCATTAGGGGTGACACTGGAAATGCTGAAGACTGTATTTTAGAATGCTGTATTTTAAAATGGCAGCATGTGCGGAACACCAAAGTGTGATTGTAATTTCCAGGGGCTTTCTCTGCTTATATTCATCCCTAATTGCAGAGCCCCTCACATATGATTTGCAGCTTCTGATTTTACTGATCTTTGTTACTCTTTCTATGTTTCACTTCCCTGCTCAGATTTTGCCAGCAGGGTTTCATACAAAATAGCTGGGGTTTTTAAATAGCGTAATTGAAAATCATAAGTTATGAAGATTGATATTTATTATCTGAGCACTCCATATGTGAATGTCACATGTCAGTCTTTCACTGCTGAGCTAAACCCCCTGCTTTGCAGTAGCGAGCTGTGGATTCCTTTTGGATTCTTCCCTATTTGCTGTAATTGAATTTTTATGCATTGCTCATTCTCCAATGTAAATGCTAAGTGAATGCAGGAAAACAGAGACCAGAGACTTATACCTCTCCACAGCAGAAGGTGGTGCTATGTATCACCTGACTGAGATGGGTTTTTAATCCTGTAAACACCTAAACTCAGGTTTGCTCAGCCATATATCAGACTGTGTCACCTTGATGAACATCTGTAGAGGAAAATGTTATTACTAACACTGAGTTGGAATGGGCAGGGATGAATGTGGGGGGAAAGTACGCCAACAACAATTTTCCAGGACTGAATAGCAAATTAGACTGGATTAGTGTTAACACTATCACCAGGAATAACCTCACCGAGTGGGTAGGCAGTCATAGAATATCAGGGTTGGAAGGGACCTCAGGAGGTCATCTAGTCCAACCCCCTGCTTAAAGCAGGACAAATCTCAACTAAATCATCCCAGCCAGGGCTTTGTCAAGCCTGGCCTTAAAAACCTCTAAGGAAGAAGATTCCACCACCTCCCTAGGGAACCCATTCCAGTGCTTCACCACCCTCCTAGTGATAAAGTTTTTCCTAATATCTAACCAAAACCTTCCCCACTGCAACTTGAGACCATTACTCCTTGTTCTGTCATCTGGTACCACTGAGAACAGTTTAGATCCCTCCTCTTTGGAACCCCATTTCAGGTTGTTGAAAGCAGCTATCAAATCTCCCCTCAGTCTTCTCTTCTGCAGACTAAACAATCCCAGTTCCCTCAGCCTCTCCTCATAAGTCATGTGCTCCAGGCCCCTAATCATTTTTGTCTGTCATCTCTGCTGTGGCCATGTGGGTTTCCAGAAGAACAGCTGGGAACCAAAACCTCACATCCAAGACCTTCCTCTAAGATGAGTGAATGTTTGAAATCAAGATGCACAGGGGTATGTTAGCCTGGGCCCATTTATACTGTATGTAGACAGAGTGGCCTACAGGATTGAGTACTGAGATTGGTTGGGAACTCAGGAGATCTGTCTTCTGTTTCCAGTTCTGCCAGCAGTTTGCTGATGACCTTGGGCAATTTATTGCCCCTTTCTGTGCCTCAGTTTCTCCATCTGTAAAATGGAAATATTTAACCTCCTTTGTATAGTGCTTTGAGATCTACAGAAATTAGGCAAGAGACCCTCTGCTCTGGCTAGAAAGGGGTTAAAACACCTCCCCAAAGAGTCCTCTTTGGGACTCCACTAATCAGCACTGGATGGAGTAGAAGATGCCCTTGGCATAGAATACTGATGAGCATATTTAGCAGCAGGTCCCCTTAAAGGATGAAGATGATCTTCAGAATCACTTTTAGTTTATAATATACCATGTCACACAGGTGCCTAAGCTACACAGAAGTTACACACACAGAATCCTGTGTTTGATCAAGCACTGTTCTTACTGGCCATCAAAGAGATATAAAACTGGCTAGATTGTCCATATACCACTGCCCTCTGTTGGCCAGAACTGTTTATCCTAGACCCTATATTGCTAATAGTAGTGGGGATTTTCCATTAGCCTAAAGTAGTGCAGGACCAATGAAGAAAAAGAAGAAATTAGTTATATCCCCACTGTGTCCATGCTCAAGCTCAGTGGTAGCTCTGAAGTTCTTAGGTGCCATAGATGGGACCATTTATGTGACTGAATTACACTCCTTTTGGGGTTCTTTCCTGAGTAGTTTAGGCCCCTCTAAGTTTCAAGCTATTAAATTACAATTTTGTCGGCCATTTTCAGACCTGTACTTGAAGGATTAGGCCTGTGTAGGAGTACAGCACTTTGTGACTGCATATCTGCCACTAGGGAGCATGAGAACGGTTCCCAGATCATTCTTGCTGCAGGGACAGCTGCTGCGCTCCACAGAGAAGAATTTCTGTAGCTTGTTATATAAAAGAATTTCAGAGGCTGACATGTACAGTGAAACTAGACAACCTTTCAATCCATTTATCAAAGCTCTCACAGCTGCCATTTCCAGACAGATGAAGCTGTACTAAATACCAAACAAAGGAAAGCAACCTTTACCCAGAGCAAAGCTGGAATAGCAGTTCTGCTGTTCTCAGGCTCACCACTCGGTGTTAGCTTTTGAAAGTCAATGCCCTCAGTTTCAGGCTGACACCATCTCAAACCTTCACCATCCTACATGCTCAGGCACACCTGATCTCATTAGCTGCGATCTAGGCTTACAGGAGGGCTGACATCTCTCTACCAGAAGCAGGAGAAACTAGGGAACAGGCAGGTGGATTGGTCCTGGAGGAAAACCCTAGGGATAGCCAAGTTTAAGGAGAATGCTTAAACTAAGGTTTGTTTTTCTATTGCTATTTAAGTGACGAGTAAAACCAAATCCCAAGAATATAATAAGCATGGACTTTATACAGTGTATGCATGCTCTGTTTAGAGCAGAGTGAGGCCTCTACCTTCTTTCAGCCAGATACTCCAGTCCAGAAATTATTGTAAGTGGAAGAGTGTTTCTAAGAAACAGTAACTGCAGTGCTCATCAGTAGGATGGAGGTTATAAATGAAATCAATCCCTGTGCTTTTTGCATGTCCTGATCACTCTGGGAGGTTTGGAAGATGTTCCTGCCAAAGACCTAGACAAAGTAGAGGACTGGGCCAAAAGAAAGCTGATGAGGTTCGTCAAGGACAAGTGCAGAGTCCTGCACTTAGGATGGAAGAATCCAATGCACTGCTACAGACTAGAGACTGAATGGCTAGGCAGTAGTTCTGCAGAAAGGGCCTAGGGGTTACAATGGATGAGAAGCTGGATATGAGTCAACAATTGTTGCCAAGAAGGCTAACAGCATTTTGGGCTGTATAAATAGGAGCATTGCCAGCAGATCGAGAAACATGATCATTCCCCTCTATTTGGCATTGGCGAGGCCTCCTCTGGTATACTCTGTCCAGTTTTGGGCCCTACACTATGAGGAGAGGCTGAGGGAACTGGGGTTACTTACTGTGCTGGAGAGAAGAATGAGGGGGTATTCGATAGCTGCTTTCAACCCTGAAACAGGGTTACAAAGAGGATGGATCTAGACTGTTCTCAATGGTATCAGATGACAGAAAAAGGAGTAAAGATCTCAAGTTGCAGTGGGAGAGATTTAGGTTGGATATTAGGAAAAACTTTTTCACTAGGAGGGTGGTGAAGCACTGGAATGGGTTACCAAGAAGGAGGTGGAATCTCTTTCTTTAAAGGTTTTGAAAATCAGGTTTGAAAAAGCCCTGGCTGGGATGACTTAGTTGGGACTGGTTGTGCTTTGAGGAGGGGGTTGGACTAGATGACTTCCTGAGGTCCCTTCTAACCCTGATATTCTATGATTCTATGTGTAACCCTCCTGCCCATCAGAACTGGTAGCAACAAGGTCTGGGTTCAGTATCTAGTGATTCCATTTCAATAACACAGTGCAAAACCAGCTCGAGCCCCCACCAAGTGACCTGGGACAAATACATACCACCCCCCTCGGTGCCTCTAAGAGGAAATACTTCCCCTCTCTCAAGCACAGAATCTGAGTGTAGCAAAAGCCTTTTAATAATGGAGAAAAACAATGCGGCATTATGTTAGGGAAGCACCACAACCAGGATATGTAACACATACCACGAACAATAGACCCACTCCCAAGTAAGTTTGGTAGTGTCTTTCCCCCCTGCACGTCTTAAGTTGAGTAACCCAACAGTCGCCCCACCCCCAGTTTCTGTCCCTGGTCAGTGCAGCCCCTGAGTGGTTCTTGAGTTCAGTAACCCAAAGTCATCCCTCCCACCGTTTTTGTCATTGGTCAATGCCACTCCCCCAGGGTTCAGAAGTTCATCTGCAGAGTTTACCTCCCTGCCTGGGCAGAAAGGAGGGGAAGGTTTTAGGGCACCTTATGTGCTCTACTGCTCATATCAACAGACAATTGCCACACCCTCTCCAAAGGGTTCTGCTGCAGTCTTCACCCCGAGCCACTCACCAATATATCTTCAGGTGCCCCCGTACACGCTTAACATAGCACTAAAATTTCAGCTGGTAGTAGGCGAACCTCAGTACTAGTACACCACCAAAATAGGTCTAATGCTCAGACCTAGGTATCTGTGATTTCAGCTCTGCAGCATTTAATAGGACTCTTCATTAGCTCTGTTTTTACAAAGGGGAAAAGAAGAATGAAAAAGTGGTGTGTGGGGACCTCAAACAGGGCCCACATTACTAATTACATATACCCATCCCCAACATCTCTCACCTCACTGGGCTTTGGAACCTTTGTCCCCTTTATTACTCCTGTCTCAATAACAAAGAGACCAGGGATCATTGTGACCATTTGGGCAAGCAGTCCCATCATGCTAGGCGGGGTGGGTGTGCCCATGCAAATGAGAGAAGCCCCTGAAGTCCTTTTCCGCAACTCACAACAACTCACCACAAGATGTCAGGGTAGAGCTCATCCTGACTCTGCTTACATATGATTCACTAGTGCAAGTCAGAGCACTCTGAAAGATGGTCTAATATATGCCAGCTCCCACCGACTCTAAGGAGCTGTCATAACAAGTGATCAGCCAGGGGCAGCAGAGTCCTGACCATGCCTTCTTTCCAGGCTGATACATCCACCATAACACGTATGTGTGTATGAGTCTCTATGCCATCTGAGAATCCCCCAACATGGAGATGAGCTTCCTGTGGCCACTTTAGTTGGCTTTAGTGAAGCTTTGTGCGAGGAGAGTAGCAAGAAGTTGGCCTAACATAGAGAAGAACCTGGCCCCATGGGTGTAAAATGGGGTAAATATCTTTACTTCCTACAGCTGTTCTGAAGTTAGCTCTTGGTGTACAGAACTTTGAGATCTTTGAATGAAAAAGCAAAGGATTCCTACTGCTAGAACTCACCCAAAACAGGCTTATTTTTCACATTAACAATTTTACAGGCTGTTAGCCTGTGTCAAGGACAAAGGCTAATAATTCTCACCTTTCTGTAGCAACCTCCTTTGGAGCATCTTAAAGCACTTCACAATTAGTTGGCCTCTCCAAAACAACTGCAAAAAAACAAAACAGCCTAGTTATTCAGACACCTGCTATTTATCCCTCTGCTGGAACTTTGTATCCAGTGATCCTGTAGTCTGTGGACACTTCCAGATACAACAGCAGATGTGTCAGAGACACCTGCTTTTCCAAAATCTCATTACACAGTTCTTTCCAGCAGACCCCAATTTGTGAGGCAGCCACTGGGGTCCTGAAGGAGATTGTAATTTCTAAAGCTATTTCAAGCCAAAGTACTGAGTGTACATCTCAGAGAAAAGACAAAAGAGATGGTATCAGGATATCAGTTTCAGCTGAAGTGTTGGGACTGTGCTTGAAAGTAATCAAATGACTTAATAGTACCAAGCTTATCTCTCAGGCTTGTGTTTTTCTCTTTCTCTTTAAGGTATCTGCACTCAATGTTTTTCTGTTTCTCCTAACAGTAAGGGCTGCAAAGGAGGCTTTTGGTGCATCAATAGTTAGTCCCAAGACTGAGAAGGATTTACACTGAAGATTGTAACAGCATCAAAAACACCATTTCATCTTCAGCACCAGTAATCCCCATTTTAAAAACTCTATTATCTGACTGGGGTTTTCATTTGATAGTTACATAATCCGCATCGATGCAGCAATACAGAAATGCATGCAGCGATCTTATGGAGACAACAACAGAATTCCCAGGCCTCTGACTCATCCAGGAATAGTGCAAAGGCTAGGAAGAATGCAGAGAGCAGCAAGAAGGGGTTTAACGTTAATGACTGAATGAAGGGAAGAAAGTCTGTGAGGATCCCACTGTGACTGTAAAATGCCTGTTACAAATTCTGGGGATCAATTACCTTCTGATTTTAATGAATCGTTTCAGAGCAAGTTCCTGACTCCCTAGATTTATTATAAAATCTTTCACTGCAGGTCATGAATACTGAACCAAGCTGTTCTCCTAGCTGTTGGTTTCCTACAGAAATCTGGTAGGCTTTTGTTGAGGGTTAAAGAAGAGAATTAGATCAGAACACCACTAATGAATTAATTTTAAAAATCTCCCTATGGCATTATATGGCATGGGGCTGGTAAAAGAACACAGTGCTTTCCACCCCAAGGTCACCAGACCTAATACAGTTTAGATCAGGGGTAGGCAAACCATGGCCTGGGGGCCGCATCTAGCCCTCCAGACATTTTAATCTGGTCCTCATCTTCCCACCAGGGAGCAAGGTCAGGGGCTTACCCCACTCCGCAGGCTCTCAGAAGGAGTGGCATGTCCCACCTCCAGCTTCTACACATAGGGGCAGCTCCCACTGGCTGGGAACTGCGGCCCATGGGAGCAGTAGGGGAAGTGCCTGCAGACAGGGCAGTGCACAGAGCCACCTGGCTACATCTCTCCACTTAGAAGCCAGAAGGGGGACATGGCGCTGCTTCTGGGAGCTGCTTGAGGTAAGCGCTGCTTGGAGCCTGCACCCCTGACCCACTCTGGCATCCCAGCCCCCAGCCTTCATCCCCCTTCCTCCCTCCTTCAAACCCCCTCGGTTCCAGCCTGGAGCATCCTCATACATCCCCAGCCAGAGCTCTCACCCCTGCTCCCCCTTCTCCTCCCACACCTCAATCTCCAATTTTGTGAGCATACAATTTTCATACCCAGATGTGGCCCTTGGGGCAAAAGGTTTGCCCACCCCAGGTTTAGATCCTGGCCTGTGTGGTGGCCTCTGTGGAAGGGGGTTTGTTGCCAGGAGACTAATATCCATATAAAAAGCCATTGGGTTCTCCTGGTGTTTTTTGTCTGTAAGCAGGAAGAGTAGAAGCATTACACTGGCAATTAACTTTATATTCAAGTTTACCAAACTCCCATTTTATTTCAAAAGAAAGTGGAGAGGGTTAAAATTTGGCTCTGGATTTCATTTCATTCCCATTCCTACAGTGGACTTCAGATTAGGGCAAGGCTTTAGGGGCTGCAGCCAAAGGCCTCAGGCTAAGCGGAGCCTTGCAACAGGCCCTTCGAAAGAGGAGTAAAGGGAATAATTCCCTAGGGGCCCAGGCAATTTAAAAGGTCCGGGGGGCCCTGGCTGCTGCTGGCAGCACAGCGGGACTAAGGCAGGCTTCCTGCCTACCCTCGCTCTGCGTCACCTCAGAAGCTATCGGCATGTCCCTGTGGCCCTGGTGGGGAGGCGTGTGTGTCTCCACGCACTGGCCCCACCCTGAGCACCGACTCCACAGTTCCCATTGGCCAGGAACTGAGGAGTGGCGCACCGTGGAGAATCGCCTGGCTCCCCGCCACACCTCCCGGAGCCACTGCTAGAGGGAGTGCCAGTCACATTCAGCAGCCACCCGAGGTAAGGGCTGACCCACTGGATTAATGCCAGGAAATCCCTGGGTATTTTACAATATTTTCCATGTACCTTGGAGTCTGACTGGCATTTTTCACAAGCATTACAGCTGAAAGAGCTGTGTTGTCCTTCATAGAGGAAAACCATGGGAAATATTGTGAGCTTCAACTCACTGAGTTTCCTTGAAACTCATCAGTTAAATTGCAGAGGGGAGATTTGCCCTTCACCAGATGGAAGGTGAACAGGGTGGGTCTCAGAGCTGTGGCTGTTTTGTGATCCCATGGAGAAATCCCATGGATTTGGAGACACTTGTCATGTGCAGGGGCATTTGGGGAGAGGTAGAGAGTCAGAATTATCTTGCAGGGGGAAATCCCTGAATAGGTAAATACAACACTTCAGGGCCCAGATCCTCACTTTTAGCTCCATGGAGCCCCAAGGAGGACAAAGGAGTTTCTATGGGATTGGGTGGGAGGGAAGATGTCACTGAGCTGCTATTAGTGGAGAAGAGAAATAGCTTCAAATGGGAAGAGCTAGAAGACCAGCTGCAGTGGAAAATGCTGTCAGATAATCTAACTCTCAGGGAATCCGAAGCAAAAACAAACAAACCCCTTTGCATTTCCTGCAGCCTTGTAGGGATAATGCTGCAGGCAGACCCAAGGCTCAGCACCTGTGACTGAGCAACACCTTTCAGCCCTGTCACCACGGCAATAAACAGATCCTTTCCATTAATAATCAGCAATTGTAGTGCTTCCTCCCCACTGGGCTAGAAGGGAGAATCACTGCACATGAGGTCAGATTGAAATGTGGAATGTCTGTCCCTGATACTTCAACATTTGTGTTTATCCCAAATTGGGAAAAAACTCAAAACAACAAAACTGAACTTTTGATGCAGGCATGTTACACTGGTTTGCCTCAGGTTGACAATCTCTGGTCTGGCTGAGCTACCACAGTATATCATGGAGTAGTAATGGGGGGTCCCTTGCTGTCCTGTTCTCCCTTATGGGCACTGCATCTGTCTGGACTATATTTCCCCTGATGCATGGTGATCCCTCACTATGGGAGATTTTGCTGAAACCCCCTTTTCCAATGGGAAGATGTTGGGTTAGAAATGTTTCAGTCAGTCCTGCTGCACAGTAACATGGGAAGTATGCAGACTCACATGGCATGAGCCTCTCCCAGTGGCTTCTGGAGCAGAAACCCTAGAGTGCTATTTAGGACCCAGAATCCATAATGCAGTCGGGGAGGGGAGAGGCTGGTGACCCACTAACTGGAAGGTGGAGAAAAGAAATGAGCTATTTGGTCACCCCAGAAGCAGATGGATTATGGAGGGAGAAAGAGATACTGCTACTGAATCAAGCATCTGAAGACGCAAGAGAGGCCAGAAATCAGCTGCCTGGCCCATTTCTTAAGAAGAGACTTCAGATCTGGACTGGTGGGTTGTATATGGAGAGAGAGCCTGTGATGTTATTGACATAAACTTTGGCCGTATAAATCATTGTTGCAACCACTGTTACATATTTGCAGCAAATATTGTACAAAGGTTGTTTGAGGTGTCTATGAAAAGGTTATGATTTACTGGTTATGATTATGCTGTCTGTATGTGTCTCATTTTTATATTTGAAGTTATGAATATTGGCTAGATACTTGTATCTCAATGTGTTTGATTCTAAATAGCCTCAGTGAAGCTAATCAGAACCCATAAATCTTTCTCAGCTTCTTGAGAAAGAACTATTCTCAGTAAGTGCCCAATCAAGAAACACTTAACTGATAAAGAACGTTGGGAGACACCAATCCACATCCGAGCTTTCCTGGGAACTGACATGTAAACAATGGTGTTGGCCTGCAACTGAGTCGTGCATGGACATGTGACTTGCCCATGTGACTCCAACCTTCATCTTGCTGCTGTGATTTTCCACAGTAGGAACAAAGGGATATTCTTCCACAAGGCAGAGAATATAAAAGGCCCTGGAAACTCCTCCATTTTGTCTTCAGTCTTGCTTCTTGAGGAATCTTACTACTAACTGAAGCTCTGAACAAAGACTGAATGACTCGTCTCCACTGTGGATGTACTCCAGAGACTTGATTTGAACCTGTAGTTTATTCCATTACTGCTACAAGCCTGAACCAAGAACTTTGCCATTACTGTATGTAATTGATTCCATTTAACCAATTTTAACTCTGATGTCTTTCTTTCTATAAATAAACCTTTAGATTTTAGATTCTAAAGAATTGGCAATAGCGTGATTTGTTGGTAAGATCTGACGTGTATATTGACCTGGGTCTGGGGCTTGGTCCTTTGGGATCAGGAGAACCTTTTTTCTTTTACTGGGGTATTGGTTTTCATTCATTCCCATAATGAGTGGCACTGGTGGTGATACTGGGAAACTAGAGTGTATAAGGGAATTGCTTATATGACTTATGGTTAGCTAGTGGGGTGAAACCAAAGTCCTCTCTGTGTAGCTGGTTTGGTGTGCCTTAAAGGTGGAGAACCCCCAGCCTGGGTCTGACTGCCCTGCTCTAAGCAATTTGTCCTGAATTTGGTACTCTCAGTTGTGTACCACTAGAGGCAGCATCGTTACACAGGCATAAATGGCTAATTCCATGGCTCTGAGAAGACCAGGCCCTACCTTAGAAGTGCATGGTGGGAATGTTTAGTAGCCATTCTGGGAGCTCACCGTGTTTGTTTGGGACAGAAATGGGACAGAGCACCCCTTAATGAAATGCGTGAGCATCTTACGAAAGGGCCAGCCCTACCAGCGTGGGGAGGTGCGTTTGGGAGGGTTGTGACTGAAGGGGTATTTCCCAAAGCGGTTTCCCTCTCTCCAGTCACAGTGTGGAGCAGCGTGGCTGTAGACCTAGGTAGTGCACTGAACAGAAGTGTATTGCTTTGAAGACATGAGACACAACAACAGTGCATGTCACAGCACTGTCCAAATTCTGAATTGCTGCTGCTTAGTGAGACAGCTGGTGCACATCACAGACTGAGGGCATGATGGCTGAATTTTCGTGAATGAAGTTAAGGGTGAGGGAAGGGCTCATCCTTCACTGATTGTGCTGGCACTATAACAATGAGGTAACATCTCCTGTCACGCTGTTTCAGACATCGTGTGGGCTTGGCAAGTACCCTCTGTTTATCCATAACATGGGTTTGCAGGAACTGGCAATTAAAGATATCAGGAGACAAACCTGGACTTACAATTGTCTTATGAGGACACCTTGGAAAATAATAGAGTTGCTTTGCCATCAATTGCTTATGACAGCCAGCCTGGCTGAGAAGTGTATAGTGAATTCATTTCATTCCAGTCCAGGGACTAGGAGCCTAGCATTCACAAGGTCAGCGTTCTGATTCACAGGGAGACAGGGGGGCTTGCAGGCACGTCTCAGAGATCTAGAGCTATCAGCTCTTAACTCTTAGTAATCTGAGCTAGAACCATTTAGTGATGGCAGAGGGTGAGAGGAGAACTAATGGTTTAATCCTTCCTCTGCTGGTCCCACCCCTCACACACCTGTGTCATTTCTTAGCATTCTACAGATCAACAAGCTTTCCCCAAACAGCCTGGCCCCCTCCCCCATCTGACCCCCACCCACTTCCTGCCCCCTGACTGCCCCCCTCAGAACCCTAACCCATCCAACCTCTTTGCTCCTTGTCTCCTGACTGCCCCCTCCCAAGACCCAGACCATGGAAGCCAGAAGCTCTGAGACCCAGTCAGCTGCAGATGCTCAAGGGAGTTTAGAGCCACTGAGAGCAGCACAGGTTGAAGCACCCAATGATGCCCAGACCATAGCAACAGGAGATACAGTAGGAAGTAAATGGTGGGGAGTGGGAGGGGACTAGTCCTTGCCCCAAGTTTTGTCAGCATGTTTCGGATGGATCCTCACTGACTTAGTGGTGAGCACACTTGCCCCTAAGATGAGCCTGGGCTGGGACCTGGTGCAGCAGGAAGGGTCTGGGTCCCCTTCCCTGGCTGCCACCCACCCCAGGTGGTAGCTTACTCCCACACCTGCCACCAGACCACATAGCCCCATTGAGGAGGGCAATCATAAACACTCTAACCACCAGGCCCTGCAGCCCCACTGAGGAAGGTGGCCATATTGACTCTGGATGCTGGGCCCTACTGCTCTGAAAGTGAGTTGACTCTGGCCCCCTTGGCCCTACAGTCCTGAGGCAAAGATTAGTCAGGCAGACTTAACTACAGTAAACCCCATCCCCCCTTGCCTTGGGACAGAACACAGGACACATGCATCTTAGGATGCATGTGTCCTGCAACAGGTGCCTTATAATATCCTTTGTTTGTTTTAAAACACCAGGAGAGCGTTGGATGAAAGTTGTTCTGGAAGTGAGCCCCATTCCAATTTGCACTCTGAAGTGAGAAGTTGTTGCAGTTTGTTGTGTACTTCTTCATACGGGGGATATTTTCTTCATTCTATTTTAATGAGGTTGTATAATCCCATTAATTTTAAATAAATATAACCTAAAACCAAAGCATGTCAGTGAAGGAATGCACTCTCTTGGGTATGTACTCATTCTCCAATACCCTTATGCGGCTTAGCTGGCCAAAGCCAATCATGCACAATGAGAAGTGGCCTGACTCACTCACTCTTTCTCTCACAAACCTGAACCTTTTATTCTGAGATCAGGTCAGAGACATTCCCTCCCTCCCCACACTGTGGTGCAGGTGGCTTGAAAGAGTGATGGGTCATGTCTTCTGGGAATAGCACACCTATGGAAGCTCTAATGCAACAAGGCATTAGGAGTGGGATTTTCAAAGACATCTAAGGGAGTTAAGAGCCTGACATGCAATGAAAGCCTAAGAGAGTTAGGTACCTCTGAAAATTCCAGTCATAAACTAAACTTCAAGGAGGTCTAGCAGAGACACCACTTCCTGCTGTCAGCAGTTCCTGTGAGGGAGCAGGGGATAAAGCAGCTGCTTTCTTTTAACTTAAACTCTTAAATGCATGTTTAATAGCAGCCATGTTAGTCTGTATCCGTAAATAAAATGAGGAATACTTGTAGCACCTTAGAGACTAACCAGTTTATTTCAGCATAAGCTTTTGTGGGCTATAGCCCACTTCATCGGGTGCATAGAATGGAACAAACAGAAGTAAGATGCCTTTATACACACAGAAAGAAAGAAAAAGTAGTAAATTACCATATCAATTCTAGGAGGCTGTTTAATTTGGAAGGGCCATTATCAGCAGGAGAAAAAAAACCTTTTGTAGTGAAAATGTTTAACAGTTGATAAGAATTTGTGAAACAGACTTAACTATGAAAATGCATTCAATTAGTGTAATGACAGCCACTCATAGCCCCTGTTTAACCCTTGGTTGACAGTGTCCAATTTACAAATTAATTTCCAACACTGATCAATAGCCCTAAGCCACTGAGTGAGACACCCTTCTCTAGGAGATGGTCTCCCAAGCCACTAGTTAAAGGCTGAGGCTTTATTTCTTTGTCAGGGGTGGATATAGATGGTGGACTGCCTCAGATATGGCATGTGCCAATGTTAAATGTCTGTCCTCTAACAATGTGTGTTCTTCAGGATGTCCTCTGCCACTGTGATAGACTCAGGATATGTCTACACTATGAAATTAGGTTGATTTTATAGAAGTTAATTTTTCAGAACCAATTTTATACAGTCGATTGTGCGTGTCCCCACTAAGTGCATTAAGTCAGCAGAGTGCATCTACAGTACCATGGCTAGCATCAACTCTTGGAGCAATGCACCTCATGGGTAGTATCGCACAGTCCCTGCAGCCTCCGTTGCCAATTGGAATTCTGGGTTAAGCTCCCGATGGCTGATGGGGCAAAAACATTGTCATGGGTGGTTTTGGGTACATGTCGTCAGTCTCCCTCCCTCTGTGAAAACAACGGCAAACAATCATTTTGCACCTTTTTCATGGATTATACATGCAGCCGCCATAGCACTGCAAGCATGGAGCCTGTTCAGATCAATGCTGCATTTGTGAGCATTGTAAACACCTTGAGCATTATCCTTCAGTATTTGCAGAACTGGGTGAGGAGGCTACAACAATAGTGATGAGGACATGGACTTTCCTCAAAGCATGGGATGTGGCAATTCAGACATCATGGTGGCACTGGGCCAAGTTCATGCTGTGGAACGCCGATTCTGGGTCCAGGAAACAAGCACAGACTGGTATGACCGCATAGTGTTGCGGGTATGGGATGATTCCCAGTGGCTGCAAAACTATTGCATACATAAGGCCACTTTCCTGGAACATTGTGACTTGCTTTCTCCTGCCGTGAAGCACAAGAATACCAAGATGAGAGCAGCCCTGCCAGTTGAGAAGTGAGTGGCAATAGCCCTTTGGAATCTAGCAATGCCTGACAGCTACCAGTCTGTCAGGAATCAATTTGGAGTGGGCAAATCTACTGTGGGGGCTGCTGTGATCCAAGTAGCCAATGCAATCTCTGACCTGCTGCTATCAAGGGTAGTAACTCCGGGAAATGTGCAAGTCATAGTGGATGGCTTTGATGCAGTGGGGTTTCTTAACTGTGGTGGGGCAATTGACAGAACACATATCCCTATCTTGGGACCGGACCACTTTGGCAGGCAGTACATAAACCGCAAGGGGTACTTTTCAATGATGCTGCAAGCACTGGTTGATGATAAGGGATGTTGCGCTCACATCAACATGGGATGGCCAGGAAAGGTGCATGATGCTCGCACCTTCAGGAACTCTGGTCTGTTTCAACAGCTGCAGGAAGAGACTTACTTTCTAGATCAGAGAATTACTACTGGGGATGTTGAAATGCTGATAGTTATCCTCGAAGACCCAAACTACCCCTGAATGCCATGACTCATGAAGCTGCATGGTCAGCTGTGCTGATAAGCTCGCAACGCTGTCTAAACAGGAAATGAAATTCAAAAGTTCCTGCGGCTTTTTCTGTCTACCTGGTTAGTGCAACTGAGCTGAAAGTGCTGTTCAGAGTGGTCACACTGGAGCACTCTGGGGTTGCTCCCAGAGGCCAACACCATCAAATTGTGTCTACATTACCTCAAATTTGACCCACTGAGGTCGATGTTAGCAGCAAACCCCTAGCCAGGAAGGAGTACAGAAGTCGATTTTAAGAGCCCTTTAAGTTGACAAAATGGGGTTGGTTGTATGGATGCATTGAGTTAAAATTGACCTAACATGGCTAAATTTGACCTAACCGCATAGTGTAGACCAGGGTTCAGGTACATTCAGCATGGCAGGACATACATGGAAGTCCTATTCACCACATAGGTAAAACCCAGGAGTTTGATTACCTTTCATCCTACGATTTCGTTTTTTTCACCTTACAGAATCTACAGCTTTGTTAAAAAGAGACTCTTCATTTGGCATAAAGAAGGGCACTGTGGGCTGAAACAAAGAGTGATGCTGGCAAGCCAGGTGCCAGCTTATGCCAAGGTCTCCATGCCTCATTTGGATGCTGACAAATGCACAGCTGGAACCAAATCTGGTTCACCTATGTGTTAGTATTGTTAAAGTAGGCATTAGAGTTACAAAAATGTGCTTAGTGTTCAGACTTTACTGATTGCTTTAAGTTGTTGCATGCATTAGTCTCACTTATAACAATCTGTAGCTCATATTGTAAAGTAACATTTGATCATTTGCATTGTAAGCCTCTGTAGCTGTGTAGGTCACCAGGCAGGAGAGAGACATTAACTAGTGTGAAATGCTGTCCTAAAACAAAAAGTGTTATATCCTGCCCAACAGAGAAGGACAATTGACACCAGACAAATGCCAGAGGACAAGATACTTTGTTGGTTGCTCTCTTCCATCCCCATGAAGAGTAGGCATGCAAGTAAACTACTCCCATCAGCTGAACTGGATGCTCAGAGAAGGGTGGAAAGGAAATAAAAATCCTTGACAGGGAGAAACTCTCTCTGTGAAGCTTGGACTCTCAAGGGCCTGGTTTTCTAGGCACAAGCAAGAGATCCCTGGTGTTTAGCCTGATTTAGAGTTAGGGAACATATAGAGCTTGCTTATTAGAGAAGCTTCTACTAGCTTTTGAAATTTAAGAGTAACTCATTTGTGTGTGTATGTTTACCTGATTTAAATCAGTAAATAACTATTTCTTTTTCCTAGTTAATAAATATTTAGATAGATATTATTATTTATCTATTTAGATCTTGGTGTGAGATCTAAGGTGCAATTGACTGGGGTAAGTGATTGGTCCTTTGGGACTGAGAGTAACCTGAGTATTATTGTGATTTTTGGTGCAAGGGACTATTTATCACAAAGGCAAGCTGACGGTACAGCAACATAAATGAATCAGACAGTCCCCTTTAAGCCTATTATAGTGCTTGAGGCATTTACACTTGAAATGTAAGTATAGAACTCAGTCAATTTGGGGTTTGTGCCCTGCTGCTTACCTGTCTGCCCTGTGGTTAGTACTTATGCTCTTGAGCCACTTCAGAACAGCAGGACACAAAGAACTTCATATTTCAAGCAGGTCATGAGTAAATATCATTTGTGGCTTAGACAAAGTGGCACTCATGTGGGCTAGAAATGCCCTAGAAGTCAGCACAGATTAACAGTTTTTTCCCTCGTGGTTACAGCTGGCACATCAGAGCCCAACACTGTCCTTACCTCCCCATTCAGAAAGCAAGCTGTTAAACTAGCAGGGGTATTTTGCCTTTTGCTAACGCTTTGTCATCCCCTTCTCCTCTCCTTATACTTGCACCTCTACCTTTCACCACACACTCCCACTCATGCAGCCCCTCTCACAGACTGATACATGCACAGCATTTGAATCTGAAGGCTCTATTCATGTGTGTTCATTTCTGTATCAGCATTGCTACCCTCAAGGATTCAAAAAAACTCACAAGTCAGGAGATTGTTTTTTTTCAAGAAAATGTGAAAAACATTTAGGGCTCTTGTTGTTCACCTTCTGGATTTAGAGCACTCAGGGATCACATTCTCAAGTTTTAATTTGCAACCATGAGGTCTAGTAATTTGTTTTTTTTTTAAAAAAAAGAAAGTTGAGAGTCTCACCTAAATAACAAGAAAAACACCAAGTACTGAGAAACTCAGACTAAAATAGTGCAAGCTGGCAATGCTACTGAAGAAACTATGTAAGCTACTTGTAGTGACGCGACACTGCTGCAGTGCCTCCTGCCAGCTGTCGGGGAATTAGCTCTTTTCCAGCCCCTAGAGTGCTGTCTGCAGGCCAGTGCCTTGCCTGCCGCTGGCCTCCATGTCCCTCCTGGACCCCAGTGTCCCTCTATCTGGGGTGCTACCCCCTGGCAATACCCCCACACTCCGCCTGGGTCTCCCTTCTCCAGGGAGCCCCAACCCACTATACCCACCTTGCTTTAGTCCATGGCTACTGCCAGTCATCATCTAACCCCCGTTCCCTGGGGCAGACTGCAGTGTAAAAGCCAGTCATCATAGGCCACGGGGGTTTGGACCTACTGCCTTTCCCTGCAGCCTAGTACTTTTCCAGGCCTTCTTATCAGGCCTCAGCCTGGGAAGTCGCCTGGCCTGAGCTCCCCAGCTCTGCTCCACCCTTGGGACCCTTTGCACCTTTCCGGCAGCTAGGTCCATCTCCCTCCGGAGCTAGAGGGAGACTGTTTTCACCTAGCTCCTCCATGAGCCCTTATAACAGGGCCAGGTGGGGTCTGACTGGGGCATGGCCCAGCTAGGGCTCCTTCCCCAATCAGCCTAGTCCTTACTCTCCCAGGGCAGCCCTCTCCCCAGGCTGTTTTAACCCCTTCAGGGACAGAGCCAGGTGACCGCCCCGCTACACTACCTCATCTGACAGGTTCTGCTTCAGATCCATCACTATCCTCTCCCCTTCCCCTCCCCATGCCGTAAGACTCCCAGAAGCCTACAGGGAAAGCTAAAAACAAAGGGTTAAATTTAAACCAGCTGTATCTCCCTTAACTTTAATGGGTTTAAGCCAGTAAGAAATTGAACCAAAACACCAATTGTCCATAGCATGAAAGTAAAGCAACAGTGATTGATATATACAATCAATATATTCCAGGTTCTGTAAACAGTGGGCCAAAATCTACTCCAGGGTATGCTGTTAAGCTTAATGTGCATATTAAAGAACTATGGTGATTGGGTGTGAGTGCTGCACCTTTAAGAAATGGATGCAGAGTCCAAAAGTAGCAGCGTAGCTGCCAGTGGTCCTGGCTTGGCCTGGACAGTCCTAGATCGCATCAGGGAACTGTAATCCTGGCCAGTGCTCTGCATCTTGGGAAGCAGACATGTTCCTCACTCTCTGCTCTAAAGAACTAGACTCAAACTGTTCTAGTCCCTGGCTCCCCATCCCCAGACAAACAGCTAGCAGCCCCATGGTGAGCTAGTTGTTTTCCAGGAGGGCAGAGGAGATGAGGGTGGTGGTGTAGGGTTATTTTGCTGCTCCTAAATCACTTGCTTGTTCCATGGAACCCCAAGAGGTGAAACATCAAGAGGCACCAAACCAGCGAGAGGAGAATCCATCCGCTTCAGGGTGCTACTGAGCACCTGCTCGTGAGTTACCAGGTCTGAAATAAGTCTAGAACCTCCTCAATACCCCAAGGGGGTGCTGGTGAAGGACCAGAATCCTGACACAACCCTATTTTATGCACATGCTTAAGTGCTCTCTTGAGTCCAGGCCTGCCTCCCTTTGTTGTTGACTGTATTAATCTCCCCCTGGTCCTAGTGTGCCAAGAGCATGAGGCCTAGGATTGTGGCCCTGTCCCTTGCGCACACACTGGGCAAGGCACAAGGTGGGCCTAAATATTGTCAAGAACAAACTCAAAGTCTCACATTACCAGTAAAGATAAAAATAATCATGAATAATGTCAGAGTTTTTTGGGGGGGGGTTAAAAAACATTAGCATGTGCTAAAGCACTGGCATCTTTAGTGGCATGATGCAGTTTTTCTAGGCCACCATTGAACCTAGTCAGCAGGCATTCATTGACAATCTGCATCATCATCTGTGTTGTGCTGCAGCTGCACAAAGGGCTGTCACGAAGGCCCCAACAATAATGGTTGGCTGCGCGGAGACCTTGCCTGGTCTGGAATCTGTTCAACAGAGACCACTGGCGATGGAGCAATTCAAAATCAGGCAGGCAAATTGTGGGGTCAGCGTCAAGGGACTGGTTGGGGATTATAACAGATATCCATTCCTCTCGTCAGAGTATTTCTGCCTTAATATCCTGACATGGCAGAGGAGACCATAATGGGTGGCATGATGGCAAACAGGCAGCTGGTGGTTTAAAAAGGTCATTGTGCAGCAACAGGCTTCGGTTGGCACATACTGATTCTAGTAACTTGCCAGTGGCAACCTCTCATCTGACAGCATCTTCGCAGTCAGGCTTACTAACCTAGTAAGGAGGGCTTTAAACTAGGTTCGCCGGGGGATGGTGATCTAATCCCAGAGGTAAGTAGGGGAGTGGAATACTGGGAGGAAACACAAGGAGGAGGGTACAAGATGGGAAGCCTCCTGATTCATACTGAGAAAGTAGGACAATTGGCTAGTTTTCTTTGGGTGCATGTACATGAACGCAAGAAGCCTGGTAAACAAGCAGGAAGAATTGGAAGTCCTGGAACAATCAAGGAACTATGATGTGATTGGAATAACAAACTTGGTGGGGCAGTTCACATGACTGGAGCACTGTCATGGATGAGTATAAACTGTTCAGGAAGGACAGGTACGAGAGGAAAGGTGGAGGAGTTGCATTGTATGTAAGAGCAGTATTTCTCAGAGCTCCAGTTTGAAACTGGAGAAAAGCCTGTTGAGTCTCTTCGGGTTAAGTTTAGAGGCAAGAGCAAGAAGGGTGATGTAGAGGTGGGTGTGTGCCATAGACAACTGGATCAGAAGGATAAAGTAGATGAGGCTTTCTTCGGACAATTAACTGAAGTCTCCAGATCACAGGCCTGGTTTTAACTGGGGACTTCAATCACCCTGAAATCTGCTTAGAGAGCAATACAGCAATGCACAGAAAATTCAGAAAGTTTTTGGGGAGTGTTGGGTACAACTTCTTGGTACAAGCGCTGGAGCAACCAACTAGGGGCCATGCTCCCCTTGACCTGCAGCTTACAAACAGGGAAGAATTGGTAGGGGAAGTAGAAGTGGGTGGCAACCTAGGCAGCAGTGACCATGAGATGCTTGAGTTCAGGATCCTGAAGAAAGGAGAGTAGCAAAATACAGACCCTGGTCTTCAGAAAAGCAGACTTAGACTCCCTCAGGGAACTGATGGGTAGTATCCCCTGTGAGTCTAATATGAGGGGGCAAGGAGTCCAGGAGAGCTGTCTGTATTTTAAAGAAGTCTTATTGAGGGCACAGGAACAAACCATCCCAAAGTGCAGAAAGAACAGTCAATATGTCTGGCAACCAGCTTGCCTTAGCAGTGAAATCTTCGGTGAGCTTAAACTCAAAAAGGAAGCTTACAAGAAGTGAAAATTTGGGTTGGTGCATATGTCTCCAGTAACTTGCCAGTGGCAACCTCTTGTCTGATAGCACACCTTATATCAAGATGACTAGGGAAGAGATGCAGAGATTATTGGGCAAGAATATAAAAATATTGCTCGAGCATGCAGAGGTGTAATCAGGAAGGCCAAGGCACAATTGGAGTTGCAGCTAGCAAGGGATGTGAAGGGTAACAAGAAAGGTTTCTACAGGAATGTTAGCAACAAGGTGGTCAGGGAAAGAGTGGGACCTTAATGAATGAGGGAGGCAACAGAGTGACAGATGATATGGAAAAAGCTGCAGTACTCAATGCTTTTTTGCCTCAGTTTTCACAGACAAGGGCAGCTCCTAGACTACCAGACTGGGCAACACAGTATGAGGAGGAAGTGAGCAGCCCACAGTGGTGAAAGAACAGGTTAAGGACTATTAAGAAAAACTGGACATGCACAAGTCTATGGGTCCAGATCTAATGCATCCAAGAGTGCTGAAGGAGTTAGCTAATGTGATTGCAGAGCCATTGGCCATTATGTTTGTGGCAACTGGGGGAGGTCCTGGATGATTGAAAAAAAAAAAAGGCAAATATAGTGTCCATATTTTAAAAAGGGAAGAAAGAGAACCCAGGGAACTACAGACTGGTCAGCTTCACTTCAGTCCCCAGCAAAATCATGGAGCAGGTCCTCAAGGAATTTGTTTTGAAGCACTTGGATGAGAGGAAAGTGATCAGGAGCAGTCAACATGGATTCACCAAGGGCAAGTCATTCCTGACCAACCTGATTGCCTTCTATGATGAAATAACTGGCTCTGTGGATATGGGGAAAGCAGTGGATGTTTAATCTTGACTTTAGCAAAGCTTTTGATAGGGTTTCCCACAGTATTATTGCCAGCAAGTTTAAAAAGCATAGATTGGATGAATGGGCTATAAGGTAGATAGAAAGCTGAGTAGATTCTTGGGCTCAGTGTGTAGTGATCAACAGCTTGATGTCTAGTTGGCAGCCAGTATCAAGTGGAGTGCCCTAGGGGTCAGTCCTGGGACTGGTTTTGTTCAACATATTTATTAATGGTCTGGATGATGGGATTATTTGTACTCATCATGTTCACAGATGACACTAAACTGGCGGGGAGAGTTGGATACAGTGGAGTGTAGGGATAGGGTCCAGCATGACCTAGACAAACTGGAGGATTGGGCCATGTAGCGAAGTGGTGACTCACCCTTGCGGTGCCTCCCGGTGGTCATCCAGGGAATTAGCTCCTCCCAGCATCTGGAGCGCTCTCTGCAGGCTGTAGTCCCACTTGCCACAGGCCCCACATCCCTCCCTGGACCCCAGTGCCCTCTTCCCTAGGGTGCTGCACCCCTGCAGTACCTCCCCAGTCTCAGGGTCTCCCCTCCCCAGGGAACCCCCACTCCTATCCCCACCTTGCCTCAGTCTAGGCAACTGCCAGTCACCACTTGCCCCCATTCTCTAGGGCAGACTGCAGTATCATTGCCGTTCATCACTGGCAAGGAGGGTTTGGCCTGCTGCTTCTGCCTATAGAGCCATGGGCTGCCCGTGCAACCCCAGTGCCCTTTTGTTGGACCATCGCCTACACCCTGGGGGTTTCCAGGCCAGAGCTTCCCCCAGCTTCTCTTGCCTTGCCCCAGCCCTGCTTCCCTCTAGGTACTCGGTCAAGCTTCCCAGCAGCCAGGCCTGTCTGTCTCTGTAGACAGAAGAAACTCTCTCTCTCAGTGCCAAACTCTGGGCCTTTTTATCAGGGCCAGCTGGGCCCTGATTGACCCAGCCACAACTGTGGCTGCTCTGCCTTCTGTTGCAGCCCCCTACTGGGCTGCCTTTCCCTTGCCTCAGACCTCTGCAGGGCTGTTTTAAGCCCTTTTTTGCAGGAGTGGGGCAGCTGCCCCACTACAGGCCAAAAGAAATCTGATGAGATTCAACAAGGACAAGTGCAGAGTTCTGCATTTAAGAAGGAAGAATCCCATGTGCCACTACAGGTTGGGGACCGACTGGCTAAGCAGTAGTTCTGCAGGAAGGGACCTGTGGATTACAGTGCATGAGAAGCTGGATATAAGTCAGCAGTGTGCCCTTGTTGCCAAGAAGGCCAACCGCATATTGGGCTGTATTATTAGGAGCATTGCCAGCAGATTGAGGGAAGTGATTATTCCCCTCTATTTGGCACTGGTGAGGCCACCTGTGGAGTATTGTGTCCAGTTTTGGTCCCCCCATTGCAGAAGGGATGTGGACAAATTGGAGAGTCCAGGAGAGGGAAACAAAAATGAATAAGAGGCTGGGGCACATGACTTATGAGGAGAGGCTGAGGGAACTGGGATTATTTAGTCTGCAGAAGAGAAGAAAAAATGTGCTGTATGTCTTGCATATTTTGGGGAGAGGGCATGTCCAAAATAGCTCAAACCTTCTCAGGATCTAGTTTTAAGCCCTTTGCTGCTAGGTGTCCAGTACATGGTACAGCTGACGGGCAAGGTCTAGTTTTTTTGTTATTCAGCTTGAGATTCACTTGATATGCAATATTGCTATCAGATTCTGATCATAATCAACATTAGCCTCTTCAAGGAAGTCTCCACAACCAAGCACTAAAATGTCATCTGCAATTATACCAGCTCTTTCAATCCCTCTGGCACTTATGTTGGTAAATCTAATATCCTTCTGGCACTGGAGAAATTTCCAGTAGCATTCACAGCCATTTATGTCTGCCAGAAGAACTCCAGAAGGTCCTCAAATACTGGCTGTCTTCATCAAATTTTACCTTCCAGAAGCCATCTTTGACATCTAAAGTAGAAAGGCCTTTGTGAGTCTTGCCAGCATCTCTTCAATCATTGGCAAAGAATAATGGGAGGCTTTCAAAGTGTCATTGACATTTAACACATATGCAGAGTTTGCTTAAATGTTTAATTCCTGTGAAGGGGATAGATCTCAGAGCCCTGACTCTAGCCCAAGTGGGAATAACTAAACTGCTATTTTTAGCCCTGTTGCCCAAGCCCTGCAAACCCAAGTCAGTTAACCCAGGTTCTGAGACCAGTGGGCGTGATATTGCAGTGTAAGCTTCTAACTTTGCACTCCCTCGGCTATTTTTCTGCAGCCTTGGCATGGATTTTTTTTAACATACAAGAGGAGGATGTTTGACATCTCTATAATGGTTTCCTGTTGGGGACGGATTTGCCCACTCATGAGGAAATCCTAGTCAATAGCCTACTTGAGTCAACACAGTCAGAATTAATCAAGTCCTTCGGTATTCAGGGAAGAAACTGCCATGTCCCACAGGAATATACTGCAGCCTCAGTAAATATTCTCTTGTGAGTTAGATTGCTTTGACAAGCAGGGTCAGAGTGTGTGCCACAATTACCCTGGGTTTCTGAACAGCTACAGTATTTGGTGAGCAAGGTACATTAGCAGAGGTCCAGCACATGATTGATTGGAACCATCCACTGCATCCCTGGAAACAGACAAACTCCAGGGGGAATAAAACAATATTTTATTGACAGTAAAAAAGTGCTGTGCATCTCTATGACTGCAGTGAGGTATGCCATTGGTGCTGGAGTCCTTTGTAATTTACAGAGACTTAATAAAACAATTTTCCTGAAAGTTATCATTAATTTAGAAATGGCTTTTATCTATCTAATCATATGATAGTATTTGAATGCGTCACAATCATTAATGTTCCAACACCTCTGTGAAGTAAGGAATTATTAATATGACCTGTGCCTCAGCCCTGGAGTCCTATTGACTGGAGGACTGAGGCACAGGGCAGATTGAGTTATTTGCCCAAAGTCACAGGGACTTTGTGTATGTGTGGCTGAGCCAAGAACTGACACCATAGCTATGCATGGGTAGGACAGATTGTTTTATTTATGGCACACTTAGATTTTGCACTGTTGGGTTAGCCATGGCTTCCCTAGGCTCTTAGGCTCCCTGTGAGAAGAACACCTGAGATTCTTTCAGTTACTTTATCATCATCATCAATTATTTCTACCCACAACCATTTATAATATGCAGAATATCTCCACAGGCTTCCTGAGACATGCAGCAGCATGTTCTTCTACAGGACCTGGACATCTTAATGTCACCTCAGAGGTCTTCTGCTCTGGGCTAGTGGAGTTTAGAGCTTGGATGGGCATGAGATTAACAATCCAAGCCCAGGCCCATGTGCACAACTGCCTGGTGATAACAATATGCTGCCCATTAGCCTCCCTCTGGTAATGGGGGTGCCCGTGCTAATACACTGGACAGTAGCAACTGTCTGAAAATGAAGATGAGCTTGAGAATGAGTCCAGTGTGCTGCAGCCACTGGCTGAGAACCAGGGGTCTGAGAGAGAGAATAATGAGCCTGCTGTGTACTCTACCCTTCTTGATGAACATTTCACAGATTTGTACATCAAACGTTATTTGAGCCTGGGTTTCTGTCTTTCACCCCTCTCCTGCTTCCTGCTCCCGCAGACAGCAGGCAGGCTGACAAAGAAAATGCTCCTGCCCTCCAGCGCTGAGACCTCATCCTGCAATGCCAAGACCAGGCATGCTCTCAACCACTCTCCTCAGGGAGGTTATATAGGAGATGCTCCCACTCTTCTGCCCCATGGCACCAGGATGGGAGCACTCTCACACTCACTTGCCCTATGGCACTCAGATCATCATCTCACACAGCAGTGGCAATGGTGAGTACACTCCTGCCTGTGGTACCAAGACAGGGAATACTCCCTCCCTTTCACCTCTAGAAGAGCGCAAGAGAGAAAAGTGTCTAACTCATTTTAATGCCTTTTACTTCTGCATTCCCGTTCTTGGAAAAGGCCATACTCACGGATTTCCCTGGTTTGGAACCTTATTAAAAGACCAACAAACAGTCCCTCCTTTAAAATGATGTTTCATCCAGCAGTGAAAGCTTGGTTCATCACAGATTATGCGGCCCACATCCTCCCTCACAAGAGACACTGATATTTGTACCAGTCAAGGAGTGCCAACAGCCAGCTGCTTACAGATTTACAGAAGGGGGAGTCACAGAAGACTCCCTCTTGGTGAAGCCTGACTTGTTAGGATTTAAGCAGAAATATCATGTAAAAAACAGGTGATTCCAGGGGCTCTATTTGCATCTACAGAGTGAATTTTCTTTTTTCCCATCCTGAGTTGGTGGTAGATAAATGATTCTGCCACTTGGAGGGTTTAAATCAAGATCGAACTGGTCTTTCCTAAAGCTACTCAGTAGTTAAACTACAGGTTGCTGGGCTTGGCAAAGGAATCACTGGGTGAAGACTTAACTTCTTGCACTGCTCTCATCACCATAGTATCGGAACATCTTCCAGTAGTACCTTAAGCAATGTGTCTAATAACAGGAACTTTGTTTTTTCATCCTCTCCCCTTAATATCTATCAAAGGGTACGCTAAGAGGAGCTGCTTGTCTCAGGAAGAGAATGTTTGCCAATCCCAACCAAAGGAATTACCTGACTGCATCCTCCAAATGTGATGCTATGATTATAAAATTAAACTGGGCCCTTTCACTGTGCAGAAGGAGAAAAAAATGCATATTGAACAGCCGCAGATACAACTAAACAAAGCTCTTTCCCCACTCTGAGCCAAGTTTATAATTACTTTTTCATCAAGTTTTGAACCATGCACTTTAACGGAGAAAGTTAGCAAGAGCATTTCTGAAACTGACATAAGTGTAATGGATTTTGTACACATTTGTATACAAAAAAGTCATCAACTGAAACCTGAACTTCCTGATCTGTGCTCGTTAATCAGCAACAATGTGCCAGACTGGCTTTTGGATCCACACATGATTTAAAAGGGCACTTTCAGATGCTTGGGCAGAGTCATCTTTTGCCTTTCATTTCTGTTGATTTTAACACCCTTTTTGACATTTCTTTCTTGGTTGTTCCATACTCCTCTCTCCACCCCCACAATAACTCATCCCCAACACCATTCTTTGCTGGTCCTCCAACACCCAGGCCAAATTAAGGCCTAAGCACTATACGTCAATGCCTAGGATCGAGTTCATGGAGTCATGTGATTAATTTGAGATCTGAGTTTTCATTTAAAAACAAAAATTAAATTTCTAGCCCTCGTGGCTTGAAAATGTGAATGGTGTGTGATACCGTGGTGTCTGCCTGAGTCTGAATACAGTCTGAAAAAATTGTTCAGAGGGGTGAACTGCCCCATGTATCTCACTGAGATACTAATTTCAAAACCTCCTCCTGTAGAGCCTCCACTGACACCTCCAAGCAGAGGACTCTGCGTGTGACACAAGGTCACAATGTCCCTCATCTCCAGTGGGATCACTGATGTTGCCCTATTTCTTTGGGGAGCCTAAATACAACGCTCCCTCCATTCAGGTAGGAATCCTTAGGATTCCCATGGGCAAGAACTGCTTCGTTTGGTCCAGCTGCTCTGAGTGGCAACAGAAGCAGCTGCAGGATGGTGTCTCTCCAGGACCTCATCTCCTATTGCACCGCATAGACAATTCCAGAAAGTCAGCACTAAGCACCAAGAATGGGACTAGGAGAGGAATTCAGGGAAATGCCTTGAGGACTCCTGGAAGGGATATTTAAACTCCTTTGGGATAGTCACTGTGAGCAAATCTATTAAAAATTCAGGTGGGGATGAGGGCCACACCTCCCAGAAGGATTGAGGCTGCAGATGGGGAGATTGCTTTCCATTCCCATGTCATCCAAAAGTCTCTCATCCACCCTCCAATGTCCCTGGATGGTCCTTGTCAAGACTCTGCAGAGGCCCAGGGGGAATGGCTAAGCCCCACAGCTCTCAGACTAATGTCAGAGTTAAGAACTGCTCCTCAGCTGTCACTCTGCTTTTCCATCGGGATTGGGGTTGGGCGTGGGAATTAGGGAGTTTTCTTAGCACAGGAGAGGTTGCACTGCCTGAATTCATGAGTTTAGGGACTGTCTCTTTCTCTCTATGCAGACTGCCCATTCATCACTTTGTGACCCCAGCTAGGGACTTGTAGCACATTGGAGCTGGAAGAGAAACAAGATTCTCAGTTCCAAGGCCTCCATAACTCAGATAAGAACCACTTCTGGCTTTAACTCCAAAGTCTCTCTGTAGCTGGGTGGGTGAAAGAGGGCAGTGTTTCTATCTGGGCAATGGTTCAAGGGGCTCAGGATTGGGTCTCGCCAGTTTAGATAACCTGGCACTAAGTGACATGCCCAAGAATCCCCACTGACATAGCAGTAGAACCGAGTTGAGAACCCAGATGTCCTGGCTTCTGTACCTGGATTTTAGCCAGAAGTCCATGATTGCTCCCTACAACAGTCTGGTGTTCACTCTTCAGATGTGCCCAACCAGCTTCCTGACCTGCTTCACCACTGACTCCTGTCTCATATTCCTGCAGAAGAGCCTGAATTTGGGGAGAGGAGTGATATAAACCCTGTCAAATGGGCCTCACTGCTCCGAATCAGAGGTGGGAGCTACTTCTACTTATTGTGTTAGCTTTGCCCAGTTCTGTGAGGTGTATTGGTTGGAGGGATCTGGAGAATCTCCATAGTTTCTGCAGAAGAGAAGTGGATCACACTGGCTGGTGTCATCATGGGGCGGGGGGGTGCAGGTGGGGAAGATTCCCCAGGGGGCAGAGGCCTAGGATGAGGCAGATGTGGGGCTGCAAGTGGGTATGTTCTCGCTCAATGGGCAATTGGCAATCCTGGGTAAGTCCTTTGCTCAAGGGGTGGGTGGGTGGGAGCTTGGCGCTAACATCTGTTACATATCTCACAGGGATCTTGTAACTGTGCCTTTGTGTGTCACAACTGAGAATACCAAATTCAGGACAAACTGCTGAGAAAAAGGGCAGCTACACCCCAAAACTGTCGGTTATTCTTCCATAAGACATACCAAACCAGCAACAAAAGTAAAGTTCTGTCTCACCACACTGACTAACAGGAAGTGATAAAATCAGTTTCCTTAGGTATTCCAGTCCTAGCATCACCCCCAAAAACATGAGATTTAAAGATGAGTGGTTCTTTACAACCAGTCTCATAAAATAAATGGTTCTTCTGATCCCAAAGGACCAGCCACATACCCGGCTCAATGTATAACTCAGTTCTTACTCCAAAATCATGCTGATGCCAATCTTTTAGTATCTAAAATCTAAAGGTTTATTTATAAGAAGAAAGAAATGTGAGAGTTAAATGGTTAAATGAATCAAGTACATACATTAAATGCAAAGTTCTTGGTTCAGGCTTGTAGCAGTGATGGAATAAACTGCTGGCTTATGTCAAGTCTCTGGCTGCATTCAAATCATTCTAACCTCAGTCCCTTGGTTAGAATGCTCCCATTAGTATAAATCCTTAGTCCAGAGCAGGGGGTGAGCAAACTATGACCCGTGGACTACATCCAGCCTGCGAGCCGATTTTATTTGGCCCTCAAACTCCTGCTGGGCAGCAGGATCTGAGGCTTGCCCCGCTTCTGCACTCCAGCTGGGAAGCGGGGTTGGAAGGTACTCTGCGGGGCTTCTAGAAGCAGCAGCATGTCCCCCCTCTTGCTCCTACGCATAGGGGCAGCCAGGGGGCTTTGCATACAGCCCCATCCCAAGCACTACCCCCGCAGCTTCCATGGGCCAACAGGGCAGCTTGAGAACAGGGCAGCATCCAGAGCCGTCTGGCTGCACTTCCGCATAGGAGCTGGAGGGAGCGGGGGAACATGCTGCTGCTTCCGGGAGCTGCTTGAGGTAAGTGACACTCAGAGCCTGAACCTCTAATCTTCTCCCGGGTCCCAACCCCCAGCCCTGATTCCCTTCCTGCCCTCCGAACCCCTCAATCCCAGTCCGGAGCACCCTCCTGCACCCCAAACCTCTGCTCCACACCTCCAGCCAGAACCCTCACTTCCTCCCACACCTCAACCCCCTTCCCCAGTTCAGATCCCTTCCTACATTCCAAACCTCTCATTCCCAGCCCCACCCCAGAGCCCGCACCTCCATCCAGAGCCATCATCCCCCTTTGCACACCCCAACCCCCAGCCCAGAGCCCCCTCCTGCACCTTGAGCTCCTCATTTCTGACCCCATCCCAGATCTCTCCCCCACTCCTGCACCCAAACCCCAATTTCGTGAGCATTCATGGCCCGCCATACAATTTCCATACCCTTCCCTGGTCTAGAGCTTTAAGCAAGAAAGAGGCAAAATGGAAGTGTTTCCAGGGCCTTTTATAGCTTCTGTCATGTGGAGAGAATCCATTGTTTCAACCAAAACCCTCAGCACAACTACTGGAAAATTACAGGTAAAAGATGGCAGTTTGGAGTCACATGGGCAAGTCACCTGTTCATGGCCAATTTCGTTTATTCATAGCAGGAACTCATTATCTATACTTCAGATGAAACATCCTCAGAAAAGTCCATTCAGTTTAGATGGGAGTCTCCCATGGTCCACTGTGAGTTAAGTGTCTTTTTGATGCGCCATTCAATTTGAATTGTCCATCCAAGATGTTCTAGCTAGCTATCTTGTTGTCGTTACCCCAGGAGCAAACATCTGAAAACAAGGTATAGAGCCAATACACATTATTTCAAAAATACAAAAATTATACATGCATACAGATAGCACAATCATAACCAGCAAATCAACCTTTTCATAGACATCTTGTGCCACCTTTTGTACAGTATTTGTTGCAAATATATAACAGTGGTTGCAACAGTGATCTATATGGTCATGTTTTGATCATGTCATGGATCTACAGAGACCACCAATGTAATCAGACTCATGTGGGATCCCAGGGGATGGATGCAGGTTTGAGTAAGTCCTGAATGTGGGAGAAATGGCGGGGAATTTGGCATTTGTTCTCATGTTACCCATGTGGCTTGGCCAATCCCATGCTTTGTGCCCCCAGCCAGAGGTGCCTGAGGAAACAGAAAGATTTGTGCCTTTGTGCCCTGTGGGTCCCAGGAAGGAGCTGCTTTGGGCTTTAATCTTTCATTGTGTTGGAGGTTCAGGAACTTGTCAGAAAGATCTGGGTATGATAAAGGGAGAGAACGGGGCAGATCCTGTAGCGGGGTGGGGGTGGGGGGGATGAACTGGGTAGATTGATCAACAACAGGGGGCAACAACAGGGGGCAGAGTTCATGTGGCTGTGGTGGCTTGGTGGGAGTGGAGGACCCTGGCTGAACTTTCTATTCTAGGCCTGAGTTCTGGGTTTTCTCTCCTGGAGTCTAGTGTGTAGGCCCCACAGTGGGGTTCTGGATGAAATTGGAGCCTTCAGCAAACATTGATCTGATGGTAGCCAATCATCCTGAAGGAGTCAGGGCTGAGTGTCAACTCACCCAGCCAGAGCCATAACCCCCAGGAGAGGAGCCTCCATGGCCACATGATGCTCTGGAGATTCCCCCAGGTTTCCTGGATGAGTGATGAACAATTCTCAGAAGCCTTGTGGGGCTAGTTAAAGAGATGAATCATATATGATCTGAATTTTCCCAGCCTTTAACGACTCCATTCACCATCCTTCCTGGAGAGCCCTCACCTGGATCCCTCTTCCCAGTGGGCTCTGGCTCCTTCCAACCAACTGGCCAAACCTCCCACCCCTTTAAACCAAGCATGGCAGAATGTGAGCCCCTAAAGCAGGGGTAGGCAACCTATGGCATGCGTGCCAAAGGCAGTATGCAAGTTGATTTTCAGTGGCACTCACACTGCCCAGGTCCTGGCCACTGGTCCAGGGGGCTCTGCATTTTAATTTAATTTTAAATGAAGCTTCTTAAACATTTTAAAAACCTTATTTACTTTACATACAACAGTTTAGTTATATTGTGGTGGTGGCGGTACCTCGTCGGCCCCCTTGGGGCAACAGGCAACCCCGCCCTTTCTACACCTTATATGGGTGAACGCGGCCTAGCAGCCAAAGTTTCTCAGTCTTAGGTCTCTGTGACAGCGTGGCCCAATGGCCGGAGTCTCTATGAATGGTGCCCCTATGGCGGTGTGGACCAATGGCCAGAGTCCCTTCCTCTCTCCTCCCCTAACGGGAGTGCGCGGCTTGCCAGCCAAAGTCTCTACATGTGCTGCCTCTACGACAGCTTGGCCCAATGGCCAGAGTCAATCCTGCTCTCCTCCCCTAATGGGAGAGTGCGGCTCACTAGCTCTTCTCTATATAGCATCTCTATGGCAGCATGGCCTGATGGCCAGAGTCAGTCCCACTCTCCTCCCCTAATGGGAGAGTGCATGTTGCTAGCTCAAGTCTCTATATAGCACCTCTATGGCCACACTGCCATAGAGGTGCTATATAGAGACTTGAGCCAGAGTCAGTCCAAAGCCTGGGATCTGAGTCAAGTCACACTATCCCAACACAGGAAGAGGGGAGGGGGTAGTAACCCACAGTGGGGGAGCCCAGGCCCTCCCACCTTCACTGGGCTCCGACCCAGGGCCCTGTCTGGGTGGAGTACTCCAACCCAGGGTCAGCGGGGATCCTGACCACAACACGCTGACCTCACAGTGGTGGGAAGTACCACTCCCTTACCTTCCCTGGGTCACTTCCCACCAGTTCTCCATTCCCCATGGTCTCCGTAGTTCTGGGGTCTCAGAGATTCTCAGCAGCTGCCTCCGCTGGCCGGGGTCACGCCCACCGCAGGTCTCTGATCTGCATTCCCAGCTCTCCCTGGTAAGGGCTGTACCCGATCCAGGACTGGCACCTCGGCAGAGCATCCTTCCTCTTCAGTTGCTAGCCCAGACTGAGCAGTCTTGCAGGCTTTTATACTGCTCTGACAGCAGGAGCATGCCCAGTGGAGCTTCTGGGGTGTGACTTCCTCTGCTAAGAGAGAATTGTTAACCCGCTCTGTCCCAGTGAGGGGCTGGTCTGCCCCGTCACATATATACTAAAGACTTCTAGAAAAAGACCTTCTAAAAACATTAAAATACATTACTGGCATGCAAAACCTTAAGTTAGAGTGAATAAATGAAGATTTGGCACACCACTTCTGAAAGGTTGCTGACCCCAGCCCTAAAGCCTCAAAGAAAGGCAGCACTGCCACTTCTGAGGTACAAAACCCCAAGACATCTAGGATGATCCTGAGCCATTGAGCTGGACAGCTGGCAATATGGCACAAGCACCCTTTCAGATTTCACAGGACAGTACTTTAAACAAGGGACAATCCTGGCCTGGAGTGGTGGTAACCTAGGCAAGAAGGAGACAGGAATCCAGAGGCTGCAAAGCAATTGAGTCAGGGTGTGGCTTCGTTTCCTCCCTAGGCCTGGAAGAGATTGCACAGGAGCTAGGAGTCCCTTACAGCCAGTGCTCCCATCCTTGCATGGGAGTAGAAGCCCGGTCACCTCCTGGGAGTGGTATAAACTCCCTGTTGCTATTATTATTAGCCTTATCACCTCTAGGCAGAGATACAAAGGGCCTAGTAGAGGCTGCTTTGATTTGGTGTTAATTATTATATTATTGTTGACTATTACTATTGTTGATGGCTAGTTATAAATATTGTTATTATTAGCATTACATATTTATTATTAGCCATTAATATTATTACAATTTTGGAATAAATAATGAGCACCAACATCATCATTCAAACAAAATTCATATTATCACTGTTATTAATTATTTAAAATAGTGATTGAATAGTATAAAAACAATAATCATATTGCTCTCAAATTTTCTCATCCTTCTTTCAGGGTGAGCCCATGGCAGTAGGAGAGAACATCCGGTGCAGTAATTTTAGTGGTTTTTCTGTATTTTTGTATCATCAGAGCTAGTAGGGATGCTGGTTCGTTTGCTCTGCTGCAGGACAAAGGAACTGGTCCCTGAAAGGTGCTGACACTAAAGTCTGTTTGTGTCTGTTTGCCTGTCTGACAGTGTGCTATGCTGAAGGGAGAGAGTGCCTCACAGTGACAGCGAACATTGGTGTGGGAAGGATTGCTGCTCAGAGACATGGCTATTGTCTGTGCTAATCTCTGTGGGTTTGGGAGTCTGAACTGAAACCCCAGTATCATCATTTCACGAATAAGACACCATAAATTTAACACAGCCCATGGAATAAGCAAACACATTATTGGATCAAGTTTAAAGAATATTTCATCACAACACAATAACCATAACCTCTTGATTTTGTTTCATTTAAGGGACATGGTTAAATGTCAACTGGTGTTACTTAACATGTTTGTGAATTGACTGTAGAACTTTTTAGCAAAGTATTAGTTAATGTTTCTTGAAAAGAATGCTGTATATGTTGTTTTACAGGAATGTGGCTGGGCTACCACTTCCAGAACACTCCGTTGTGGCCTGGGGTGGCTCTGCAGCAGCCCTGCCTCAGTTTTCCCTCTCCACAGGGGCAAAAAACAAAACAAAAAAACTACCTTGAATAGCACTCCCTATAGCTGAGGAAGAAAAGCTGCAGATTACATGACCTCACTTTGCCAGTTTTAAGAGTAAAGCAGCATGCAGTGGGCTTTCGAGAGTCACTTCCTCTCAATATGGAGAGTACTTTGCCTTATTGGCACCTATATGCAGCCTACACTTGCATTGGAGAGCACAGCCTTGTGCTCCCTCCTGTGCACAGTGCAACAAAACCTTGATATTTGTATAGTGCTTTCAAGAAGCGATTATGTTACTGCGCTCAGACCTGAGTGGCCCTGCTATCCCTGCTCCCATTCCATATGTGAGGGTTCCATGTGTGGAAAGGAAGAACAGTTTCTGTTTAGCACTTGAGCCCTGTAGCAGGGCAGCTGCCCCACTACATGAGAAAAAGGGCTAAAACATGTCAGAGAGGCTGTGCAGACTGACAGCCAATCAACAAAGGCCTGTGGAGAGCCAATCAGGGCCAAGGAAGAGGAAGCCAATGAGGGCTGGGCTGGGCCCTATATAAAGTCTGCCTAGGAGAGGCAAACTCAGTCTTTCTCTGATTAATAAGGGAGACTGATTGGCTCCTGAGGTAAGTGGCTTGGCTTGGCTGAGAATGTGCAAGAGGCCAAAGGGGAAATGGCCCAGGGAAGACAGTCTGACAAGAGGAGAGAAAGAAGACAGAGAGGCTGCTGCTAGAGGGTCCCTGAGTTGGGACCCAGAGTGGTGGGTGGGCCTGGGTCCCCTCCCTTCCCCTTGTACTGCACCTGGCTGTGGAGGAGTGGCCAAGACAGACTACAACATTCCCTGAGGTGAGGGGCTACACTTTGGAGTTGTGGTTGGCCAGTGAGGCAGGTGCAAGTCACCCCTGGAAGGGGTGAGAATGGAGTAGGGGCTACTGCTGGAGGGCAGTGTCCTGAAGTAGATGCCACAGAGCGGGGAGCAATGTGGGTCCCAAACCAACAGAGCAGACAATAGGCATGACACCATGAGCAGAGGGCACTCCATGCCTGACAAGAGCTAATTCCCAGACTTGCCATCAAGAGGCATCATGGTGGTAAGTCTTGACACTGTTACAGACCCCTTTTTGCAGACAGTATCTTTTGCACTATATTAAATTGTCCATAAAACTTACAGCTGGGCTAGACCTCCATGGCTGAGAGCATCAGTCCATAATCTTCAGCTTGGTGCTATCAGTAACAGCAGGCTAAGCTCACCAACCCAGGCAAGGCAAGTTTTGTGTGAGCTGGCTTGAGTATACCTTTGCCATGTACATTTTGCCTGCCACCAGTATTCACTGAGTATGAATTGTAGCAGGGCTTCTTCTCCACCTCGATGGGTCCTGCACTTCCTTCCAGCAATATGTCAGGATAGTGTCTACTCTCTGAGTCTCCCCTCTCTTCTCCCTTCCCCCCGCCCACCTCCATTTACAGTGAGTGGGGAAATTCTGTTTCCAAGGAGCCTTCCCCTTTCTGGGCCTGACATGCCCTTGCTGCTTCACTAGGGCTTCTGGCCTCCTCGAAGGACATCCAGTGAGAGGAAAAAAGGGTGGGGGTGGCCCTGTCCCCTACTCTGGGCCTTAACCCAGGGACCCTACAAGTAACAGCCTCATGCTGCCAGTTCTCAGGAAAGCTGCTAGTTTCCCTGAGTTACTTCCCCACACTCCTTGACTTGTCCCCACTTTGCTTGGGCAGGGTACCTCCTGACCCTGCTGCCAGGGGAGGGAGAGTCCCTAGTCTCTTGTGCCCCTTCTGGGCATGGCAGCATCACATCAAATGCATGGCTCAGTCTCTTCCCCTCTGGCAGGGTCCTTTTCTTCAGGCCTTTGGTCCTGGAAGGGTCCTTAGCTCCTGTTTAGGGTAGGGTTTCTCCCCAATTTCTATACTAGTGAGGTCTCCCCTGTTCTTGTCAGTTTCAGGTCTTCAATTCACCTTCACTCTCCCAATGCCTATCACCTCCCCTGGCCAAAGCCAGAGTTAGAAGAACAGCTAGCCCAAAAACTCAAAAGGTAGGCATGCTAAGAGGCCACCTTCCATGGGCATGCCTACCCATTCAAAAATCTGCAGAGGAAGAGGTTGGACCTTGTAACTGTTAGCCCATAGTTAAAGCACTCACCTGGGAGACAGGAGACCCAGGTTCAATTCTCCCATCTCTAGCAAGGGCTGGAGGAAAGGTTCTTTAACAATGGCCTCTCCTACCTCTCAGGTGAGTTCTCTAACCAATCTCAGATAATCTGATATGGGGCTCCCTCAGTCACCTCTGTTGAAGCTCTCCCACTATGGCTAAATAATGAAAAAGTGATTGGAGCAGGGACATTTGACCAGGGTCTCCAGCCCCCCAGGTGGGTGCCCTCACAAGTGAGCGATAAGAGTAAATCTCACATCCCTGGTCCCATTACTTGTTCATTATTTATTTATCCAAAGTGTGGAACAGCTTCAAGTGGGGGACTCCCTCAGTCTCTCCAGATCAGACAGTCCCATAGCCCAGTGCTTAAAGCACTCTCCTAAGACAAGGGAAACACCCGTTCAGATCTTTTCTTTGCCCACCCCCCAGTCACAGAAGGAGGAACTGAATCTGGATCTCCTACATCCCAGGTTATGGCTCTAATCACTGAGCTAAATGTTATAAAGTTGGCAGCACCCCCTCCTTCAAGAAGGTAAGTATCTAATTCCTGCAAGAAATTACACAGGCACCTAAATCAAGAAAGGGATTCCTGTTCACAGCTTGCTAGCAGAACAAGGTGCCTTCCTGTGGCCTGGACATAGGCACATTTCTGTGAGAAGGAGGCAGGACTTAGTACATCAGCATCACTGGTTGGCTAGCTTAGCCAACTCTCTGCCCAGAGTGCTAGTTTTGATGGATTATATTTTTATAGGGAGCTAGGCAAGCACCTAATTCAGCTTTGTGGATTATGGTGTTCTTCCTGTGACTTTTCTAGGTGCCTAAAAGTTAGGTGCTGTAATGTTCAGTGTTGCAATGCCTAAGTACTTTTGTGGATTCCACCCTAAGGCTTTGTTCATGCCCCAGACCTCCATGGATTGCTTGAAATCCATGGGATATCAGACCCTCTGTGGGCATGGTGAGTCTTTCACACTACCTATTCAGTGGGGAGCGGGGAAGGGACATCTCTGCCACATCAGAGGCATGACCTGTAGTTGAAACTAGTGGAGTCATCTTGTGCTTCCATGGGCCCTGCATAGGAGATGATGTGGCCCTGTATTTTTGTTTACTGGGGGCCTCATCCAGCAAGCTATTGAGCATGTCTTGTCTTGTGTGTTCTGAGGGCCCTAAAATGCCATTGACTTCATGGGGAAGTGGGAGCACTCAGTAGCCTGGCAATAGATGCTTAAAACCTTGCAAGATTTGGGCCCTGAGACCTATCTGATTTTACTGAAGTCTCTGGCATGGATGGAGAGTGATCATACAGTCTAACTCCAGCTACAGTATTACACAAGCAAGACTGTCCACAGTGCCCAATCTTAAATAGGAGATAACATTGGGTAGCTGCTATTTCTGTTCCTTCTACACTGACAAGGCTTCTTCAGATAGGGGATTAAGTCTCTCAGATAAAGAACACAGAGGTTGAGTTAAAAGGAAATTCAGATGACTGGAAGGAAGGTCATGGGGGAATAAAAACAAAATAAGGGATTGCAGGGAAATAAAAATAAGTGAGGACACAGAACAGGATTCTGACTACTCAGATTTTGAAGGTCTAAAAGCTGCCCTATACTGCACATACGCAAAATTACTGATTTCAGTGACACTACAGCAGAATTTGGCCCTGAATGCTTGCTGATATTAAGTCTTGATTGATAAGATTGATGGTCTAACATTTTTCTGAAAAGCTATTCCTTTTTGTATTTATTTTAGCTAATCATTTGTCCGACTGAAATGATTAGCTAGAATAAATACAAAAAGGAATGGCTTTTTCTAAAGTGAAGTGTTGTCTTGGTTTAAAAGTTTCCCAACTGCTTATATTTTTAGTGATAATAAAATATTTTGCATCATTATACCACCACTTTTTTTCTAAAGATCTCAGCTCTTTACAAATGTGAATTATTGATCACATCACCACAATAAGGAGGTAAGTGTTATCTTCAATTTATAGATGGGGAAACAGGCACAGATCCTCAAAGACATTTAATTTCCCAGTTAGGAGCCTAAATATCTTTGAAGATCTGGGCCTAAGGCCCCAGTTCCCATAACATGTCGATGGCAGAAATGAGAGTAGGACCCAGCAGTCCTGACTCACAGTACTCTAAGCTAATCACTGTTAGACAATACTGCTTCCAGATGTTTCTTTTATTAAAGGTCATAGTTTTACTTTTTCTGAAATATGAATAATGCTGTTTCTTAAGATCTCTTCCACCCTCACTCCTTCCCAGCTACAGAGGTTGTATAAGATACTGTTAGGGGCCAGAATATAATGAGGAATGTATTTTGAAGCAGGAAACTGCAACTGCTGATCCTAAGTTCAAAAACCTGGAGGCAAAAATTAACCAATGCAGTGCTAGCAAAAGTCCTCAAGCAAACAGCACATTTATAGTCAAGGGAGGCAGCTTGGTGCATAGTGGCTATAGAACCCCTATATAAGTCAGTATCTATGATGGAATCCTCTGAGTAAGACTTCTCCAGTGCCCACAGTTCTCATCTGGGATTGTCTCCCTGACACTTCACTATGGGTACTATGTATCTAGTTGTGGGAGGGCTTTTGAAATCTGCAGTCCCCCTGCACACAGTCAGCTCAGCTTTCAACCAGATGGCTCAATAAGTGGGGTAAAGAATGCATGCTTTTTGTATTTGTTCCAGATGCCCTGTTTTTGTCGCTACCTGCAGAAAGTCTCCATAAGTATCTAACAATACCTATGGACACAGGATAGCATCTTAACTGGGTCCAGCGATATCTGAAGCACAGCTATGTGACTAAGTGATACCCAGAGGACCCAAAAAAAGTAGCTTCACACATCAAAAAGGAGATGGCTGTTGGGTGTCACCTTGTCATATAACACCTTCAGAAAGGCAAATTTCCTGTGATGTATAGGAAGTCACATGCCTCTCTAAAACAGGAAGAACTCATAAGCCTGATAGCTGAGGTCAGCTGGGGCAATTCTGCTAACAGTCCCTTGATTACAATGTCAGAGAACTGGGGGCAGGATGTTTTCTGTGGCTGACTATTAATCATTGGGTCACAGTGGAAAGTTCATGTATTCCTTTAAGAATTCGCTTGAGGCTGGCAACTATAAGGAAGAAGATGGGACTCCAGTTTGATGTCAGTGCTTGATGCTTTGTTTTTAATTTCTCCCTGCATATGCACTAACATGGCCAAATTCCTCTCCAGTGATAACAGTGAGATTTTAGTGGTATAAGATAGGAGGAATCTGATCCAGGACACTGATTTGAGCACCTGAGGGGTCAATTAAGAAAACAATCCTGATATAAATTAAGACTTTATAATTCAATTACTGTACAGTATGCAAACCAATACCAAAGCAAAGAAAGTTTGATGTTGGGACAGGGATGGGTCCTGGATTTTGTCTTTAGGCTGTAGGAATAAATACAAACTTAATGTGACATTGCAAGGTCATGTTCAATATCCTTTCTCTCCTCCATACTCTGATTCTGTCACATTTAGTGGGAAGAGAGTCTCTTATATCTAATGTTATGTGATTTGGATAAAAGTACAAATACCTGATCCTCCACTCCCAGGTCCCTACTCTCCTGCCACAGGATATAATTAGCTTTCATTAAAGTTACTTGTGTCCTGCAGCAGGCGATTAAGGCCTCCAGGGTGTGAGTAAGGTAAATGTGGGTAACCCCATTAACCTTAAAAGCAAAGAAAAATATTTGTTGCATAAGCACACCACTGCTGTTATTCTAGCCACATTAATACAAGATGGCCAGGGAGATTAAGCCAGGTGATGATGATGATGATGATTTATTACTGCACTGGTGCTCACAATCCAAAATTGAGGCCCTACCCTCCCTCTTGGCTCCACACTGTTGCTGCCTGGGAGCAATTAATCACTAAAACTTCAAACAGCAGAACAGGGCTGAGTAGGGATCAAAGCCACATGGCCCTTACCAAGACACCAACCAACCCGGAGTGTAAACTGTGTTTCTACTTCATTGTGCCAGCGCAGCTCTTCCATCATCCCCCAGTCTCCAGGCTGTCTACAATGGCCCTGCATCTCCACCTTTTCTTTGTTCTGACAAGAACTGTGCACATGTACCATGCTTCATGTATGTTCTTCATTAACACCATTACTGTCACTTATCAGTGAAATTCTGTCTAATCTTTGGGCTATTTTATTATCTTTTGATCTTAGGTACTCATAAGGCCCTCATTACTATTGTGTCTGAGCACCTCATAATCCATAATGTATGTCTCCTCACAGCATCCTTGGAATATGGGGAAGTGCTATTATCTCCATTTACAGAGTGGGAATTGAGGCACAGAGAAACTAAGGGACTTACCCATGGTCACACCAGAAGCCTGTGACGGAATAGGATCTCCCAAGTCCCAGTCTACTGCCTATTGCCTCCCTCTTTTGTATTAGTCATCCATCTGTCTGACTCTTTTTAATATTTAGCCACTCTCCTAGCTATCCTATCACTCTGCACATATACTTTGGTCTTGAGGCTGAAAATTCCATTTTAACTGATCAACCATTAACTTGCTCAGTCCTATTCCTACTGAAGTTTAACGGAAGCTCTTCTATTAAGCTCATAAGAGCAGGAGCAGGTCTTCGATACTTAAGTCGCACAAAAATTCTACCTGTAAACTTGTTGAAACTGGTGTACTTCCACTGCAAAGAGAGCAAAAGTAGTCATTTTGACACTCCCAATAATACTTTTCTGAGGGAGGCAGAGACAGTTTGTAATAAATTCAGGACAATTGTAGGAAGTTACCCAACAGTATTTCAGCCAAAGACACAGGAGTTTACGATGTAAGACAACATTTCAATCCAATTAACTAAGTGCATGCCATTCCCATTAAGAATGGCAGAACACCAATAAATGTTGAACACAGAAAGCAAATCTGTATCCAGAGCATTTAACTAAATAAACATTATTTTAAAAAAAATCAGCACAGACATACTGGCTCCTGCCCACTTTTGTTTTGTTTTTCAAATTATTTACCTGATCTAGGATGGAGGGGCTGCTTTTTACTAAAGGTGAACCAATGCTGAATCCAGAAACAAGCTAAATAGTGGTTCCTTAAAGAATTGCTGCTTTGTTCTCAATATTTCTATTGATTAACCATTGGTTACTTCTAAATGTACAGGTCTAATTGCAAGAACTTGTCATTTTCAGAAATGTGTGTAATGAGGAATGTCAGGTAGTATAGATTAAGAAATTTTACCCAGTAGGTGAATGCTATACATAAAGAAATGGTCAGTCTTATTTTAGTATGTCATTTACTATTGTAATTGTGGGAGTATGTGTGTTTTACTACTGCCCTTTACTGGATAGAATACTAACTGCTTAATTATGTGTCATAGGCTCTATGCTGTAGTAAAACCTCAATTATGAACACCTCTGGAATGGAGGTTGATTGTAACTCTGAACAAATCATTATGGTGGTTCTTTCAAAAGTTTTCAACTGATCGTTGGCTTAATACAGCTTTGAAACTTTACTATGCGGAAGAAAAATGCTGGTTTTAACCATCTTTATTTACAGAAACAAGCACAGAAACTAGCACAAACTTTTCCTTATCTTGTCAAATCTCTTTTTAAAAACTTTCCCATTTTTTAAAGTTGTTAGCGTTTAATACAGAACTGTACTGATTTGCTGTTTTCGCTGCTGCTGCCTGACTAATTCTGGTTCCAAATGAGATGTGTGGCTGACCGGTCAGCTCGTAACTCTGATATTCATAACTCCTGAGATTCTACTGTACTTGCAATTAGCAGATGTTGTCCTTTAGTTCAAGTAGTAGGGGCCTGTGTGTTTTAAGCAGGAGGATCTAAGACTTGAGCCCTGTGACCAACATAAAATTCTGAGTAGCTGTGGGGTGGCACCCATGAAATCCTGAAGGGGGGGCACACATTTATTGTACATATCTAAGAGTTGTACATGTTTCTCCTTCTGTCTGTTCCTGTTGTGAATCCTAGGTTGATGATATTACTATCCAGAAATGTTGACCATGGCCAGAAATTTAGTATTATTGGGTGGGGGGTAGGGGAAGAGATGGGGGAGGTGCGAAGAGATTCCCTCTGAGCCACATGCAAGAGTTTGACTGATTCTCCTCTCCCTACACACATGTAACTCTCATTGACAATGGTACGGGGGGCAAAACCTGCTATGAGGATCTGAGAAGAGAAATGTGTCCCATAACTTCACTCCAGGATCAAGTGAAAGGGGCAGATGGAGTCTGAGAGTACAGTATCTTTATCTGAACACAGATATTGTATATAATAAGCAATGAGAATAGTTAAGTTAGTGGAAGAGATACAATGTGTCTAGAATTTTTTGCCTCAACCTCCTCCTCAGTTATGTAAGCACATGAGCTGCAGTAGTAATAGTAAAGTGGCCATGCAGATGCTGAGAAACCAGTCATCAGTCTCATCCAATTCCAGACACCATTTATTTCAGCTTTAAGGGGAATAGGTTGGGACAGCATTTGAATTCAGGTTAGCAAAGATAAATTCTTAAGATCCACTTCCCCATTCTGGAACCTTGTAAAGTTGAGCTCAAACACCAAAGGTTTGCTTTATTATCCAGGCCCTAAATGCAATGGAATCTTTCTGATTCTGCAACAAAGTGGAACAGGCCATGGAGAGGCACTCCATAAGGACCCTTTGCCTCTCTGCACCTTTCTCTATGGCAATGGTGTGAGAGATTGGGTTTGTGGTAGGCCAGGGGTATAGCCAGTGGAGCTGCCACTGAGTAGGTCCATAGGATTAAAATCCTTGCAGAGGGAGCTCACAGAGGCTCTGTGGAACTACAGGCCAGTCAGCCACACCTCAGTTCCTGGAAAAATCATAGAGCAAGTCCTCAAAGAATCAGTACTGAAGCACTTAGAGGAGAGGAAAGTGATCAGGAACAGTCAGCATGGATTCACTAAGGGCAAGTCATGCCTGACTAACCTAATTGCCTTCTATGATGAGATAACTGGCTCTGTGCATGAGGGGAAAGCAGTGCTATTCCTTGCTTTAGCAAAGCTTTTGATAGTCTCCCACAGTATTCTTGCCAGCAAGTTAAAGTATGGGCTGGATGAATGGACTATAAGGTGGATAGAAAGCTGGCTGGATAGTCGGACTCAATGGGTGGTGGTTGGTGGCTCCATGTCTGGTTGGTGGCCGGTGTCAAGCAGAGTGTCCCAAGGGTTGGTCCTGGGGCCGGTTTTGTTCAATATCTTTATCAATGATCTGGAGGATGGCGTGGGCTGTACCCTCAGCAAGTTTGCAGATGACACTAAATTGGGAGGTGTGGTAAATATGCTGGAGGGTAGGGATAGGATACAGAGGGACCTAGACAAATTAGAGGATTAGGCCAAAAGAAATCTGAGTTTCAAGTGCAGGGTCCTGCACTTAAGATGGAAGAATCCCATGCATTGCAACAGACTAGGGACTAAATGGCTAGGCAGCAGTTCTGCAGAAAAGAACCTAGAGGTTAGTGGATGAGATGCTGGACATGAGTCAATAGTGTGCCCTTGTTAGCCTTCTTGTCAATGGCATTTTGGGTTACATAAGTAGAGGCATTGCCAGCAGATCGAGGGACGTGATCGTTCCCCTCTATTTGACATTGGTGAGGCCTCATCTGGAGTACTGTGTCCAGTTTTGGGGCCCACATTACAAGAAAAATGTGGAAAATTGGAAGGAGTCCAGAAAAGGGCAACAAAAATGATTAGGGGGCTGGAGCACAAGACTTATGAGAAGAGGCTGAGGGAACTGGGACTGCTTTAGTCTACAGAAGAATGAGGGGGGATTTGATAGCTGCTTTCAACTATCTGAAAGGGGGGTACAAAGAGGATGGATCTAGACTGTTCTTAGTGATAGCAGATGACAGAACAAGGAGTAATGGTCTCAAGTTGCAGTGGGGGAGATTTAGGTTGGATATTAGGAAAAAACTTTTTCACTAGGGCAGTGGTGAAGCACTGGAATGGGTTACCTAGGGAGGTGATGGAATGTCCTTCCTTAGCGGTTTTTAAGGTCAGGCTTGACAAAGCCCTGGCTGGGATGATTTAGTTGGGGTTGGTTCTGCTTTGAGCAGGGGGTTGGACTATATGACCTCCTGAGGTCCATTCCAACCCTGATATTCTATGATTAACCACTACAAAGTCCTGCCTAGTCTCTACCACAAGGGCTAATGCAGAAAGAGAAAATATCTGATAGCTGAGTGAGGTGGGGAAGGCTCGGCTATGCATGAAAAATCCTTCTCATTCAACCTTCCTCAAATGAGGGATAGACAGCAAAACACACTTCTCTGATCTGCAATTCCCCCTTCCATCCAAGTGTAAATTTGAATTAATTAATAACCGCCCTTAAGTTTTCAAGGTCACAGAAAATGAAAGGCATTCAGAAAAACAAATGAAGTGACAGTGGGGATTTGTTTTTTATGTCAATGGAAAATTTGTGAGGCAGAAGCTCCTTCATCTGTGCCTTGCAAATGCTGAAGTTGGAAATCTTAAGAAAACCCTCAATACTAATAAAACAGTGTGAAAAATGATGCAGATAAACTTGGTTTACCAGAAATGTAAGGTACTTTATAAAAATGTAAAGAGACCAGGGTGCTCAATTCTTCCATTCTAATGCTTAGGGCAGGAATGGAAGGAGAGAAAAAATGACTTTAAACCAGCACCGTCTTCCCTGTATTATGGGACATTCAGGAGCTTGCCCTGCCCCCAATGTAAATTAGAGCTCTTTTTTGGTTTCCTCTTACTGATGACCCTGGGAAGCAGGGTATTTATGGGTACTAGGAAGCAGAGAATAGCCATAGCATGGTATACTCAAGTCATGCCTTCAACTCACATCCCACTTTGTCCTTCCTGCCTTTCCCTCACCAACCAGGGGCCAGGAGCAAGGCTGGCACAGAGCTCTTATGCCAGCTCTACACCAGCCAGAGAAGCTTTCTCTACAGGGAGTATTTTCTGGGGGCTGTTTTCACTTCCTTTAAGGCTCCTAACTCATAAGATCAGACACAGTCTAGTAGAAGACACCCTTTCTGATTGATCTAATTTAAGGAAGTGGCATAAAATGAGAGAAACTGAGTCTGCTTCTTTTCTGGAGAGAAATGCTATACTTAATTATGAACAGGGTGACGAGTCACTGTAGAACAAAGGTTCCCAAACCGTGGGGCATGCCCACCTAGGGAGGTGCAGAGGAATGTTTGGGGGTGTGGGCATCTGGGGCCTGGGCCATCTCCCATGCAGGGTAGGGAGGGAGGACCACCCAACTCAACTCATGTCCCTGGCCCCGGCTGCTGCTGGCTCCATTCCCGGCCCCGTGTCTGGAGTTCCACTCCTTGCTCCGCACCCCCTGGGCTCTGTTGCTGGTCCTGGATGCCAGCCCCATGCCCAGGGCCTCATCTGCCAGCCTTGTACCTGGCCTCTGCCCCTCATTGGGGCTCCACTCCTGGACCTGCCTCCAGCTCCACCTGTGTCCCCAGCCTTGGCCCCCTTACCCCTATCTATGTCCCCTGCACCTGAAGCCACGGCCCCACTCCTGGCCCTGGCTGGTTGGAGATGAGATGTGGACAAGGTAAGGGGGGATGCAAGGTAAAAGATTTGGGGACCATTGCTATGGAAATAGGTAAAAAAAAATGCCTAGATTAGATATAATGAACAGGTACAGCACAAGAACATATGGACATACTATTTGTGAAGAGACTAATTTTGGATTGCTTCAGGAAAAGTGAGTTTGAGGATTGCATTCGAGGAGATGGCTAGTACTTGGAGAACAGGAAGTGGGGAGGTTGAGGGGAAATGTTGCAAAATGGTGATTCGATCACTTAAAATTAGAGACAGGCTGAGTCACAACGTCTAGATCCTGACTGGAACTTCCCTGGATCCAAACACCTCAGAAATTCAGGGTTCTGGTTTGGTCCATCATAGACAAAGGGACATCTGTGAAGCTGTACAAAAATAATCTAACACAATCATCCTTCAGACTCATGCTTTTTAACACTACTTGAGATGTGCTACAATCACCCAGAAATGCACTGCCGGTTCCATTTATTACTTAAACATTCTAAAGTTCACTGCAACAGACTGATTTTCTGTCAGGGGAAAATGTGAAGCCAGGGCTAAATATCACAAGTAAAATTTCATACTGAAGCCTAAGTTGCTGTGATGATTCTCAGAGAAATAATCTCTATTAATAGGTGATTAGTTGGAGGACAGAACTTCCGGCATTCTCTAGAAACTCCTCCAAGCGGGCCCACAAGGATTTCCAAGGGTTACCTTTCCACGCTCCTAAGCTTTAAATCTGAGTGTGTGTATGATATTTTTTTATAATGCATCCGCATCCAGCTAAACCATCCTTACCATGGTTAACATTTATCACTAGATCTTAAAGACATTATTTTGTGACTGATGTGGAATTGCTATGTAAAAGTCCAAGAATACTGTGCTATAACAAGTTTATGAACATTGTGTGTGGCCTGGTCAGTGAGGTGAAGTTGTTGTATACTGTAAGATTTTCCTCATCGAATGTTCTAACCTAATAAGGGGCTGTGGAAAAAGCAAGCAGGAAAGCAACACAAGAGCTATAGGTAAGCAACCCTTCCAGCAAACATGAGTGGCAATTATAAGACAATGGCATATTTCCAGGCTCCAAGCTAAAGTGACACAGCCGTTCTGACAATGCTGGCAATAACGAGATCCAAAGAACACTAAACAGTTAAAAAGCCATTTGCAGCAGAGCAGGGAATGAATTGTCAGGGGCTGTCAGGAGGACAAGTTGACACAGAGAGAACTCTGTGGAGAAGTCTGAAAGAGTTGGCACTCTCCCCAGTTACAGGGAATGATAAGCCTTATGGAAAGACAGGCTAGCATGCCTGTCTTATGTCTTACTGATTTAAGATTTTTCCCTTAAATGCTTTTATTCTAAATAAATAATTTGCTTTAAGAAAGCTGTCTGGTGACTGGTTACCACTGTTGTTGCTCCTGGAAGGGGGGAAAAAAAAAAACAAACTATGGGTGCCAAACATGTTAGGCCTGCTGAGGTAATAACAGCTAGCACCTTCAGGCTTTGGGTTGCAGTCTGATCTGAGAGGAGGAGAATCCCCTGATTCCACACTGCCACCATAGTGATATGGCTCAAGGCCTGAGCCCTGCAGCAGGTGAATTCTGAGGACCTGGAGGGGTCAGATGTGCAGTTCGCCCAGGAACTGTGACATAGTATGTAAGAGATATTTGTAATCCATCTTCCTCTACCTAAGTCATTCTTATCAATGTTGACATTTTACTCCTACATCTTCAGGACCCTGTTTGGCTTTTGAAATACACCAGATTATAGCTGCTATTGTTTTGTATTTTAAATGCATAGGGGAAGATGTACTGCCCATCTGCACACTCCTGATGCTTAAAAGATAACACCCAGGCCACTTTGCAGCTGCCAAAGCAACTCACCAGACAAAGGTCAGCCACAGTCACTTGCAGGACTGGAAGAGGCTGGTATAGAATAACACACCCAATTTTGACTGGGGAGGGAAATAATTTTAGGCCCCTATACTCAAGAAATCTGAAAACTGCAGATATGGGATATAAAATAATGTAAAACACTGCAAAATCACAACATAGTAAAAATGCTTTCAGTTTCACCTTCATCTCCCCTCAGCCACCTCCCCTAATATATTTATGCTCCTCTAGCTAATGGGGATTCTCACCGCTAGGGTTCTGTGCTTTTGTAGCAGAAGGATTTGATTTCTGCCACTGTCTCTGAAGTTCCAAGTAGCCACAGTATGCAGCACAGTGACAATGGTGAAGTCCAAGGGGGCTATGGATTTGCCAACATATCTGATGAAATGAGAATTTATTTTGTCAATATCTGCCAGACACATTTTTTCTCTCTCCTCTTTTTATAGTTTAAAATTGGTAGCCTCAGTAGCCTTTTGCAAGAATAGTATTTTAAACAATTTCATACACCTTTATCCTCTAGCTACAGAAATAATGGTGCAATGTTCCAGGAAACTCAGCATTGTCAGGAGCTCGGAGATCAGGGGCTTAATGAACTAGCTTTTTCCTCTGGGTTCAAATCCTACTTACTATATAAGAAAGACTGAGTTTGATAATCTTTGTGGAACTACATGTCAGACCACAGAGCCGTTGACACACTGGCAGTCTCTGTTCAGGGGACACTCAGGGCTGGAACAGCAGGCAGTGATGAAATCTTCCCTGAGATCCACTAGCCGAGATAGATGTTGTGAGGCACCACTTCCACCAGAATAGTAAGCAATACTCAGTGCCATCTGGGAATGGGGGTGTGACAAAGGGTGTGACCCACATCCTCTGTTTGAGAAGGACCCCAAACCATGTGATGACATGACCTGGATCGTGGGGTCAGAGAGCCATACAGTTTTGGCCTTGCTGGCCCTATGTCATGATGGAAGGGTGGCCAGGACAAATCAGACTGGTGCTGCAACACTGTGCACCAGGTCACTATGTCTGGTGTGAGGAGTCAGGCCCAGCCCCAGGGTACAGGAGCCATCGCTTCAGGGTGAGTGTAAGAACGGCTTGCTCTCCAACATGCTCCTGCCAGGCTTCCCAAGCCCTCAAATCTCCAAGAGGCCTGGGTATATTGTAGGTTCAAGGCTGATGTACATCAGCAGTGCTGTACAAAGGTTTCATGTCTGGAACAGCCAGGGGCACTTCAGTTTAGGAGTGGAGTGCACTGGCAAAACAGTGAGGATGAGAGTTTGTGTAGCCTCTACCTATACTATAGCTCTAGCTGCTGCTGGAGAGGAAAGTGATCAGGAACAGTCAGCATGGATTCACCAAGGGCAAGTCATGCTTGACTAACCTAATTGCCTTCTATGACCAGATAACTCCCTCTGTGGATGAGGGGAAAGCAGTGGACTGATATATGGTTTTCCACAGTATTCTTGCCAGCAAGTTAGAAGTATGCGCTGAATGAATGGATAGAATGTCTGGTTCAATGGGTAGTGATCAATGGCTCCATGTCTAGTTGGCAGCCAGTATCAAGTGGAGTGTCTGAGACCAGTTTTGTTCAATATCTTTATCAGTGATCTGGAGGACTGCACCCTCAGCAAGGTTTGCAGATGACTCTAAACTGAGAGGAATGGTAGATACACTGGAGGGTAGGGGTAGGATACAGAGGGACCTAGACAAATTAGAGGATTGGGCCAAAAGAAATCTGATGAGATTCAGCGAGAACAAGTGCAGAGTCCTGCACTTAGGATGGAAGAATCCCATGCCCTGCTACAGACTAGGGACCGAATGGCTAGGCAGAAGTTCTGCAGAATAGGACCTAGGGGTTACAGTGGATGAGAAGCTGGATATGAGTCAACAGTGTGCCCTTGTTGCCAAGAAGGCTAACAGCATTTTGGGTTATATATGTAGAAGCACTGCCAGCAGATCGAGGGATGTGATCGTTCCCTTCTATTTGGCATTGGTGAAGCCTCATCTGGAGTACTGTGTCCAGTTTTGGGCACCACACTACAAGAAGGATGTGGACAAATAGGAGAGAGTCCAGAGGAGGGCAACAAAAATGATTAGGGGGCTGGAGCACATGACTTATGAGACGAGGCTGAGGGAACTGGGATTGTTTAGTCTGCAGAAGAGAAGAACGAGGCAGGTGGGATTTGATAGCTGCTTTCCCCTACCTGAAAGGGGGTTCTAAAGAGGATGGGTCTAGACTGTTCTGAGTGGTAGCCGGTGACAGAAAAAGGAATAATGGTCTCAAGTTGCAGTGGGGAAGGTTTAAGTTGGATATTAGGAAAAACTTTTTTACTAGGAGGGTAGCGAAGCACTGGAATGGGTTCTCTAGGGAGGTGATGGAATCTCCTTCCTTAGAGGTTTTTAAGGTCAGGCTTGAAAAAGCCCTGGCTGGAATGATTTAATGGGGACTGGTCCTGCTTTGAGCAGGGGGTTAGACTAGATGACCTCCTTAGGTCCCTTGCAACCCTGATAATCTACAATTCTATGAACTTAGGTCTTCTATTTATGGGCCTCAAATTCAAAACAGAATATTTTTTTAAATAAAATCTGACAGGAGCATCTGATTTAGCAGCTGCTCTTGCTTGAGCTCTGTTTCTCCCAAAGAAACATTTTTGATTTTTTTTGTTAAATTGAGATGCAGCTGAGATTTTTATCTTCCTTCTTTTATGGGAACCTTGAGCATATCTGTCAGAATTCTTTGTTGCAAAACAATCAGACACTAGAAAATGTTGCAGACAAACCACTTTCCCCAACAGTGTTTGTTGTACTGAAGAAAAATGCATTTGCTATAGGCTCGCTCTCACATTGTTTATTTCTCTGACATTCACATTATTTTCCTCTGTGGTTTCCAAGAAAGTCCTAAGTTTACAGGTGAACTCTTGTCATTGGACATGAACAGGACGAAATCTGCTAGCAAAAATCTTTTTGAAATTTCCCTTTCACTTATGACAAGCAATATGTCTGTCGATTAGAGAAGGTTACTGACAGTCAGGAAACATGTATTCCTTTCCTGTCACTGACCTTCTGTGTGACTTTGTCAAGTCATTTAACTTCTTTATGCCTGAGTTTCCCCATCTGTGAAATGGGCAAAAAACCCCAATACTTAACTTTGTAAAATGTTTTAAGGCTGTTTATTCAGGATTGTTCTGAGTGAGTTAGTTGAGGAGGTAGTTTAAGATTGGCACCCCAGCTCACTTTGTTAGCACAGATTCCCAAACATCTCTCTGGACAGAGACTGCAGCCTCTATCACAACCCTTTCAATGACCTTGGATGGCTGATGCATAGTGAGCCTAGGGGCCGATGATAGGTAAATCATTTAAGTGAAATGGATAAAAGTGCAAAGCATTACTATGAGTCATTGTACCATCACTCTTTTTTTAAGAGAAAATTTAGGCTGCTCATAGGATTATATTAAACCAAGAGCAGAAAGAGCATTTTTTTCTATTTTATTACCAAGATATACAATCTAATGTTAGCTAAGCACAGGCACCATAAAACGAAAACAGAATTGTTTTTTATGTGTAGTGCATTTCCTACTTACAGTGATATCCCAAAGTGCTTTACAATTCTTGGTCAGAAGAGGTTGCCAGGAAGTACAGAAGTCAGCTGCACTGATAACTCTCACAGAGCACTGGAGCTTAAAATGAGAACTGTTCATAATAAAACCCAAAACTATTTCACTTGGTTTCAGATTTCATTGCAAAATGGGAAGTTGAGGATGATCTACTTAGTTTTGCTGATGTTTTTTTACAGACTTTTAACTGAACCAAGGACAAATGTAAGGCCTTTGGTGAAAACTAGGATAAAAATAGGGAGTTTTGAATGAACTTCTAGTGAGCTTTTTAGATTTGTTAGAATATGAAATTGGAAATGAAATTCTGAGAGCTTAAACCTCATCAGAACTGCAACTGAAAAAACTTCCAACAAATCCTTAAGATCTGTACCTTCCACATTTCACACTAAGAGTAACAAACAAAAAGGTCTGGATTGTAATTTATAGCCACAGCCTTGGCATAAGCTCCAGAAGACATAGTATCTGAAGCAGGTACAAAATTCTTCTCACTGGTCCCATAGGCACAGTGTGGGTACTGTGATATCTTTGGAGACAATTCTCCTCTGTACCTGGCCAGCTCTGCCATCAGATCATAAGAATAGCCCTACTGGGTCAGACCAAAGGTCCATCTAGCCCAGTATCCTATGTTCCAACAGTGGCCAGTGCCAGATGCCCCAAAGGGAATGAACAGAACAGGTAATCATCAAGGGATCCATCCGCTGTCGCTCATTCCCAGCTTCTGGCAAACAGAGGGTAGGGATGCCATTCCTTCCCATCCTGGCTAATAACCATTAATGGACCTATCCTCCATGAATTTATCTAGTTCTTTTTTGAACCCTGTTATGGTCTTGGCCTTCATGACATCATCTGACACAGATTTCCAAAGGTTGAATGTGCATTGGGAGTATTTCTTCACTTTTATTTGTTTTAAACCTGCTGCACATTAATGTCATTTGGTGACCCCCTAATTCTTGTGTTAGAGAAGTAGTAAACAACACTTCCTCATCTACTTTCTCTACATCAGTCATGATTTTATACACCTCAATCATATCTCCCCTTAGCGCACTCTTTTCCAAACTGAAAAGTCTAAGTCTTATTAATCTCTCATACGGAATTCTATACCCCTAATAATTTTTGTTGCCCTTTTCTGAAGCTTTTCCAATTCCAATATCTTTTTTGAGATGGGGCAACCACATCTGCACACACTATTCAGGATATGGGTTTAACACAGATTTATATAGAGGCAACGTGATATTTTCTGTCCTATTAACTATCCTTTTCTTAATTATTCCCCACATTCTGGTCACTTTTTTGACTGCCGCTGCACACTGAGCAAATGTTTTCAGGAACTATCCACGATGACTCCAAGATCTTTCTTGAGTGTTAACAGCTAATTTATACCCCATCATTTCATATGTATAGTTGGGATTATGCTTTCTAATGTACATTAGTTTGCATTTTTCAAGATTAAATTTCATCTGCCATTTTGTTGCCTGGTCATCTAATTTTGAGAGATCCTTTTGTAGCTCTTTGCAGTCTGCCTGGGTCTTAACTATCTTTAGTAATTTTGTATCACCTGTAAATTTTTCCACCTCCCTGTTTACCCCTTTTTCCAGATCATTTATGAATGTTTAATAGGACTGATGCCAGAACACACCCTTGGAGGATATGACTATTTACCTCTCTCCATTATGAAAACTGACCATTTATACCTATCCTTTGTTTCCTATCTTTTAACCACTTACAAACCCATGAGAGCATCTTCCCTCTTATCCCATGGCAGCTTACTTTGTGTAAGAGCCTTTGGTGAGAGACCTTGTGAAAGCTTTCTGAAAATCTAAGTACACTGTATCCATTGGATCCCATTGGTCAACATGCTTGTTGACCCCCTCAAAGAATTCTAATAGATGGTGAGACATGAGATCCCTTTACTAAAACCAGGTTGACTCTTCCTCAACAAATTATGTTCATCTATATGTCTGACAATATTGTTTCTTTATTATAGTTTCCACCAGTTTGCCCGGTACTGAAGTCAGGCTTACAGTCCTGTACTTACCAAGATCACCTCTGGAGACCTTTTTAAAAATTGGTGTCACATTAGCTATCCTCCAGTCATCTGGTACAGAAGCTGATTTAAATGGTAGGTTACAGACTACAGTTATTAGTTCTGCATTTTCACATTTGAGTCCCTTCAGAACTCTGGGGTGAATACCATCAGGGTCATAGAATCACAGAATATCAGGGTTGGAAGGGACCTATGGAGGTCATCTAATCTAACCCCCTGCTCAAAGCAGGACCAATCCCCAACTAAATCATCCCAGCCAGGACTTTGTCAAGCCTGACCTTAAAAACCTCTAAAGAAAGAGATTCCATCACCTCCCTAGGGAACCCATTCCAGTGCTTCGCTACTCTTCTAGTGAGAAAGTTTTTCCTAATATCCAACCTAAACCTCCCACACTGCAACTTGAGACCATTACTCCCTGTCCTGTCACCTGCTACCACTGAGAACAGTCTAGATCCATCCTCTTTGGAACCCCCTTTCAGATGGTTGAAAGCAGCTATCAAATCCTCCCTCATTCTTCTCTTCTGCAGACTAAACAATCCCAGTTCTCTCAGCCTCTTCTCATAAGTCATGTGCTCCAGCCCCCTAATCTTTTTTGTTGTCCTCTGCTGGACTCTTTCCAGTTTTTCCACACCCTTCTTCTAGTGTGGTGCCCAAAACTGGACACAGTATTCCAGATGAGTAGAATAGGGATAGGATACAGAGGGACCTAGACAAATTAGAGGATTGGGCCAAAAAAAATTTGATGCGGTTCAACAAGGACACATGCAGAGTTCTGCACTTAATATGGAAGAATCCCATGCACTGCAACAGACTAGGGACTGAATGGCTAGGCAGCAGTTCTGCAGAAAAGGACCTTGTTGCCAAGAAGGCTAACAGCATTTTAGGCTGTATAAGTAGAGGCACTGCCAACAGATTGAGGGACATGATCATTCCCCTTTATTCGGCCTTGGTGAGGTCTCATCTCAAGGGTAGCATCTGATATTTTTTGATTGAAACAACAGCAACGAGTCCCATTACTTTTTCTAACAATTCCCAAACATTTTGGGCCACCTGTGAATATAAAGATACTGTGAAACCTTGCAACAGACTTACAAAAATCAGTTGCTTAATGGAGACTGTCTTGTCATAAAGGGAAGCAGAACTGTATTCAGTACATTGAGGAATACTTTAGGGTGGTTCCTTAAGACAGGTTTGCTTAATAAAGACGGCACCTTGTACAAATTTCATCATAGTAAATCAGAACAAAGAACAATGACTAATAACTAATGTATTTATGATTTTTTGGTCTATCGAGATTTTAATAGTGACAAATCTCTGCCAGACTCTCAATCAATTTTCTGTTGGTGTTTTTTGGAGCTTCCAGATGAAATTACACCAGTGAAAAATGGTGGAGAGTAAGGCTCAGAAGAAAAAAAAAATAGGCTAAAAGTTTGATCTAGGTTACATTCTTCTTTGATTCGCATCTGTCAGCTCAACAACGATGAGGAGGAGGAGGAGGAATAATAAAATCTTTTCCATTCTTCATTTGATCTATGGTCTAATATTTGCCAAGTGTATGCACATAAGTCCTTGGCATGTACTCTTCACTTGCACTTGTCAATGCTAGCTACCCTAATTAGGTTTAGCATGCCCACCAAGGCAAAGTCTTGGGGCATGGCTTTGTGGTATATATGCAGCTACTTGAAGCCCTTAGTGAGAACTGAGTGAGTTGCTGGAACCAGCTTCAAGCAAAATCACCCCTTACAGGTGTCGCTATTTATGCAGAGATTCTATCTGTGGAACTCACCCCATACAACTCCTAGATTATGTTAAGAATGTAATAAAAATTGATGAAGAATGCTCTTCCAATTCCAAATATCATATGACAGAAAAATAAATGGCTTGCATTGGACACAGAATGTTTCTTAGTATATCCTGCTTCTGCAGAAACAGGCAAAGACCACAATTCACAATCACTGCTGCCTCTGGACGGGACTAAAGAGCTTCTTACCCATTTTAAATCGTGAACCTATATTCAAAGTAGTCAGGGTTCCCCTCCACTCTATCACAGGCATTCTTTGCTATTTAAAGAGAGGAATAGCATAGATTTATTTTGTCATTTGAATAGCCCTATGATTCATATTGTCAAATGTCTGCCTTTATGAATAAACCTAGTTTGACCTTTGATACTGGAAACATTGTTAGTGAAATTAGATTTTAGTACTCCTTTTTTTTTGTTACACAATCTAATTAGTGTTAATTAATGCCTGTCCCCTGCTTCCCTCCGCTACAAAGTGTTTTGAAGCAAAAGTGGGATTCTAACATCTTCGGTCCTTTTTCGTTCACCTTGTCAGTTATTGCCTGTTGAAGGCCCTAGTAGGAAATGCAGTGGCATGGTCTTTTGAACTGAAGGACGAGGAGTCAATAGAACTGCAAAATTTTAAAAAAATTCCAGCAGGAAAATGATTGACTTATTTAATGCCAAGTACATCCAACAAAGTGGCCCCCATTTGGCAGATGCACTGAATTCATGTTCCATTCAAAGGCATGTGGGAAACATAACAGGCATGGATAAGACTGTGTATTTTTGTGCCCTGAAGAATTTCTTGGGTTACAAAGACTGTTGCTAGGCCAGCAGAGCCAGCATGTGAATTTGTGGGAGGCAAATTCAAGTTGGAAACGGGTTTGTGTAACACAGACAGACCCTGGTAGTCGGCACGCGGGATTGAACCTAGGGCCTCTGGAACTTAGTGCATGAGCCTCTACTGCATGACCTAAAAGACTCTTAGCTAAGGCTGTAGGGCAGACTCACTTTCTCTCTCTCTCTAAGTGGTCTGGGTGCCACTATATGGGACAGAACACTTCACCCGGGAGGTGTGTGGGTTACATTTGCAGTCTAAAGGTTTTGATTAGGGAGATTGGGGATGGGATTGAAGGGAGTCTGGGGAGCAGAGAGTGAGGGAAATTGGAGGAGGAGAGGACTGGAGGGTCTTGAAGAGGAATAAAGGATTTGGTTGAACTAAACCCAGAGGAAAGTGCAGGAGTGGGATACTGGGAGGAAACACAAGGAGGCGGGTACAAGATGGGAAGCCTCCTGATCCCTACTGAGAAAGTAGGGCAACTGGCTAGTTTTCTTGGGTGCATGTACACGAATGCAAGAAGCCTGGTAAACAAGCAGGAAGAATTGGAAGTCCTGGCACAATCAAGGAACTATGATGTGATTGGAATAGCAGAAACTTGGTGTAGCATTTCACATGACTGGAGCACTGTCATGGATGAGTATAAACTGTTCAGGAAGGACAGGTATGGGAGGAAAGGTGAAGGAGTTGCATTGTATGTAAGAGAGGGGTATGATTTCTCAGAGCTCCAGTTTCAAACTGGAGAAAAGCCTGTTGAGAGTCTCTCTGGGTTAAGTTTAGATGCAAGAGCAACAAGAGTGATGTCATGGTGGGTGTGTGCTATAGACCACCAGATGAGAAGGATGAGGTAGATAAGGCTTTCTTCAGATAACTAACTGAAGTCTCTAGATCACAGGCCCTGGGTCTAAGTGGGGACTTCAATCACCCTGACATCTGCTGGCAGAGCAACACAGTGAGTGCAGAGCCATTGACCATTGGAAAAAGGCAAATATAGTGCCCATATTTTAAAAAGGGAAGAAAAAGATCCCGGGGAACTACAGACCAGTCTGCCTCACTTCAGTCCCTGGCAAAATCATGGAGCAAGTCCTCAAAGAATCCATTTTGAAGCATTTGGAGAAGAGGAAGGTTATCAGAGTCAATATGGATTCACCAAGGGCAAGTCACGCCCGACCAACCTGATTGCCTTCTATGATGAGATGACTGGCTCTGTGAATATGGGGAAAGTGGTGGATGTGATATTCCTTGACTTTAGCAAAGCTTTTCATACAGTCTTTCACAGTATTCTTGCCAACAGATTAAAAAAGTATGGATTGAATGAATAGACTATAAGGTGGAGAGAGAGCTGGCTAGATTGTCGGGCTCAACAGGTAGTGATCAACGGCTCGATGTCTAGTTGGCAGTGCAGTCTCAAGTGGAGTGCCCTAGGGGTCGGCCCTGGGGCCAGTTTTGTTCAACATCATTATCCATGATCTGAATGATGGGATTAATTGCACCCTCTGCAAATTTGCAGATGACTCTAAGATGTGGGGAGAGGTAGATATGCTGGAAGGTAGGGATACAGTCCAGAGTGAGCTAGACAAATTGGAAGATTTGGCCAAAAGAAATCTGATGAGGTTCACTAAGGACAAGTGCAGAGTCCTGCATTTAGGAAAGAAGAATCCCGTGCACTGCTACAGGCTGGGGACCGACTGGCTGAGCAGCAGTTCTCCAAAAGGGGACCTGGGCTTACAGTGGATGAGAAGCTGGATATGAGTCAGCAACGTGACCTTGTTGACAAGGCCGACAGCAAATTGGGCTGTATTGGTAGGAGTATTGTCAGCAGATCGAGGGAAGTGATTATTTCCCCTCTATTTGGCACTGGTGAGGCCACATCTGGAATACTGTGGCCAGTTTTGGGCCCCCCACTACAGAAGAAATGTGGACAAATCGGAGAGAGTGCAAGCGAGGGCAACAAAAATGATTAGTGGGCTGGAGTACGCAATTTACGAGGAGAGGCTGAGGGAACTGGGGTTATGTAGTCTTCAGAATAGAAGAGTTTGGGGGGGGGGGGGTTTGATAGCAGCCTTCAACTACCTGAAGCTGGGGGGTGGAGGGGAAGGGTTTCCCAAAGAGGATGGGGTTCGGCTGTTCTTTGTGGTGGCAGATGACAGAACAAGGAGCAATCATTTCAAGTTGCAGTGGGGAAGATCTAGATTGGATACTGGTGAACACTATTTCACTGGGAGGGTGGTAAAGCACTGCAATGAGTTAGGAGGGAGGTGGTGGAATCTCCAGCCTTAGAGGTTTCTAAGGATTGACTTGACAAAGCCCTGGCTGGGATGTTTTAGTTGGGGTTGGTCCTGCTTTAAGCAGGGGCTTGAACTAGATGACCTCCTGAGGTCTCTTTCAACCCTAATCTTCTATGAGCAGTGAAAGAGGATTGACAAGGAGCGGGAGGTGCTGTGGCGATGTAGGGAACAGATGAAGCCAGAGAATGGGGCTAACTGGGATGCGGGAAGTGAGGGAATCTGAGGGAGGGACAGGAAGGGGGACTCTGAGAGAAGAGAGTGCTGCTATTTCTATTCCCAAAAGCGGGGTGCGGTCTCTGCATTCCTCGCCACGCGCACTTTAGGGCTTTGGGCAGGGAAGGCTCGAGCGGGAAAGAAAGGACGCCATCCCATTGGCTGCCGTCTACTTCCCACCTCCTGATTGGCGGCCGGGTGCCCTCCTGTGGCGCAGTCGTTGTAGCCCTTGGTGCTGAAATGGCGGCTGCGGACGAGGGCGACCGCGTCAGACTGGGTCGGAAGGTTTCAGGCTCTAACTCGGAGCCGGCTGGGACGCTCTCGTGTTCCGGTCCCGAGCAGGCGCGCGGCGCTCGGACGGTGCCTCCCCTCACTGGCTCCGAGACGTGGCCGCTCAGGCGCTACGCCCGCTTCGTCTCCCCAGAAGCCCCTCCCTTCGGGGCGGGGGCTTCGGCTTCCTGGAAGGTGAGGTCTGGTTTGTGCGCTGGCGCTGGGTACCTTCGGTGGAGCTGCATCCGCTCTCACTGCTCTGGTTCCCGGCAGCCTCAGTTCTTGCCCACAAACGTGGGGGTGCGAGGAAGACTCTGCAGCCGTGGCACTTGGGTGCACAGACTGAGGGTATACAGGAGACTGGAGAGTCCAGAGAGGCTGGGGCACAGAGTGGGAGTATGCGGGAGAGGAGGTGGGGTGCTGAAAGATGGGGCACATTGTGAGCGCATACATGGGCTCTGTGGCTTGAGGTGTGCTGTCAGCGTGCTGGCAGGAGACTGCTGGGATCACTGGACATATGGTGAACGCACACCACATATCCTATTACTTTCACTTGGGCAGTGGCACTGGCTTTTAGAGCGGGGTGCCTGGCTAGCAGCTTTCCTCTCTGGCTGTCCAGCTTTGAAGACAGTGTCTTTGCCAGCACAAAGGCAGAAGTAAGGGTGGTAATCCCACAACCGCCCTATAATAATATTGCAATCGTTTCACCCTGTCTGCCTTTTAGGTTGGGAGAGACCCCCATGGTTACATGATGTGAAATTTTAGATGTAAAGATCTGGAAACTTGAAACCCACAGACTGTGAAATTGACCAAAATGGACTATGAGTTTGATAGGGCCCTACTCATAAGGTTTTTAGAGCTGGGACTTGAAGTTGTTCTGTTTGTACAAGCCAAGCATCGTGGGGCCCTGGTCCATGCTACTTCAATACAAATAATGAATCATAATTCTTTGCCAGTGTCTCCAACTCCTGTGACAGGTTTCAGAATAGCAGCCGTGTTAGTCTGTATCTGTAAAGAAAACGAGGAATACTTGTAGCACCTTAGAGACTAACCAGTTTATTTCAGCATAAGCTTTCGTGGGCTATAGCCCACTTCATCGGATGCATAGAATGGAACAAACAGAAGTAAGATGCATTTATACACACAGAAAGCAAAAAAAAGTTTGTAAATTATCATACCAATTCTAAGAGGCTGTTTAATTTGGATGGGCCATTATCAGCAGGAGATAGGAGATACCTAGCCTTGTGACAAAGCCCAATGCCAACTCTGTCCGCATATCCATTCAACTGACACCATCATAGGTCCTAATCACATCAGCCACACTGTCAGAGGCTCATTCACCTGAACATCTTCCAATGTGATACATGCTATCATGTGCCAGTAATGCCCCTCTGCCATGTACATTGGCCAAACCAGACAGTCTCTGCGCAAAAGAATAAATGGACACAAATCTGTTGTCAGGAATCATAACATTCAAAAACCAGTAGGAGAACACTTTAGTCTCCCTGACCATTCTATTAGACTTGAAGGTGTCAATTTTAAAACAGAAAAACTTCCAAAAACAGACTCCAAAGAGAAAATGATAAACTGGAATTAATTTGCAAACTGGAAACTGTCAAACAAGGGTTAAACAGGGACTATGAGCGGCTTTGTCATTATACTACTTGAATGCATTTTCCTAGTTAATTCTCTTTTACAGATTCCTATCAACTGTTAAGACATAGATCCACTAAATTTTCACTACAAAAGGTTTTTTTTTCTCCTGATAATGGCCCATCCAAATTAAACAGCCTCTTAGAATTGGTATGGTAATTTATAACTTTTTTTTTTTTTTTGCTTTGTGTGTGTGTAAATACATCTTACTTCTGTTTGTTCCATTTTATGCATCCGATGAAGTGGGCTATAACCCACTTCATCGGATGCATAAAATGGTTAGTCTCGAAGGTGCTACAAGTATTCCTTGTTTCCAACTCTTGTGATTTTCTTTTTATCATGAGTTTTGAGATATTGGATTGCTTTCTCAAAGCCTTTAGAGCTTTTAGGGCTGTGTAGGGAAGGCTGTTCCTCTCCAAACAGCATGGCCCTGCCCCTTATCTGACCCCCTTTCGCTTCCTGCTCCCTGACTGCCCCCCTCAGAATCCCTGACCCATCCAACTCCCCCTTCTCCTTGTCCCCTGACCGCTCCCTCCAGAGACCCCACCACCACCACCCCTGGGACCCTAACCCCTATCTAAGCCCCCCTGCTCCTTGTCCCCTGAGCACCCCCTCCTTAGACTCACCTACCCAACCACCCCCTGCCCTGACCCCTATCCACCTCCCCGCCAGATCCCCCCTGGGACTCCCACACCCTATCCAACCCAGACTGCCCCCCGGGACTCCCTGCCCGTTGTGCAGCCCCCTGGCTTGGCTCCCTTACCACCCTGCTCAGCAGCGTGTCTGGCAGCCGCATGGAGCCAGACACGCTGCCCCACCTCCCAGAGTGCTGCCTGTGTGGCACGCTGAGGCTCTGGGGGAGGGAGTAAGGTGGGGGAGGGGCCAGCAGCAGCCTCCCCACCCAGGAGCTCAGAGGGCCAAGAGGGACGGGCCCATGGGCCAGAGGTGGCCCGCGGGCCGTAGTTTGCCCACCCGTGGCCCACTAAGATATTCCTTAGTCCTGCCATGAGTGCAGAGGACTGGAATAGATGACCTCTCAAGGTCCCTTCCAGCCCTATGATTCTATGTAGGGAATGAATACTTTGGAAACTATTTCATGTTGGATGTTGCTGTTAACTTCACCATAATCACATATGATGTTTTGTGTTACATATGGCCATTAAGAATATGGACACTGATGTGATTTCATAAACCAATATTTTGCTGTTTACACTGGTTTACACACTATATATTTAAAATAAATGTCTCCCTCTAGTTTAATTCCTTTTTTGTTTAAGAGACTTAAACTATGAGGAAAGATTAAAAAATCTGGGCATATTTAGTCTTGAGAATAGAAGAATGAAAGAGGACTTGATAAACAAATATGCTAAGGGCTATTCTAAAGAGGATTGTAATCAATTGTTTTCTATGCCAACTGAAGGAAGGAGAAGTAGTAACAAGCTTAATCTGTAGCAAGGGAGAGTTAGGTTAGATATTAGGAAAATCTTTCTAACTATAAAGATAGTTAAGTACTAGAGTAAGCTTCCAAGGAAGGTTGTGGCATCCCTTCCATTGCAGGTTTTTAAAAACAGACACCTAATGACAAACACCTATAAGGGATTATCTGTGTATAATTGCCTCAGCATAGAAAGCTGAACTAGATGACTTCTTGTCATCACTTCCTTCCATATGTTTCTAAGATTCTGCAATCTAGATCAGTGGTATAAATGTTGATTGCCTGAAAAATTAACCATACAAGTCTTTGAAGTATGATAGTTGCTGAAACTTTTATTAAAAGAATCTAGGTGAATCAAGTGGCCTAACTTCCTTTCATGTGAAAGAAAATAAATGTTATATACTGTATCAAGCTTTTTGCATGACAGGAGATTGAGGGTTGGAGGGAAGAAAGTCAATGTAAATATTGCTTACTGCAGCTCTGCTTATTATAGAGTTTGTCAGCACTCCAGAAGACTTTAGAACTGAATAGCAGTACAGCTGAAGATTGACTTGTACTATCATTAACTTCTTGCATAAAATTGATTAAATTGAGCAGCAACCACTGTATTTAAATATCTAAATGCATCATTACCACTTTAAATTGAATTTTTCATGAAATCATGATTAATTGTTGAACATAAATATTAAAATTAATAACATAATGGTCCATTTTTTGTTTCACAAGTGGTTTGTGGTATCAAGAATGCTGAGAACCACCGTTTCAGATGAAAAATTTCAAACTTGGTTACCTATAGTTAGGTATCTAAATCCTATATTTTAGCATCTAAATAACAGGCCCTTTTCAGAGATTAGTGAGCATTCTCAACTCCCATAGTTATCAATAGGAGTAGAGTGCTCACTATCACTGAAAACTAAGCAGCTTCTTTAGGTGCCTAATTTCTGGCACCCAGTTTGAAAACACTGGCTTTATCTGTACCCATTATACTGGCAGAATGAAATACAGGCTTCGTGTATGTAATTGATTGCTCTTGTATGTGTGTTTTGTCTTTTAAGGTTTTGGACTCAAATGAAGAATCAGGCCACCTTATTCTCACCATTGTTGTATCTGGCCATTTCTTCATTTCCCAAAGACGGGTAGTACAGGTATGTTTTCAGTTTCATGTACTTAAACACATTTCTCAACTCAAGTTAGTAATCAGTCTTGATTCTTTCGTCCTTCCTCAGTTTAATGAGGTCCGTTACTGAAAGATAGCAAGATAGTAAAATGTATCAGTTTTACGTAGCACATGCAAATTAATATGGTGGAAGAAGTTCTCTGAATTTACTATATAATACTTAAAGTGCACTTTTCTTTCCCTGTTGAATAGTAGTGTTTTTCTTGTGTAACTGACAAACTAAATTTAAAAAGTGTGGTGAAACTGTGCCACTGGTATCAAAGGATGTTGTTGTCAGCAATATGCCGGATACTTTCACATGTATAGCTCACTATTTGAGTAGATCAGGTACAAAGATAATTGAAAAATAGTTACATAAAATACATCGTTAATGTGATAGATTAATAGAGATGAAGTATGGCTTAAGAGATGTTTAGAGTTCATCCTTGATTTTGGGGGTGGAGGGGAATTGTTCTTTTCAATGGAGTGAGTTCACATGATTTAAAACACACCTTATCACCATGTGTAGACGGGTAGACTTTGAAATTTTTAGTTGGTTGTGCTGTATCCTAGGTTACAACACAACCAGCTTATATGATTTTAATGAAGTCACAATGACACCAGAGAAGCCAGCATCAACAGAATCAGCCAGAACAAATTGGTTCTGTGCCAGGAGGGGCTTGCAGAACTCTTGATAGGCAGTTTTAGGCATGACTGACTGGGTCTGTGATGGGAACTGGGATCAGGCATGCTCAGTGTATGCAGAAAACTGACCAAATCCTGCTCTAGATTGTGCAACAACATGGAGTAGAAACACTGCCTGGTGAATTTTTGCCATAGAACTCCTGTGGTCCAAGGCATTGCTGGGTGAGATGCTCTTCTAGAAAGGAATTACATGTTTACCTAACATCTGCCATGTGCTTGATGCCTAAATTTGGCTTGTACAGTTTTGCTTCAGTTTTACACTTCTTGTCCTCACCTTTAAAGAGTTACACAGCGCTGGCCCACATATGTACTACTATGTATTCTGTGCTCTGCTTCCCTTAGTTTATTGTTTGTTCATAAATACCTTTGCTTTCTCTGATGCTGCTCCTTAGACCTTGAATGATCTACATCTCTTCCCTAAAAGTTTCCCCTTTCCAGTGTCTTTACAACAATGACCACACTTCTACACCAGCCTTATAAAATCTAAAATAATGTTTACATTTTAAAAAATGGCATTAACGCAATGGGTATCATGCTAAAACAATGTTTTTTTAACCTCCCTCTTGATGCTTTCTTTCCATGTCATATAATGTCTACTCTAGATTGTGAGCAAATATTAAAACAATTAAACAGCTGCACTTAAAAAAAACTTCCAAGACTTAAATATGGTTGATCTGGAAATACCCCTATGGTTTCTCATCAAGATGTGTTCCAATTCTTGCACAAATTATTTTGAATGTTGCAAATTTTATTTAGACTGAAATGACATTTTTGTTTGCAGTATCATCTTTATGGAGAACATCAACTGGTACTGTGCCACGTAGTTTTTTGTTTCATTTGATTTTCCTGAATTAAATGCCATAGAAAACAGCCTTTTATTTAGATTCTAAAATCTTTTTGAAAAATTGTATTTTTTTTGTCTGAGGACCTTAAGGAATCACAGAACATAGGATTATAGGAGTTATAGGGTGGATTTGATTTAAATCACTAGTCAGGAAGACTCTATTTAATCATGGATTTTTACGTAAAAGTGCATTTTTGTTGGTTCTTAAACCTTAATATATATATACTTCACAAGTCAGATGTAGGTTTCATTTTTAGGTGGTACATGCTATACATCTTGAAAATGATTTATTTTGAAAACTTTTTCGGGTAACTTTTACAGCTATATCAGAATATGGATGATTGTTTGTTTATTTAATTTACCAAAGGTAATTGAAGCAGAAATTTATGAAGTCATTGGTAGGTGAACTATCTCCAATTCAACAGATTAATCATTAATATTTGGAGGATTTTCTTGCTGTGCTGTATTAGGAGGAAAACATCACCAGATAGACACTTACATTGTTTTATTTAGCTAAAAACAACATTGTATATTCTGGATTTTTTCTTCAACAGTAAACATACAGTATTAACAAAAGAAACGTATCAATGTTTAAATTTAAACATTCAAGTTTTTTAAAATCGGTTTTGTTTTGTTAAAATTGCTTTTGACTAAAATATTGGCTTCTACAGCTAAAGCAATTGTCTTTACCTTCAATTTCCTCTTTTGTTCAAAATCTGGAAAAGAAAAACAAGCTTTCCTGCTTTTTCAGCTCCCAAATGATTTCTCAGTTTGGAATGAATTAGTCCAAAGGAAGAAAATATTCTTTGTACACCGGCAGAAGAAGCTATTGCTGTTAAAAGTGAGATGATCACTTCAGGAGTCTCTGAATCCAAGTGCCTAAGTGATTTCCACCAGTTCACTGGTGTAATTTTCTTTAAAACATCATCAGCAAACATATTTCTTGAATGGTTCACCCTTATCTCTGAAATTTATTATAGTTGGCATTATGGAGGAATGATTGCTGGATGTCCATGTCATAGTCAACTCTTCTTTTTCAGCATCTAAGATTTGACCCTGGTACCAGTATTGAGAATATTTGCAAGAAAACAAGCTAGAGGTAGTGCTTGTCTATTTCTGTTTTTATGCTTGTAATTTAACTCTTTCATTGTGTGGTTCTCTTTTTAAGATCTCACTGAGTTCCTTCCAAATTTCAACAGGGTCAGAAATAAAACAGCTATTTCCCTGCATTTTGTTCAAGGCTACAGAAATAAGCGTCTGGATACTCAGCATGGGTTCAACATTTCTCTTAAGCCCAATGTTGAGAACTTTGGCTGTAACAGTGCCATCTATTTTTTTCCACAGTTTTCTTCGCAAAGTGTCTTCAGATTAGGTCAGATCTTGATATAGTGCTCAAAACAATCCACTACTGAGTTCTACTGCACGTTTTGTGGGAGAGTAAGCTTCGTTCAGAGCAGCTGCTACAAAGTGATTGTTACGGAAGTATTTTGCAATTTCAATATTAGCCTTTTATTTATTTCTGGAACATCGAAGTCTTTGGCTAGGAGGTGCATCAAATGAGCACTGCAACCATATGCTATTAACTTAGGACTCTCTCCTAAATTTCTTTTCATCTTGGATACATTTGCAGTGTCACCTGTGACCAAGCTGTGTACTAGACGTTTGAATTTTTTTTCACAGTTTGTTTTAGCTTTTACTGCTGCTGCTTGTAAGTATTCTGCTCTGTGCGCATTTCCTGATGTATCCAGTGTTTCTGTAAGGAAGACATTCCCTTCTTCTGATGTCACACAAGCACATACAACAAGATCATTGTGACATTGCTCCAGCCATCAAGACGCAGGTCAACAATTTTACCCACTAGACCAGGGGTCGGCAACCTTTCAGAAGTGGTGTGCCACGTTCACTGTAATTTAAGGTTTTGTGTGCCAGTAAAACATTTTTAGAAGGTTTCTCTCTAGAAGTCTATATTAGTATATAATGTCCAACCTAATCAGTGTCTTTTTAGCACCCCGAAGGTAACAATTAAGTGTGGGGTCGTGCCTAAATGATTTATAAACAAACTTTCTGTTGAAAGTCAGTGTGACTTATGCTCCTAAATCAGTTAGGATGGGATTTTCAGAAATGTGTAAGTCCATATTTGCGTAAACACCATATCCATCTCCCTTATCTCTTTTTGGTACCTTTTGTAGAAAATGAAGGAGCTGGTTTACAAGAAGATTGAAACTCCATACTATAGTGTTCCTTTCTTTAACATACCAAACCATATTGTTTCTTGCTTTAACTTGTGTGTCCATCTGTAGTCATTGCTTAAGCTAGAATGCAATGAGTCGTCTTCCCTGGAGCACCCACACAGGTTCATATAGTATCAAGGCTGCAGTGGTTAAAGGATAACAAACAAGTGGTAATTATGGTATATAATATTTTTGGAATATTCTTTATATAATTCTCTCCATAACTAATTTAATAGTAGATCTTGGATATTATGGTAAACAATTGCATAGTGAATAATGAATTTATTAAAATGTATTCAGTAAATCAGCAATATTGATTCTAGGTCTGATTTAGCTGCACTGTTCTCAGCAGCTTGAATATTCTTTTGAGGTTTGTGTCTTAGTTTTAGCTATTCTCAGTTGCCTGTCTTTATCTCTCTGCTTGTGTAATTCAAAATCAACTGCAAGTCAGGTGTAAGGTTAAAGCAAGTGTTTCTGCTTAGTCCTGCAGTTCATTGAATGTTAAGGTTGCCTGGAAGTTGTCATTGTATTGAAAATGCAAGAATTCTTTTTTTAATGTTCAGATTCTTTGATTTATTCTCTCAGTACAGAGGACATCATACAGAGGAATTACAAACCTGAGAAACTAGAATTAGGATACTCAGTGGAAAAGCTAAAGAGAAATAGAAAAAAAACTTTTTAGTATTCTATTTGAAAGCATAATCATTCCTCTTTGAGTACATGCCTCTCTGTGTATTCTACTGTGGCTACATGCGTACTCCATGTGCCCAGAGCTGGAGAATTTTGAAAGCAGTTTCCATTGATCTGTGAATGATCTCTTGTTCTCCTCGTGCCTCCATCTGAGAGGATAAAGGGTTGGGGGTCTGACTGCCCCTCCAGATCCTTCTTACTGCCACATGGTCTGGGTTGGAACCTCCAGTGTCCAGAGCTTCATCTCCTTTATCCATTATCTGTAAAAATATACATATCTCTACAAATAATTTTTAGACATTTTAGAATTTGAGTATATCCAATAGTTTTACTTAGAGTTTTTATAGTTAGTTTAGCTTCCCCATCCTGGGGAGCCCTCCCTATACCCCTTTACAGGGGCTGGACTATGCCCTGGATTCTGGGCTTCAAAATTTGTACTTCCTGCTGACGTTCCTTCGTGATCAGTGGCAAGCCATCAACACTGTCTGTATTGCCACAAGGAACCCTACATTGCGGCAAGATGCAGTATCCTGTTGTTGATTTTCCAGTCAGACCTGAGAGAGATGTGAACTTCGCCTTAAAAAGCACCTAATAGAAAAGGGTATCAGGCTACAGTCAAATCCAGGCTGGGGGACCCTCCATGTATATCGGTTTGGGATTCAATGGCATCGATAAAACGTAGCCATTGAGAGTCTTGGCTACCAATGGTACTGACTTTTGCATACCTGTGACTCAGGCTGTTTATACTCCTGGCTCTATTGGTTTGAGAAAACAGGACCTCTTGCGTTTTGGAAGAGCCAAGTCTTATGCTTCTCTTGAGGATATTTTTGCTCTCTTGGATCTGGTGTCTCCTTCCCTATCAGATCCTTCCCTCACAAGAAAGGTCCTATCTCCACCAGGTGATTTATGGGAGAAGCCTGGCTCACTGTCCATCCTCCCTTTATAGCTTCCCTTCGATGGGACTGTTGGCACCAATGGTGGATCTTAACCAGGTCTTCTCTTCTTTGGGAGACTGAGCCACCTGATGAACCAATGTTTCCTCCTCCAAGGCATGCTTTCCTGGACAAGAGATGTGGACCAGGTTGAACCAACCTCCAACTCAACATCTACCTCAGAGCTGTTGGTACCCCATGCCAGGGGACCTCCACAACCTCCATTTGACCCATCCTATTTGCCATACTGGGGACCGTGGGACCCGTATCATCCCGTGGGGTCAGTTCAATCTGCTATGGAGTCACTCCATCACTATCTCCCCTGAGAGGACAATTGGACCTTCCTCCTGACCCTTTTGAAGAGGAAGAGTATGCACTGGCTCCAGCAAGATTGTCCTCTTCTCCGGATGAGGAAATGGCTCCATGTCTCAGTCCCGTCCTGATGACCATAAGCAATACCAGGACCTGTATGTAGAATTGCAGGGGAGTCTACAGATTTCTTTTGAAGAAGTTCAAGATTCTATGCATACGCTCCTGGACATCCTTCAGTCCTCTGGTTCCAGCCATATGGTGCTTCCTGTTAACAAAGCCATCCTGGATCTAACTAGGGCAGTCTGGCATACTCCAGCCACCTGTGCGCACACCGAAGCGAGCAAAGAAATGTTATTTTGTTCCAGCTAAAGGAAAAGATTTTCCTCCCATCCTGCTCCTAACGTCTTGATTGTCTAGGCTGCGACGGAGAGATCTAAGCAACAGCATCGTTGATGTACTTTGGTTGACAAAGGCAGCAAATGTCTCAACTTATTGGATAGGAAGTTCTTCTTGTTTATTAGCTTCCAGTTCAGGATAGCCAACTACCAAGCACTAATGGCTAAGTGTGATCACCTGAACTATTCCAGGTTTCTTGACATCACTGACCAGCTCCCACACCAGGACAGAGATCAATTTCAGGATCTCATAGAAGAGGGCAAGATGGTTCCCAGGTCCAATAACAATGGACAAGTGGTTGCTAAATATCAACCATTCTATGTGATCAAGGTTACATCCCAGCTTCCTCCAAAACCCCTTCACCACCTGCCTTCATGGGCCATTCTCATGTGAAGATTCTCAGACAAGCAGTAGAAGCTGTCTTTCAGCAAGGAGCAACACAGTGGGTACCTCTTCAGTACCAGGAGAAGGGTTTTTACTCAGTGTACTTCCTAGTACCTAAATACAAGCTGCTGAAGACCTGTTCTCAGTCTCTGCCACCTCAATCACTTTATTTGCAAGCTCAGGTTCTGCGTGGTCACTCTGGTATCTGTAATCCCATCCCTAGAAAAAGGTATGTTTTACAGCTCTTGACATAAGGGCACATATTTTCACCCCACTAAGACATTTTCTCAGATTCATGGTGGCTGCTATTGACTTTCAATTCAGTGTGTTACCTGAACACTCTAGGCAGGGCACCCCGTCTTTACCCTTCCATTGCTCAAAAATTAATCTAGTTGATTTAGGCACTCCCACTCTTTCCCAGTTCCTAGGGCTTGGCATGAAAGGCACCTACAGTACCCAGTTCCTATGGCTCAGGGATTACCTAGCTCCTAGAGCTCAAGGCATAACCTGGTTAATTCATGTACACACCTTTACCCAGTTCCTAGGGCTCAGGATGTAATCTTTTGCAGGTTTGGGGGGCCTTTTCCTAGTGAACAAGCCTTACACAGTAATATCCTTAACCTCTATTTATTAATAATCACCAAGCAGAAAACATGAGAGGCCATCCTGGATCAGACCAAAGGTCCATCTAGCCTAGTATGCTATCTTCTGACAGTGGCCAGTGCCTGGTGCTCCAAAGGGAATGAACAGAACAGGTAATCATCAAGGGATCCATCACCTGTCGCTCATTCCCAGCTTCTGGCAAACAGAGGCTAGGGACACTATTCCTTCCCATCCTGGCTAATAACCATTAATGGACCTATCCTCCATGAATTTATCTAGTTCTTTTTTGAACCCTGTTATGGTCTTGGCCTTCATGACATCATCTGACACAGATTTCCAAAGGTTGAATGTGCATTCTGTGAAGAAATACTCCCTTTTATTTGTGTTAAACCTGCTGCCCATTAATTTCATTTGGTGACCCCCTAGTTCTTGTGTTATGAGATGTAGTAAATAGCACTTCCTTGTCTACTTTCTCTACACAAGTCATGATTTTATAAACCTCAGTCATATCTCCCTTTAGCACTTTCTTTTCCAAGCTGAAAATTCCCAGTCTTATTAATCTCTCCTCACATGGAATTCTATACTCCCTAATAATTTTTGTTGCCCTTTTCTGAACCTTTTCCAATTCCAATACATCTTCTTTGAGATGGGACGACCACATCTGCACACAGTATTCAGGATGTGGGCATAACATAGATTTATATAGAGGCAACATGATATTTTCTGTCCTATTAACTATCCTTTTCTTAATTATTCCCTACAGTCTGTTTACTTTTTTGACTGCCGCTGCACATTGAGCAGATGTTTTCAGGAGCTATCCACGATGACTCCAAGATCTCTTTCTTGAGTGTTAACAGCTAATTTATACCTCATATTTCATATGTATAGTTGGGATTATGCTTTCTAATGTACATTACTTTGCATTTTTCAAGATTAAATTTCATCTGCCATTTTTGTTGCCTGGTCATCTAATTTTGAGAGATCCTTTTGTAGCTCTTTGCAGTCTGCCTGGGTCTTAACTATCTTTAGTAATTTTGTATCACCTGTAAATTTTGCCACCTCCCTGTTTACCCCTTTTTTCAGATCATTTATGAATATGTTGAATAGGGCTGGTCTCAGTACAGACCCCAGTACAGTACACCACTATTTACCTCTCTTCATTCTAAAAACTGACCATTTATTCCTATCATTTGTTTCCTATCTTTTAACCAGTTCGAATCCAAGAGAGGACCTTTCCTCTTTATCCCATTACAGCTTACTTTGCATAAGAGCGTTTGGTGAGGGACCTTGTGAAAGCTTTCTGAAAATCTAAGTACATTATATCCACTGGATCTCTCTTCTCCACAATCTTGTTGATTACCTCAAAGAATTCTACAAAAGCCATGCTGACTGTTCCCTAACAAATTATGTTAATCTATGTGTCTGACAGTTTTGTTCTTTACTATAGTTTCAACCAGTTTGCATGGTACTGAAGTCAGGCTTATTGTCCTGTATTGCTGGGATCATCTCTGGAGCCCTGTTTAAAAATTGACATCACATTAGCTATCCTCCAGTCCTCTGGTACAGAAGCTGATTTAAATGATAGGTTACAGACTACAGTTATTAACGTGGTAGCCATGTTAGTCATAAGCACTCCTCATTCTTTTTGAGACTACAGTTAGTAGTTCTGCAATTTCATATTTGAGTTCCTTCAGAACTCTTGGGTGAATACCATCTGGTCCTGATGACTTATTATTGTTTAGTTTATCAATTTGTTCCCAAACCCCCTCTTCTGATCCCTCAATCTGGGACCGTTCCTCAGATTTTTCACCTAAAAATGTTTGGGAAGCTCTTTCATATCTGAAATCTTGAAGACCAATGCAAAGAATTCATTTAGTTTCTTTGCAATGGCCTCATTGTCCTTGAGTGTTCCTTTAGCATCATAATCGTCCAGTGGCCTCACTGGTTGTTTAGCACGCTTCCTGCTTCTTATGTACTTAAAAAAAAATTTTGTTATTGCTTTTTGAGTCTTTGTCTAGCTGTGCTTCATATTCTTTTTTGGCCTTCCTAATTATATATTTACACTTTATTTGCTAGAGTTTATGCTCCTTTCTATTTCCCTCATTAGGATTTAACTTCCACTTTTTAAACGATGCCTTTTTGCTTCTCACTGCTTCTTTTACTTTTGTTGTTTAGCCATGGTGGCACTTTTTTGGTTCTCTTACTGTGTTTTAATTGGGGTAGATGTTTAAGTTGAGCATCTGTTATGGTGTCTTGAAAAAGTTTCCATGCAGCTTTCAGGGATTTCATTTTTGGCGCTGTACCTTTTAATTTCTATTTAACTAAGTTCCTCATTTTTGTGTAGTCTCCCTTTTTGAAATTAAATGCTACAGTGTTGGGGCTGCTGTTGTGTTTTCTCCACCACAGGGATGTTAAATGTAATTATATTATGGTATATTATAAGTATATTACATACTGTGCAACTCCTCCACCTTTCCTCTCATACCTGTCCTTCCTCAACAGTTTATACCCATTGATGACAATGCTCCAGTCATGTGAAATGCCCCACCAAGTTTCTGTTATTTCAATCACATCATAGTTCCTTGATTGTGCCAGGACCTTCAATTCTTCCTGCTTGTTTCCCAGGCTTCTTGCATTTGGTACATGCATTGAAGATAACTAGGTGATTGCCCTACTTTGTCATTATGAATCAGGAGGCTTCTTGTCTTATATCCTCTTCCTTGTGTTTCCTCCTGGTATTCCACTTCATGGCCTACCTCTGGGCTTAGGTCACCATACCCCAGCAAAGCTGGTTTAAAGCCCTCCTCAGTAGGTTAGCAAGCCTGCCTGCAAAGATGCTCTTCCCTCTCTTTGTTAGGTAGATCCCATCTCTTCTTAGCAATCCTTTTTCCCAGAACAACATCCCATGGTCAAAGAATCTGAAGCCTTCTTTCTGACACCTCCTGCGTAATCACGCATTCACCTCCACGGTTCCTAACTGGGCCTTTTTCTTTAACAGGGAGGATGGACAAGAATATGACTTGTGCCTCAAACGCCTTTATCCTTCTTCCCAGAACCATGTAGGCTACAGTGATCCTCTCATGGTCATTCTTGGCAATATCATTGGTGCCCACATGGAGAAGTAGGAAGGGGTAGCATTCCAAGGTCTTGATCAGTATTGGCAGACACTCCATCACATCCTGGATTCTAGCTCCAGGCAAGCAGCACACTTCTCGAGTCTCCTAGTCTGGTCTACAGATGGATTACTCCTTTCCCCTTAGGAGAGAGTCTCCAACTACCACCACCCATCTCGTTCTTTTGGGAGTGGAAACATTTCATGAAAATTTGTCAACATTTTCCCACCCTTTTTTGAACATTGAAATTTTGAAAATTCCTCAAAAAACAAAAACAATCAAACAAACAGGCCTCTGCTGCTAACCAAACCCAATCTGAGCAGCCCCATAGTTGAAAAATAGGGGAAATTTTTCATCAACATTATCCAGATTTTTTTTTTGTTTTGAAATTTCACGTTAACATCCAAATAATGTTGATTAAAAAACTTTGTTCTTCGTCCTTTTCCTATGGCTTCATTACACCAAGACGTGGGGTTTTACACTGAGATAGTGATGGGAGTGCTGTTTGGGGTGCAGGACAGAGGGCTGGGAGTCAGAACTCCTGGGTTATGTTTCTGGCTCTTAACACTGACTTGCTTTATGATAAGTTCCTTTCTTATAGTTTATCCTTCCATAAAATGGGTACGGTGGTTACCTGCACAAATGTTGGGAAAGGAGCTATACAAGTGTAGAGTGTTATTGCAAGACACCTCCAACAAATGATATGTTTAAAATGAAACCTGGTAGAGGACGGAGGGAGGAGACAGCAGTATATGGAACTATTTGCTTTAGATCACCAGTTCAAACTCATTTGTTCGAGAGCAAGTGACTCCATCGTCAAACCACCCCTGCAATGTGTGCAGATTATCGCCCTGTCTCAGGGGAAGGTCAAGAACTGTTTGGGCCACACATGCTGAACTGCACTCTCCCACCTTGACCCCCAAGTCAGGCCTGAGGCACGCAAGGCTGAAGGCAAAGTGAGCTGAGCTTTGCATTTCTGCTGCTGTGGCTGTGGCCAAGGAGAGCCTTCCGGCCCCAGTGGGATCCAAGTGAACTTGAGTAAAACTGATCTTGTTGGCAATGCAATCCCTTCCCCCTTTTAGCGCTATAAGTCAAACCAGCTAGACTCAGGGTTGGAGGGAGCAGAGCTCATTAAGCCTGCAGTTTTATGTTCCTGTACATGTAAGTGCTTCAGTGCCCAGATACTATGGTGATGGGCACCCTTTAAGGATCTGATCCATTGCCTACTGAAAATAGTGGTAAGACTCCAGTTGGCCTCAATAAGAGTCAAACCTCCATCCGTAGGAGAATGTATCCCATGCCTTCCTTCCAATGAGGTCTCGTTATGATCCCTTCCTTCAGAGGGATCTTCCAAATCCTTCTCCACAATAATACTTGTGCGGAGAGCCTAAAAATGATTTTGCACCTCTATTTGTATTGTGCGTACGTAGGTTCTTCACTTTCTTCTTCTGGAGGTCACATGCTCCCAAAATTCTTTCCCATTCTGCACTGCACACTCTGATTCTTCAGCATGTTATGCTTTCAGCACCAAACACTGACTTCTATTCAGAAAATCTTCATGTTCTCTGATACAACACAGGGTTGATATTTGGTTCGCTAATCCTTTAATCTTCTCTTCCAATAATCAAACCAACTTGCACCTTGTACAGATAAAATTGCTTCTGTCCTCTGGGAGGACAAACATGGCACATTCTGAGCAGGTCACAACAGCTGATTTTTCACCATCCATGTCTTCGTTCTCAGAGGCTCCTCAGATGTTGCATGTACTGCTCACAGGAGTCTGAAATGCAAAAACACTCTGGGCAAACTCCCTGCAGGCGAACTCACAGGCAAACTCCCTCTGTTTGCCTGTCCCTGACACTCGCGTGGATAAAGGGATTACTGACAGGGCTTTTGTCCTTTCTCTGCCCCAGATAGTTGTAATTTCTCTGCCTTTGTGGTAGCTCCCTCTACTATTTTTTTTTCAGTGCTGTCACCTGCAGAATCTCTTAAAGTTATATAGCTAAGCCATTCTGTGTTTATTCTCAGCTGGCTCTGAGCCACAAAGGAATCCCCTCCCACCCCGCCATCCCAAATCACAACTGTGATGCTGGGGAGGCATTGCTTATACTTAGTGCATTCCCTGATATCATTTCCAAGCATCTAATACCAACTGCTAGCAGTCACAAGCTCTACCCCAGGAAGAGATTGTTCATCCATTAAAATGCTTCTACAATACTGTGAGATGTGAATAGTGGCTCCCTGTCAAAGTATGCCTTGTCTTATGTGCTTACAGTATACAGGTGGGACCTCTCTGCTCCTGCCAAAACTACTAGGCCTGGTACTTGCCCCTCCCCTTTTATTTTTTTAATGTTTTAGTCACTGATATTTTTAGGAAAAGTCTTGGTCAGGTAATGGACAATAAACAAAAAGTCATGGCCCTGTGACCTGTCCATGACTCTTAATAAAAATACCAGTGGCCTCTTACCTGCTGGGAGGGCAGCGCTTCTGAAGACTGCTGCTGGGGGTGGGGAGGGCAGTGTGGGGTGATGCTTCTGCTGTGGAGCGCAGCCCAGGCTCCGCTGCTGCGTCCCAGGGCCCCTTGCCACTGTTGGGAAGGGAGGTGGCCTGGGGCCCCATTGCGGCTCTGGGTGGGGGGCAGCCCAGGGCCCCTCACCACTGTTCCAGGTGGATGACATCCCAGAGCCCCACCACTGCTGCTGGTCTGGGCGGGGGACAGCTTGGGGCCATGCTGCCACAGCCGCTAGTCCTGGACCACTGCTCCAGGGCAGCGCTGGGGACCAGCTGCCTGGGGCTACTAGAGCAGCAGCCAGGGTAGCTGCCACAGGGTTTCCTTAGCTGCTGGGATGGTCCTGGCATCAGCCGCACCAGTGCTGTGACTTTCATTCCCTCCATGAATGACTTGCAGCCTTAATTATTAGGCTTTTGTGTAAGTCCTTTGTCTCCTTATAGGTTATGCACAGCACATTTTATACACAAATTTTTAAATACTTGATGTTGTAGAATATTCTTAAAGAAATAATTTATAAGATCAATATAAGTGTTTAAATCTGGAAATGAGCCAAGGAGAGAGTGCTTCAGATCCACATCCAGGTTTAAGTTAAGAATTGAAGATATATCTAGGGTTGGGTTTCATAGTACATTGTTGCCAATGAAATCTTATGTTCTGTTCTCTCAAAACTTCTACCATCTTAAATGGTGCAAAATCTTGAGATTTGTTCTCTTGTTATTTCAGTTACAACTGAATAGGAACCAGAGATCCCTTCTGGATTTTGCATACGACACCAGCTATAGTTGAAAGATCTGGGGTGGATGTGGCTAATCAGAAGTGAATCAATCCCCTTCCACATTTGAAGAGTTTCTGATTAGAGCTTTTAATTTTTACCCACCTTTACTTTTAAACCACATCTTTAATTTAATAGTAGATGCACACTTTATTTTATGTGGTCATATAATGACACCCTTTTTTATTTTATCTTCACAGCTTGTCGCAGGGTGTGGGGGAGTCCGGTTCCCGCACCCCCACTTCCTGGGATTCATAGTGACTTTCAGCCAGCCAGTAGACTAAAAGGTTTATTTGAGATGACAGGAACACAATCCAACTCAGAGCTTGTCAGTACAAACAGGACCCCTTAGTCAGGCCCTTCTGGGGGGCAGGGAGATACGACCCCGAATCCGGGCTCCCTCCTCTTCCCCAGCCAGCTTCTAACTCCCTCTATGGAAACTGCTCCCTTCCTCCTTCCCCCCGGCCACTCCCCCAGCCTTTGTTCACCTTCACACTCAGGCAGAAAGCCTCCCCTTTTCGCCCCACCCTCACCCCACGGCAGGGGGTCGGGTTACAGTCCAGGTACCTTCCCTCCCAAGACCTCCTGCTCACTGCTCGTGACACAGCTAAACAAGGATGTCATTTCTGTAGGAAATGTAATCTAATTTCTTTGTTAGTGACTGAAAACTCAGATTTAACATTGTCTGAATTTTGTTCAAACATTTAATTAAAAAAATTATGTACATACAGAATATTTTTAGCCAGTAAGTTATTAATATTTCTCTGTATTCAGTGTTAAGTAATACTTTGTATTGTGGGTCAATTTCTATGTAACTGAGAACATAATTAGGCTGTGTATCTGTAAGTATAGCATACAGTGGGCTTAAAAATACTTAATGTAAAATGTTACTCCTAAAACTTCTAGAGTATTAGGTATTTTTATACCATTTATAGTAGGTATTATTTTACTCATCTCATCTCAGCATGTAAATCTTATCTTCTCCCCAGTGGGTCCAACAGAATGAATATAAATTAGGATAGTCAAAACATATTTACATGCCTCAACTGATTTACTGCTAAAATTAGGAAAGCATGTGTTTGGAAATTTGGCATACCAGAATGAATACATTTGTAATCTTTCTACTACTTCTGTATATTTTAGAGAGAACTGTGTGACCACTAACTGCCTGGGATTAGCAAGAAATTTCCTCTGTGGGCACATTATTCCATTATTGTCCATTATGGAGATTTTGTGCCCTCCTTTTAAAACTGGCTACTGCCTAAAATAGTGTGGTGGATTAGTTGGATGGTTGGTCTGATCTGGTATTGGCAATTCTCATTTTGCTAACTGATAATTAAACTGTGAGAAGTGTACCCAGATGCAACAGTTTTGGGCTCTTAAGAAATACTGTATGTGTAATAACATGACAGGAATTCAGGAGTCCCATATTCAGTTAAATGAGAGGTAGAATTGTAGGCATGTGGACTGTAGTTACCAAAATGGAATTTAGCCAGTATTCTCTGGAAAAGTGCCATGGTATCCTTAATGACTATAATAGGTACTCAGCATTTTGCTTTTAAATTTTATCCGAGGCATGGTACATTGGTTTATCTCTCACTTGGAGAAAAGAGTGCCATCTGCTGACTCCCCAGTACAACTTAATAACCCACAATGCAGGAGTGGGAGTAAGTGGTGAGTGGTCTCCCATTGATGTACTGACTAGTTCTCATCAATAAGACCAGGCAGGTGTTGCTTTATTAGGCATGTCTTCTGAGATATTCATGTCATTTGGTATATGAAATCAAACCTTTTTACATACGGTGAAAAACGGTAATTCAGCCTCTCTTAGTTGATGTTGAAAGCATTTTTTTTTCTTTGGGGCTCAGGGGTCTTTCACCCTCCACTGGGTTTCTGGGTTTCCCTTTTCCCTCCCTTTATTTCTTTATCTCTACCCTCAGTTTCTCTACCCCCTCCCTTTTTTCTTCCCTTTTATATGCTGTATGCAGCTCTTGCTGAAAATTAGAATCATCCTTGATTGCTATCTGTGACCCCATCACAGCTGCCTTTTTCCAGCTAGCAGGATTCAGAATTCTATTCTTGAGGGAGGGGAAGAAACAGTAATAAAATTGGATGTGGGTCATGACAAAACTCATTTTGTGGTCTTACTTTTCTGTTGTTTGGCTTCTTGGTGACTCATACCACCCAGTTTGGTTCAGGAATTGCTTCTGCATCTGATATTATGATTTGTTGTTGTTTGCTGGATTGTTTTTACTTCCTTGTTTTTTATAGTAGTTTCCTTTTGACTTATGTTTGACTCCTGAGCAGCTGTTCTCAAACTGTGGTAGTCCAAGGAAAGCTGGCAGGTAAAATGGTGTTGGCTCTCTTCCTTGTTTCTGGTTGCTGATCTTCATTGACAGGTAGCTTAAATACATTAAATCCTTTCCTGATATTACTTTTGCATGTAAGCAACTGTAGTAGTTGCCACAAGCATGCTATACATTCAGGAATGGGGGAGGAGATTGTCTCATGGACCATCTCTTTATTAAGATATGGTCCTCACTATGAAAAATGTCTCAGAACCCTAGTTCTAGGGGATTTCTGCTATTTTGATAAATATTTATGTAATAAGCCAAGTGTTTCTATTTGAGTTTGAGTCAACAGGCCTACAGTTGGTATGGTTTCGGATCATGTACAGCTCCCATCATGCTTAGCTAACTCCCTTTGTGCTGTTTTTTACTTTCTTCTTCCATCTTTGCTTTCATTTCATCTTCCTTCTGCCTCTCTAAATATTCTTCTGAGCTCTGTCATTGCCATTTGTCCCCTTTGAGATTTTCTCTTGTCTTTGTCTGCCTTGTAAATCCTTCTAGGGGTTCTTCATGCTCCTTTAAACTGTTTGATGAATGAATAAAAACTGTTCACTTGAGATCCTGCTGACTTTTATTGAGCAATCTAATTTTATTTATGATACATAGAGATTTCTCATTAATTCCTTTGCCAACGCAGCTTTTAAAAGATGAAATATATATAATTTAACTTCAACTTTTTCATTGCTATATCCCAAGAAGCTAATGGGCAAGGGAAGTCTGTGAAGGTAATAGCCTGCGGATAATAGATGGAGCATTTCTGCCCTGCTAGAATATATCAGGTGATGTTTAACCTGGACAGCAATGTACTAGAGTTCCATAGTGAAAGTCTAGTGCTGAGTATACAGCACTCTGTGAAAAAGCTTTGATGTGTGTTGTCGGTTTGGATGCAATATTTGTACAATCAGCTTATCAGTTTCCTAAATTAGTACCACATACTAAATTTTGTAGCTTAATGTATTGCTTATATGAGGAGATTCACAGTCAACATAATTGGAGCATAAGCTTTAATAATTTGATAGAACGTTTTTGTTTTCTTTAAGTATATCTTAAGAAAATATCTGAGTATCTTTCTCAGCTTTAGACAAGCCCACTGGTAGCACATTCTCGAGACTTGCATGCCCTCTGCTGCCCTCTAGCGGAACTGCATGGGATTTGTGAGTAGAATTCAAAGCTCTCTGTTGAAGGCATATAGTACAAGTCAAATTGCCTTTCATTATATATGAATTAAGAAATGTATTTAAAAATAAAATTTTAGTTTAATGTAATGATACTGCTGTAGATATATTTTAAACTTAATTCATACTGTGGTAAAACAAATGAAACCCTGGAAATTTTGTATTGTACATACAATATTTATCATACATTAACATATTTATAATATTTTGAATGAAAAATATTGTAAGATTTGTATTTTAGTTCTTTATTTCTGAAATAATTTCTTCTGCCTTAAATTCATGTTGTAAAGATTTTCTCATTTACTGACCAGGGTCAGTTTATTAGCTTGCATAACTGAGTCATTCGACTTTACAGGTTTTCTGTACAAGTCACTGATTGTTTTTTGTTTTTTTTGTTTTTGTTTTTTGTTTTTGTATGTTTGCTTAATTTCAGGAAGGTTTTTCATTAATCGATGCCCATAAATGGTTGAAGATAGTCAGAAGAGCAGATTGTCTGTTGTTTGGTTCAAAGTTAAAAGTAAGTTGCATTGTTGTTTCTACTAGAAAAATCTGGGTGTCATGTCTGGACTTAATATCTGCAATGTCATTTTTTTGTATTGATTTTGGTGAAATTCAACAGGCACTTCAAAGGTACAGTGAGTTATCTGTATGCTTAAGGTGAAGATGAAGGAACTCCTTTCCTCAAGCTGATGGACCTATGGTTTGTTACTTGTGTATCTTTGCAAGTAGATGGTTTGGAGCCTATATACTTTTGGATTCTTGATACTTGACCATGGATAAAAATTTTAAATACATGTGCTTACTTTATATCATTTAAAAGTGCTCCAGATTGTCCTAGACATCTAAACAGGATTTTCAGGAGAAAGCACATCAGTTTCCTAGGATGTGTAAGTCTGAAACTCAGAACTGAGTGCTGTGTTGTGGGTCATGGATTGTGCCTCTCCCATTCAGGTGCAGAGTGTCCCAGCAATTTTTTGACCTGCTCCAGCATACCACATTTCCAGGATCATGTGGGGGAAGTGCAGAACTGACTAATATAGCTGTACGTGAAGGAAGCAATGTCTAGAATAGCTCTTGCTTTGTTTCTTATGAAAGATTCGTGTGGACCCGTCACAAGACTGCTTAACAGTCAGTGATTGCATTTTGTTTTTATACAGTTATATTTGATTTATAAACAGCAAAGTAGTATTCTACAATTTGCAGGGAGAAACACCTTATTGTCTGCAGAATGCTAGTAGACTCAAAGAATAATAACAAACATTGTTCAAGAAAGACATTATCTTGCTTCAGAAGTAGCCTAATTCTTCTTCAAGTGGTGTCCCTGTGAGTGCTCCACTGTATGTGTATGTGCGTCCCTGTGCTTTTGAACAGAGATCTTTGGTAGCAGTGTGCGTTTGGCCTACACATGCATTCTCCCCTCTTCATGCTCTGCCTCCAAGCTAATTAGCACTGTGCTGATAAACCACCCTCAGTTCCTTCTAAACCAGGGATCTCAAACTTAAATGACCATGAGGGCTGCATGAGGACTAGCACATTAGCCTGAGGGCCGCATCACTAACACCCTGGCCCTGCCCTCCTTTCCATGAGGCCCTGCCTCTTCCAACCCCTTCCCCAAAACCCCTACCCCAACTCCTCCCCCTCCCTACCCCGAGGGGG